>OU015746.1:55137093-55165393 GCA_907169655.1 Acomys percivali | reverse complement strand
TGTGTGTGTGTGTGTGTGTGTGTGTGTGTGTGTGTGTGTGTGTAAGGGTCAGAGAACAAACTGCAGGAATCATTTCCTTCTTTCCTGTGGGTCTTGGACCATCGGGCTCTGCCACAGTGCTTTTAACTGCTGAGTTATCCTGAAGGCCTCAGCCTTACCTATGGGTATTGAAAACATGAGAAACTTGTCCCTGTGACTATAGAAATAGCAGAAGAAGTGTGAACTCTCAGGCAACATTTTTAACTGGAAAGTGGAGCTGAATTATTTTGGGGTATGTTTGCTGCACCCCCTTTTGCTTTTTAATATCTGTTAAGGGCTTCTACCCAACCGTCTAGTTGCCAAGTAAGAGACACAAGAGACACTCACTGTTGTTTATTTACAAGCTGCTGGCATTCTGCTAGGCAGATTCTGAGCTAGTCTAATCTAACCTGTTTAGGCTGTTAATACCTAGAGAAATGCCCCCTTTACTTGCCGGGCTGTTTTGCCTGGGCTGTTTCTGTTCTTGCTGTTTGTCCTCAGGGTGGAATTCTTTGGCCACATGCTCCCGGTCCATCCGGCCCCAACTTCCTCCTCTTTCTTCTCTTCCCCTCGTGGTCCCTACCTGAAACCCTTCGATGGACAAGAAGTCCAGCCCTCCTATCTCCCTGCCCAGTCATCATGCTGTCCAGCCCTTTGTTAACCAATTAGATTTTGGGGAACATCCTTTATACAACATTGGTCGATACAATGCTCCTATCAGACCTACAACCTGATCTTGGGGCACAAAACTCATCTGAATACACAACACACAAGACCAACCCCAACAGAAAAGAAAAGGGGTCACAGAATAGGGTCAGTGCAGCTTCCAAGAAATTCACTCTTCTTACTGACCTGGGAAAGTGCAGGCATTGAGTTGTTGCAGGGGTAAGGTTTATTAATCATGAGAACGGCTTTCTTTGTTTTTTTTTCTCCCTGAATTCGAGATATTTCTTACTTACAATTTAGGGAGGCACTCGGGAGGCAGAGGCAGGCGGATTGCTGAGTTCGAGGCCAGCTTGATCTACAAAGTGAGTCCAGGACAGTCAAGGCTACACAGAGAAACCCTGTCTGGAAAAACAAAAACAAAAAACAACAACAACAACAAAAAAGATGCACATTTGGGGCTGGAGAGATGGCTTAGCCGTTAAAGGATAGGCTTACAACCAACAATATAAGATGCACATTTGTGGCCAGTTTGTTCCCAGAGACATCTGAAGATTGCTCTGCATGTGGAGGGTCCCTGGCTTGTGGTGAGACAAGAGGATAGACAGGGCCAGGTCCTGAGGAAGAGGAACTCTGGGTGACAGGTCTGGGGAGTAAAGGGTGAGAGTCTGTTGACTCTTGACCCACGGGTGTTCTCTTGTGTTACTCTTCTGTGGTAGACTGGCTTCTGTCTAGCCTGGCAACTCAGCAAGCCTTGGAACATCTTCTTTTACTTTCACTGTTATGGGATTTCACCTGCTTTTATTAATTTACATCTGCTTTGGCCAGAACAATTCTCTTGAAAGGTCCTCAGAAAGAGCACATGGGGCATACAATTTTCCGAGTCATGAAAATGTCTGTTACCCGGGTGTAGTGTGCACACCTTTAATCCCAGCATTTGGGAGGCAGAGGCAGAGGCAGGCGATTGCTGTGAGTTCAAGGCCAGCCTGGTCTAAAAAGTGAGTCTAGGACAGCCACAGCTACACAGAGAAACCCTGTCTCAAAACAAAACAAAAAAAAAAAAAAAAAAACAAAAAAAAAAAGAAAGAAAGAAAGAAAGAAAATGTCTGTTGGGGGCCGCTAAGGTATCTCTGTGGGTGAAGGTGCTTGCCCATGCCTGGCTTTGATTTGTGTGACCCACACAGTAGGTAGGGAGTACTGACTCTGCAAGCTGTCCTTTGACCTCCACATGCTCAGCGTGGCATCGGCCCCTCTGTTAATAAATAAATGTATTGAAAATGTCTGTTTACATCTCATCGATAGTTTGGCTGGGTGTAGACAGATGTGATTATGTGTTGTCATCCTGACTACAAGGGAGGATGCGGCACAAGGCTCCAACTTCCAGGATTGACTGAGCCTGTGCTGCTTAGTGAGCAGAGCGAGGAGAGAAGAGGGGGCACGGGAAGTGCTGCCTGGTGGGTGGGTCCTCAGGCCCAGGCTCCACCCCCAGGCCTTCATCAGGAGACCTGCCTTTCACTTCTGCCTCCACCTTTCAGTTTTGCTTTATTAATAAAAGGACAGCACTCTGATAGTCATGATAGCTTGCCTTGTGGGGCATGTGATGAGCCCTCACATCTGGAGGTCTGAGGTCTTCAGCCTCTCATTTCCCCCTTATCTTTCCCAGGAAGCCACGGGTTTGAGAGCATACCTTCTACAGTACTTTATTTTATTTGCTTACTTTTTTGAGACAGGGTTTCTCTGTGTAGCCTTGGCTGTCCTGGACTTGACCCACCTGCCTCTGTCTCCCTAGTGCTGGGATTAAAGGCATGTGTCACCATGCCCAGCTCTACCATACTTTAAAAAGGGATTTATTTATCATTCCATTCTACCCATTTTTCTAGGAGATGTCTTCAACTTTGTTTTGCAACTTCAAAAATTTTTTTTTCTGCCACTAAACTATTAAAAAAATCTCTTCCTCTTCTTTTACCCCCTGGAGGAATTTATTATAAAAACAAACACACAAACAAACAAACACCTCTAAACCTCCAAGTTCTCATGTTGTGTTTTTCCCCCCTTAGGTCCTCTCCTACCCCATATTGCATTTACTTCTTTCTTTATTGTAAAACTGTTTTCAAAAATACCTGCTTTCTCTTGCTTGTTGCTCATATTTAAGATTAGAAAATAAACCGCTGGTTCTGGATGCTGTATAAACCAGAGATTCTTTAGGGTCACAATGACATCCAGCCATTTCTTTTGCCTCGAACTCACAGTGATCCGCCTGCCTCTGCCTCCCGAGTGCTGGGATGAGAGGCGTGCGCCACCACGCCCGGCTTGAATACTCCAAATACCAGTGTCTGTTGTTACATTTTCCAAAGATGGGCAGTTCCGCCTTTGCCTGAAGATGGTCTGGTCTGCCAGCCTGCGGGAGCAGAGGACTTGGGACTTGGGCCCTTGGTCTCGCTCTGCCAGTTCCCTTCCATGTTTCTAGTCTTTAGCGGTCTTCCCACTTTTTCTTATCTGCAGTCACTTTTCAGAGCCCAGGCCCCTGCCACTCTCGGGACTACAGTCCCTTTCTACCCTGGTCACCGCTTCACTCGCCTGCTGACACCAGCTCGACTCAGAGCTGGAGCTGCGCGGTCCATCGTGGACCATGAATGGTTCTGAGCCAGACCCAAGCTTGCAGGATCCTCAGGATTTCTGAATTCCTCTGCATTATGGAAAGGTCGGGAACCGAAGACCCATTAAGCACCGACTTTCAGTTGGGATTAGGAACAACAAAAAAAAAAATCGAGTTTTTTTGTACAAATTTTTGATTAGACAGAGAAGAGTTTGGTTTATTTTACAGGGATCGTATTTCCACACTGCAAATGAAACCGAAAATACAATTGCATATAATTCATGACAATTGAAAGAATCATTAACTGATTGCTCACCAGCGTGTCCACCAGCGTGCCGGCCAGCGTGTCAGGATGGCCGAGTGGTCTAAGGCGCCAGACTCAAGCGTGGCTTCCTCGAGTTGAGGGTTCTGGTCTCCCCTGGAGGCGTGGGTTCGAATCCCACTTCTGACATGTGGCTTCTTTTCTTATTTTCAATTACTTTCACAAACACGTCTGTCCTTTTCATTTCTGTCCTATCCCACTCCAGACCTCCATGAAGCTTGTCCCAAACACGAAGCGCGTTGAGCCCTGTGCTGCAGCCATAAAGTACCTTTGCCACTAGCCATAAGTGCACAAAACCGGAGGCACCTGTGAGAAAACGGCCTGGCGGCAGCAGTATATTACACAAGCTGTTTGACTCTTGCGCGAACGATGTAGGAATAGTGAACAAACTCTATAGTGATGCAGTTGACAGTTGAGGACGGAGTTGGCAGGGTCAGATACCACATGTCCTTTCGCAGGGCAAGGGCCATGAATAGCCAAATGCTGGAATGCAAAATGTATGGAATAAAAGTGGGAATTAATTGGAATTCCGTTCACTGAGTAAATGGAGCAGAGAGAAAACAGTAGGTTCCACCGAGATTTGAACTCGGATCGCTGGATTCAGAGTCCAGAGTGCTAACCATTACACCATGGAACCAACCTGACTAGCTGCCTCTTCACATGGTCTATCTGTAAAAGTGATTAAAATTATACTAATAATTTTAAAAATCGCACTGTAAGACACGTGAAACAATATCACCCAGGTGTTATTTGAAACTGTTAAAAATTTAGTTTGTTTCAGAGTAACTTATCGTTACTTTCTCATGAATGGCTCAGCTGTATCTTTGGTCCTTTTTTTCTTTCCTGTTGAGTTGTTTGGTTTTGTTGTTGTTGTTGTTGTTGTTCTGTGTTTGTCCAATTAATTTTCTTGGACATACAAAATTTTCTTAGCATACAAATAAATGTGTCTAATTCAGACATTTTCTCATAAAAAGCTACTAAACTTTGTTCTGATCCCTCACTTCCTTTCCCTACCTCCCTTCTCCTCCGGCTGTTGCCCCTACTCCAGGCCTGTTACACACAACCTTCCACCCTCCCCCCACCTCCCCACCCCGCCTTCAGTGTTCGTAACTGAAGACTGAAGTCACGTTCTCGCGCTCTTTCAAGAGCATATTTGGTTTACAAATGGAAGGGAACCACAACTTAACAAAAACAAAAACAAAGCCCTTTTCCCTCAGCATGAGGCTGCAGGTGCAGAGTCTTGCCCTTCTGCAACCCTGGCCGCCCGCAGATCCGGCCTCCGTGTCTCTGTAGAGGTTCTCTCGGTGTGTGCAGCGTGAACGCGGGACGCCAGCCGGGTGGCCGAGAAATGAAGGTTCAGTGCTGTCAGCGCTGTGGACCAGCTTTACAGCCTGTGGGGGTGCGTGTGTGAGCGTGCCTGTGTCCTCGGGAGGTGAGTGTGTGTGTGTCCCCAGGGGGTGAGTGTGCGTGTGTGTCCATGGGGGTGTAAGTGTGCGTGTGTGTCCATGGGGGTGTGAGTGTGCGTGTGTGTCCATGGAGGGTGAGTGTGCTTGTGTGTCCCCGCCCCCGGCTCCCCTATTCCTGACGGGCTGGCATCCTCTCTTTTCTGCCGCTTTTCCTGGAGTGCAGTTGTAATCGCCGAGTTTGGAAGCCTGCCTTCAAGGGAGGGCGGTGCCTGCGCTGAGGCCCCACTGAGGAGGAGCTGTGATGGCGTCAGGGCCTGGGGGGGGGGGGCGGGAGGACTCACGGGGCAGCACTACACCCGGGAGGCCCTGGCTGGGGCTGGGGAGAGGCAAGACCACTATTTCATTATTTATTTATTTATTTAGAAGATCCACTCCCCCTCCTTTTTTTTTTTTTTTTTTTTTTTTTGGCAAGGTATTTCTTAGACTCACACAGCTCAGCTTAGATAAACAGGATTCCAGTTTAAAATGAAATGAGAAGGCCATGGTGATGCGGAGGACAGGGTTTTCCGTGTCCCGGATGGGAAAGAATCCACGTCTTCAGAGGCGTAGGCCGGATTTGTCTCTGGCGGCGAAAGTTCCACATTCATTCTTCCCTCAATGACCCAAGTAACAAGAAAGAACTGCTGAGTCTGCAGGCCCCAGCAGACAGTCGGTGCAGAATATTTATTAATGAGAATGAAATAAAGGAAAGCTTGTTACCTGTGGGCAGATCCTTTTGACTGGTGAAGATGCAGTGATTTGGGGAGTATTACGCACATTATGTGCTTATTAACTGTTAATTAAAGAAATAGCTGAAGACCTGTCCTCTTTTGGGACTGCTGTGCCTATGGAACACATGACTGTTCTGGCTAACCTGGGAAGGCAGATGGCAGGAGGGGAGAATCCTGACTGATCTAGGGGACCGAAAACCGTCTACTAGAACCATGGGGAAAATCCACTGGGTCTAAATAGGAGCACAAAGAAAACAAAACAAAAACATATTGGCAGCGGTGGGATTCGAACCCACGCCCCCGAAGAGACTGGAGCCTTAATCCAGCGCCTTAGACCGCTCGGCCACGCTACCGTATACAAAAGCTCTTGAACCATTAGTGAAAAACCACTTGGCCTCAATAAGAAGTGCAAAACAGCCGGGCGTGGTGGCACACGCCTTTAATCCCAGCACTCGGGAGGCACAGGCAGGCGGATCACTGTGAGTTCGAGGCCAGCCTGGACTACAAAGTGAGTCCAGGACAGTCAAGGCTACACAGAAAAACCTTGTCTCGAAAAAACCAAAAAGAAGTGCAAAACAGAAAACAAGACAACAATAAGTAGCCACTGGCAGCGGTGGGATTCGAACCCACGCCTCCGAAGAGACTGGAGCCTTAATCCAGCGCCTTAGACCGCTCGGCCACGCTACCGAGACCTGGACTACAAAATGAGTCCAGGACAGTCAAGGCTACACAGAGAAACCCTGTCTCGAAAAAAAAAAAACAAACAAAACAAAACAAAACAAAAGAGCTGTTTGAAATACGGGGAAAGACCACTCGGTCTTAACAAAAATGCAAAACAAAACCTACTGGCAGCGGTGGGATTCGAACCCACGCCCCCGAAGAGACTGGAGCCTTAATCCAGCGCCTTAGACCGCTCGGCCACGCTACCTCCCTCTGGTGAACACCTACATCTCCTCTCCCTGGAGTAATGGAGCAACCTCACAGTTTGCGGCTCCTTTCCGGCAGTCCGTTGTGTGCCGCCCTCCCGCGGGCTCTGGTTCCGCAGTCTCCATGGCTCCCCAGCGCAGACGCGCAGGCTCGGTTCCGGCTTTGTACCGTGAAGCTCCGCGACAGGAGCTGTTTTGGGCGCTACCATAACCGAAAAACCACAAATCTGAGACTTTAAAGCAGTGTCTCCAGTAACAAGTGGAATACATAATTTGGAAAACAGCACCTTCGGGCGCCTCCTTAGCGCAGTAGGCAGCGCGTCAGTCTCATAATCTGAAGGTCCTGAGTTCGAACCTCAGAGGGGGCAGCCGCAGCATATTTTCCTAATTTTAGTCCCGAGGAAAAAACTCTTATGTGCTGGATAGGCAAATCTCCCCCCACCCTCAGACCTTTCCTCTCCCTTCCCCTCTCTCTTTCTCCATTTTAAATACTCGACAAGCGGTTGAACTCTCGGGAGTTCCAGGGCCCAGTATTAAAAACTATTAAGCATTTCTAATTTTCATCATAATCAATCATCATCATCATCATCATCCATACCAGTTGGAGCCAGGAGAACCTTCAGCTGCCTTTCAGATATGCTTGGCAATTGTTTTTGCTAATATACCAGGTCCAGGAAACTCTCCCTGCCCGAAAAGTAAGAGAGGGAGCCAGAGGGCGATTGTGTAATTAATAGTTTAGGAGTAAGACATGTGTAATTGATGGTTTAAGGAGTGAGATGTGTGTAATTGATGGTTTAAGGAGTGAGATGCGCGTAATTGATGGTTTAAGGAGCGAAATGTGTGTAAGGTTTGGTTCTTTTTAACCATTCTCCGGGGATTGCTTACTATTGGGTAACTCCATCCCACTCATGATACTCCATGTCAGAAACGAGACAACACTAAAATATAAAAATAATTAAAAATAAATCACAAGCCTTTTTGCCCATTCTCACCACGTTAGGCTTTTGGTCTTGACAGATTTCTAAATCATCCAAACTGCAAGATTCAGAGAAAAGTCTAAAAGAGAAAAAAGTAAGGCGAGGAAGACAAATATTCGAGAATTAAGATTGTATTTTATATCCAGCTTTCAGTATTTCTGCGAGCCATAAGGGTTCAACAGGTGGTTTTTTTGTTTGTTTGTTTGTTTCCCTCTACGCTCATTACGTGCCGTGTACTATCTAAAGCTGTGCTCACGCCCATCTGTCCTCCGCATCCGCGTCACATACTCGGTTCTATGGTGGGACCTGGTGTCTCCAAGTTACATCTCGAAACTCCGTCGCCACAGGCTTTCCCTTAAAGTCTGACACAAGAAGAGCCCAGAGAGAGAGAATGGCAGGCAGGAGAAAAGAGACCTACTTCGAGTCTGAGTTTTTCTTCTCCTGCCGTGTTGTCCTGACCTCCCTACTCTTTGTGTTCCTAGAACATCTCTTTATGGATGTCACTAGCGGATGATGCAGCGTCCCCGTTTCTCTCCCCATCTGGGCCAGTGCTTCTTTAAAGCCATGGTGCCTGTCCTCAGAAACAATGACCTCTTCTCTGTTAGCCCCTAAACCTAGCAAGGCTGTAGCTGTTTCCTGCAGTTACTTTCACTGCGTCAGCCCCTTTGAGGCTAGTGTTTCCTAACTCTGCCCTTGCTGTTACATAATGGCTGAAGATTTAACACTGAGCACGCCACGAAGTGCTCCCCCGGAGTTTGCATTTTAGTGACGAACGACTGATAGTATGTTTTTAAATGAACTGGCCAAATGTGGGCTCGGAAATAGAAAAGGAAATACATACATTAGATACTAACGCTTTTTCCTGTATCTTTCTTTATTCCTTGTAGAAGCTGCTCCTGCAAGAGCCCGGATAGCTCAGTCGGTAGAGCATCAGACTTTTAATCTGAGGGTCCAGGGTTCAAGTCCCTGTTCGGGCGTTACTGTTTTTCTTCTTTCCCAGGTCAGCATCTCCCTACTAACTTCCAAAGTGGTGGGGATATAAGCCACTCACTGCATTAAGTACGATTATGTGTCACAAGCCACACATTGCATTAAGTCAAGAGTATGTGTTACAGGCCCTTCCCAACGACCAAACTTGTTTCAGGCATTTCATTTTGCGGAACTTTATTTAACCGCATGAAAAACCTAGATCACATCATATATCGAGGGCACAGTGGTAAAGAAGTTTCGCATGTATTAAGACAAAAAAAGAGAGAGGACTTTGAGGTAAAATCCAGCATCGGTTGTTCATCTATGCGTCCCCCCCCCCCCCCCCCCCCAATAAATTACGTTGCAGGATACAATGGTGTCTGTCTGAAGAAGGAAATGCTGGAAAGCCGCACAGGTTCTGAAATGTAGGAAGCAATTAGGAGACAATTTGGAGTTTTGTTGTTGTTGCTGTTGTTGTTGTTGTTCTGTTTTGGTTTTTGGTTGTTTATTTATTTGGAGAAAGGGCAGTTTCGAGATTTTTAAACAGAGAGAATACGGTAACCACCAGAACAAAAGGTAAAAAGCAACTGCCCCCTCTGAGGTTCGAACTCAGGACCTTCAGATTATGAGACTGACGCGCTGCCTACTGCGCTAAGGAGGCTGCTGAGTGCTAGTCTCAGGCATTTATATTAGTAACAAAGAATGCTTCACTTTAGCCCAGACGGTGTTTTAAGAATTCTTAAGTGGGTTTTTCCCCCTTCACTTCTAGAAATGTCTGAAAGACTCAACAGCTCCCCAGACCTGAAACAGATCCTTCGGCTCCTGTCACCTGTCAGGACATATGCAAGCCGATCATCCCCCTTCATCTCTCACCCTTCTTGGCAAGCTCCTTCCCAAGTCCCGCAGACTTCAACACCCTGCCTGCAGCAGTCTCCTTACTACTCCTCGGTCCGCAGGAGTCCAAACAAGAGACCCCAAAGCTTAACGAATAAATTGTTTTTCAGACAAACTCTAGGGTTTCTGTTAGTGTGAGAACAGGAGAAGGGAAAAATTCGATTTACCGAGATCTGCCCGCGGTTGATATGGTTCCACACTAGAACTCGCCGTTCTTAGTGTCCCCCTGGGGCTTGTTAACCATTGAGTATTTGCCGCGGAAGTTGAAGAAAATGAGAAAAACCTTTTACACTCCTACCTCCCACGCCCCGCCCCTCCCCCCGCCCCGAACTCAATGTGGTTTTATTGTGCGTGCCAACTGCTGCTGAGGACCCTGACTTTCCACTCACAGTAGGACGCCAGTGTTACAAGTGACCCCATCCAGTCATGAAGCCTCAGTGTGCAATGTTAGTGTATGCTTGCTATGCGTGTATGGGTCTTTCTTCACCCAGGTCAAGAAGATTAGCTGCTGAGACCGTGCTTGTATCAAGAGTCTGATAGTTAATTTTTGAACTCTATGACTATATGACCATATTTTTCAAGAGTTCAGATAATGAAAATGACAAAAATTATCATGTCAATGCCAGCACCGTCTAGACATCCATCGCTGGATGGATGATCCCCTATGACAACAACAGCCTGAAAGACACACAATTGGATCGGGGGAAAACTGAGTAAACTGAACTGCACAGAAAGACGGATTTGGATGTAGAAGTGTGTGGGGAGTGTGTTAGGGTTCTCTAGAGGGACAGAGCTGACAGATCTATTAGAGTGGCTTACAGCTAGTCCAAAGATGGCAGCCTACCAGTGCAAAATCCAAGAATCCAGTAGTTGCTCAGTCCCTGAGGTCGGATGTCCCAGACGGTCCTGAAGAAGTAGGCTCTAATGCCAGCCAGGGAATGCGTTTGCAAGCTAGAGCCAGCAAAGGGAGAGCCAGCGTGCTTCTCCCACATCCACTATAGAGGCTGCCAGCAGAAGGCGTGGCCCACGACAAAGGTGGGTCTCCCCACCTCAAAAGATCTGGGTTAAAGGTGGATTGTTCCATCTCGAAAGATCTGGATTGGAAGTGCGTCTTCTGATTTCAAATGATTAAATGAAAACGAAAACCTCACAAGAGTGCCCAGATGCTTGGGTTTTAGTTAATTCCAGATTTAGTCAAGTTGACAAGCAAGAATAGCCATCAAGGGGAGACTAAAACTCACAAGTCTGGAATGAGTCAGACAGTAAAAACCAGACAATAAAAAGAATTCCAAACAGCAGCAGTGCTCAGTTGAAAGTAGCATTTGGGCATTATAGACGAACCAAATGTCGTTTTATGCCTTGTCTTAGTTTGCTTTCAGTTGTTACAATAAAAAAAAAAATCATGAAAGCAACTTGGGCGAGAAAGGGCTTGTTTCGCCCTACAACTGCAGTCCAGCATCCAGGGAAGCCGGGCAGGAGCTCAAGGCAGGAGCCTGGAGGCAGGAGTTGAAACAGAGGCCATGAGGAGAGCTGCCTGCTGGCTTGTTCCCTACAGCTTGCTCAGTAGCTTTCTTATACACCCAGGACCACCTGCTCAGGCGTGGTACCACCCAAAGTGGGTTGGGCCCTCTTCTGTCTGTCATTCATCAAAACAAAGGCCCACAGGCTTGCCTATAAGGTAAGCAGATGGAAACACTCTTCCCAGAAAACTCCCGCCTATGTGAAGTTGACAGGCGCAAACAAACAAACAAACAAACAGATGCACACAAAACAACCCAGACATAGTTCCTTCCCTGGATTACTACTTGATTGAGAAATTATAACCCATGAGGGAGAAAGTTTCAGTAAATCTTAATGCCCTGTGTAAGACCCAGTGCTGATCTCAATTCTGTTATCTTCTCTATCAAGTCATGAATCTAATCAGAGCCACAGGAAAACGCAATGTTTCCCCTAGTTCTTACTTTCTGTCATGTGGAATATAGCCTTAAAAATCATCTTGGTTAGTACAAACCCTAATGAACCTTCGTGTGCTGGTTAATTTCTTTTGTCAGCTTGATGGGGCTTGGAATCCCCTAGGATGGCTCACTTTTGGTACACCTGCAAGTTTCCAGAGATATTTAACCGAGGAAGGAAGACCTACTCTGATCTGGGCAGCTAGAATAAAAAAGGGAAAACCCAGAATCATCATTTTTCGGCTCGCTGTGGACTCAACCAGACCAGTGGCTTCACACTCCCACGGCTGTGCCTCCCTGCACAATGGGTGGCACACACACAGACTGTGAGACACAATACATACTTCTCCCTACAAGTGGCTTGTGTCAGCTCTTTGGTCCCAGTGTTACTTAAGTACCATTCAGTACAGGAGACAGGTCACATGGCTACTGATACTTGGCCAGTATTCATCATTCTGCAATTCATCAGATAGTAAAAATATACATTTTGGCAAATTCTAGTCAGACTCTAAACTTACTACGAAAAATCCTTAGTTTTTAACAGCAGAGCCATCTCTTCAACTCTACTATTTTAAAGGACCCGTGAGTCATCTCTGCTTCTTTAAGCAGTTTTCTTGTGTTTGCATTTGTATTCTTACTGTATTGCATCACAGTCTTCTGTGTCCCGTGAAAGGGCAACAGGAGGACACTCTCATGGTGCCACCACAGGTGGTACCTTACTTTCGACAATATCAGTATCAGGACTGCGACTTGGACTATTCTCTTGCAAAGTGTTGATACAGGAAGCAGCTAGGCAACATTATTATTATTACTTAAAAAGCATGCAACATTACTTAAAAGCAAAAAGATTCATTAAAAAATCAAAACACAGGCTCTGAGAAGCAATTATTTCTAAAACGTTATAGTACGTGAAGTGATGAGGTACAATCACCGTACACTACAGAAAGAGAAAAAGGCTGGAGAGTTGAGTCCAGAGTTTGGACTGCTCAGTGAACAGTTGTCAGTTGGTTTACATCCCACCGAAAATTAAAGATAGGGCAAGAAAAGAGCCAGAACATCTGGAACCTGGCAAGTTGGTGGTCAAGACCGGTTGGCCTGAATGACAGCCCGTAGCTGTCTGGCGTGATCGGTCATCGAAAGACAGGACAACCCGGGCTCCATCCAGCGGTGTACAAATGGAGGTGTAAACATTTTCTAGTCTGAAGAGGTCAGGGAGGAAGAAAATTCCCTATTATTCTCCACCTATTTGGACCATAGATCCCTTTGACTTAGTAGCCGGCAGAGAGTATGGATAGGAGCCTTGTAAAGTATCCATCCACTAAACGTCTTTTATGGAACGGTGACTTTCATTTAAGCTGTTGGGATAACTTTATGGGAATAAGGAAGAAACGGGTTCTGAAAAACAGATGCAGAACAGCTCAAACCATTAAGGAAGACATTAAATACAGAAGAAATTTTATTAAAGAAAGCAAAACAAACAAAAGCTCCAAAGGAAAAAAAAAGTTGAGCTTACTACTGCCGAAACCCGGGATCGAACCAGGGACCTTTAGATCTTCAGTCTAACGCTCTCCCAACTGAGCTATTTCGGCCACGCCCAGCGGACCGTTGCGCTGAACTCTAATGGCTTGATCACTAAGGTCCTGTCAGAGGTGACGAAGAATGGCAAGAGACGCTAAGATGAACTAAGAATTTTGGTGTTCGAACATCATACTGTATTATAAAGAGAAAAGCAAAGAGATCATTTAAGTTACTCTAAAACTTGCCTTAGTCCATGCAGTGGTGGTTCACGCCTTTAAATCTAGCATATGGGAGGCAGAGGTAAGAGGATATCTTTTAGTTCAGGGCCAGCCTTATTTTCGTAGAGTTCCAGATTAGTGTCTGGAACAGACAGTGTCTCAAAAAATGCCTCGATGATTTCGTTAATATTTAACACAGCAAAATGTAAATATTTATTTGCTATAATGTATTCCGGGTAAACCCATATAAATAAGCAAGGGGATACCGGCCTGATTGTACTCTTCAGTGACTTCCGAATTTGGTTGCCTGAGATTTGTGGTTAATTAATTGGATAAAATCTGCAATCAGCACATTAGTTGCTTGGCCAATCTAGGCCATAGGATTTTCAAGGAGCCCGTTCAGCAGCTTCCCTGGTGGTCTAGTGGTTAGGATTCGGCGCTCTCACCGCCGCGGCCCGGGTTCGATTCCCGGTCAGGGAACATTACTTTTTGTCCTCCTTGATTTCATCCAAAAATAGACCGGTTAAGTCAGTAAAATTTGCGGTTTTTTGTGTGAGTTTCTGCTTTGTATCCGATTCACTCGCACCATTCCAAGCAGTTTCATGATTTTTAAAAATTCACTACTAATAATTATTTGATCAATCATTGCGAAGACCAAGATTATGAGAGGGCTCTAGTGTTCTCTTTGGAGGATTTTAGGGTTGCCAGAGCCCTCAGGACACTCCACAGTGGCCGGTTACTCCATGTCCAGGGGATCCAACTCTCTCCTCTTTCCTCATGGGCAGCAGACATCCACGAGGCACACTGACATACAAGCAGGCAAAACACTCGTGTTTTAAAATATTAACAAATAAATCTTACTACATTTATTTGTAGTGTTTGTGACTCAGTGTATGTTTATAAGCACCGTGTGCCTACTGAGGCTCGAAATAGAGGCGGTCGCGAACCGCCCTACGGGAGCTGTGCCCGGAAGTGCTGTTGAGTGTTCTTAACTGTCGGGCCATCAATCCTGCGTTTTTCCTTTCTTTTCCTTCCTCCTCCCCACATCTCTCTGGGCTTTAACATTTAAAAACTCAAACTATAGGGTGATTTAGCTAGAGGGAAATTTCGCAGACTATTTACTTGAAAAGCGGCACTGATAGTTCAGTGCGTTGTAAAGGTAAGTAAAGGGGACAAGCGGGAACTCGCGGTGCTTCCCACGGGCTGGGAAGTTCCCGGGTGGTCGGAGCAGGAATTCCTTAAGTGTGTTGACTGGTGAAAAGCGGAGGGGCTCAAAATTTCTCGGGTCCTCTGGCACAGATGAACTGTTTAAAATACTTTAAATCAGTTTGTCTAAAGAGAGGGCACAATGAATTCTCAGTGAGTCGTATTAGCTTAGGATTCTAAGACATCTTATGGCAAAGGGCAGGAATTAAGCGCAAGCACAAAGCAGCTGGTGGAGAAAATCACCCCGTCATGCCATCCACCCCAAAGGAGAGATCTATCCTTGATTGTCAGGCCACACCGCGGAGCCGACTGAGCATTTCAAGGGGATCAGATTGCTCTCCTCAAGTGACCGCAGAGAGTGTCTACAGTACCCTCGCAGAGGGAGAACAGGAGAACAGTGTGAACATAGGTCTGAGCTGTTCGGGCATCTATACATACCCAAATCCTCCTTTCACATGTATGGTACATAATATATAATACGTTTCCAAAGTCCCTGTTTGCCCTTTGATGACAGTCGGGGGGTCATTTAAGACATTTATCCGTTTTTCAGGGTGGCCGCCTAGATTAAAAGTCCTCTCTGGCCCTCACAAATCCTCTCTGGCACGTGAGATAGGAGGTTGTTACTGGGGACTCTCGGAGCCAGGTCTTAGTTATAAAACTCCAGTAGCGTATTTGTAAGCGCATAATAAATATTTGTCATTCCCGTTCAATTGAGGCACTTAGGGGCTCCTGACTGGGCTAGGACCAGGAAAAAGGTAGTCCAGGTGGTGGCGTTGCTTCTTCCAAAGTGACCAGGCAAATACTTGACTACTGAGCTAATGGATCCTTGATGCTCACTTGTTCATATGATCATATTCTCTGAAGTTCTATCTTCAGTCTTTTCTACTTGTAGTCTACTTTACTGGGAAAGGAGGAAAAAAAAAGCAAACGTTATAGAGAAAACCAGTTCCTGGATTCTGGATTGTTGTTAAGAGACAAGGGGGCTGCTGATACATTAAACAAAAACAAACAAACAAACAAAAAACCACCACCACCACCAGCAACAACAATAACCAGAAGGCGGCGCCCGTGCCCTTAGAAGCTTGTGGAACGATACCTTTGATAGGAAAGAAACGGGACAGAGAAGAGAGCTCTTCAGTCAGGTAAAGAGCTCAGAGTCCTACAACATTCACAGGAGGGCAGGCAAAAGTAGTGAATAACCGTGTTGCTTTGCTTTCTTGGGAATCCCTTGCCCCTTTATTTTAATTTCCCCAGGAAATAACATCTGGTGCAGGTGATACGATGCTATTGAGTCACCCAGTTCACACCTATAGAAGGTCACGTGAAGACAAAACGGGAACACCTGTGGAAGTTGAACTTGCAGGAACTTGCGAATTCTTTCGTTTGTTTTGTTTTTGTTTCTCCTGTTAGAGTTCACCTTTACATTTTAGATATTCCTTGAGAGACTTAGGCTCCTTTAACTGAATCAAACCTTTCTGGATCAGGAGCAAACATTCACTGCCTCGCGCATTTCATCCTCCCCCGCGGCCCCCCCCCCCAGTACCGGGGGGGGGGGTGGAGCTGGGGCGGGCAGAATTTTACCACTACAAATTATGCCATAACAGCAACTGTTCTACTAAAGCGTTCGAATCCTGGCATTTCCAAGTGAGCGGCCCTTGGCTGGAGACAATTTGGTGGGAAATCTTCCGTGCGAGTTGGGCCTCGGACTCTGCAGCAGGGTGGGCTGGGCTGGGACGTAGGGACTTTCATCTTGCAGATCCAGATCAACAGGTTAGTGGGGTGTCTGTGTGCGTCCCTCCCCTTCCTGGGTGACTGGGGAAATGGAGGCCACTGTTGTTCTCCAGCACTGGTCAAATGCGGGGACGGGGCGAGGGGATGGGAAGGGGACAGGTGGGGGAGGGCAGGGGATTGGCTAGGGCACAGGTTGCGACCCAAGGGGACTTCAAGGGCCCACTGTTGCACTTAGGGGAAAACACAAGAGGACACTCTCATGTGTGGCAGTGTGTTCCAGCCATTTAAGGCGCTGGATTTGGGAGGAATCTCTGCCAAGGTTTTTCCTCACTAACAATGCGCCTTCAGTTCCCTAGATTCCAGTCCCTGTTACGCAACCGCTGGAATGCTTTTATGGTACCACTTTCTGCCTTAGTTGCTTTTCTATTGCTGTGATAAGACTCTATGAGAAAGGCAGCTTATAAAAGAAAGCATTTAATTCGGGGTCATGGTTCCAGAGGGTAAGAGCCCACAGCTATCATGGTAGCAAGCATAGCACAGAAGCCTTGGCTGAGAGCTCATACCTTTCTTTATCCACAAGCACAGAGGATGGGGGGCGGGGAGCGGGAGTGGGGATGGAGGGAGGAAGGGAGGGAGTGTTGGGAAAGGGAGGGAGGGATGGAGGCGGGGTGGGGTGGGGTGGGGTGGGAGGGGGGAGAGAGAGAGAGAGAGAGAGAGAGAGAGAGAGAGAGAGAGAGAGAGAGAGAGAGAGAGAGAGAGAGTCTAGAGCATCCAAGTGACACACCTCCTCTAACAAGGCCTATCTCCTAACTCTTCCCTAATAGTTCCACCAACTGGGGGCGAAATAGCCAAGCATAAGAGCCTAGCAGGCCACCCTCCTTTAGACCACTGCTCTTCCTAATCGGGAACTAGTGAATGAAGTAGTTCATTTCAACGGTAATTGGAAGAGCCATTTGGGAATCAACTTTCCATCTAGGACACAACCCATATTATTATTAACAATTAAATTAGTTCTAGCATCTCTGCACTAAGTAGAGTACATCTAGAACATTATTCAAATCCTACACAGAGAGGTCTTTTTAATTGTAGACTATAAATTCATCTTGTAATCCCTCAGACAACTCGACTAAACTGTAATCGCTGTGCTCTGCTGTGTGGTTCCTTTTATAGTCTCTTCAGTGTAACTTTGGAACTGGGAGAAGGGTGACTGGGCCGGGAAGAGGAGGGGCCTCTCAGAAGGAGCCAACTTCCAAAGCCTGGGGAGTGAGCTGCCCACTGCAGAGGACCACCCTGAAGCCACGGGACACGGGATCCAGAGTGCTGAAGGCTGGGTGCTGGGGGCATGTGGGATGTCAGGCACCACACAGGTACTCTTCCTGAGGTCACCTTTCTGATCCCTAACAGGACAGTAGTGAGTTAAAGGTTCCAGGATGAATTCATCCATTAAAATTATATGATAATGGGGCTCAAGAGATGGCTCAGAGTTTAAGAGCACTTTCTGGTTTTCCAGAGGTCCTGAGTTCATTTCCCAGCAACCACATAGCGGTTTACAACCACCTATAATGAGATCTGGTGCCCTCTTCTGGTGAGCAGGTGTACATACAGGCAGAACATTGTATGCATAATAAATAAATAAAATCTTTAAAAAAATATGATAAGTATACTAAATAGATATAGTAGTAAACACATAAAATAATGTATTTATATAGTTTTGAAACAGGGTCTCTTTATTTAGCCCTGGCTGTCCTGGAATTCACCTTGTAAACTAGGCTGGCATCAAACTCACAGAATTCCACTTGCCTTATAAGTACTGGGATAGGAGGCCTGTGTTACCACATCTTGCCGTTGGAAGTGTTTTAACCATGCATTAGGGTGAAGAATCTATGGGGTGTTATTAGTGAGGAAAATCCTTAGTACTGGTGGGCTTCAAACTCACATCCTTAAAGAGGTGGAAACCTTAATCCAGCTCCACAGACTGCTTGGCCACATTGCCACACCTGAGTGTTTTCCCTCTGTGTGCAAACGTGAGCCACTTCAGGCATTCCTTCCTCATCTCTTCCATGCCCACAAGTGACCCTCTTTGGCCAGTGCAGGAGAACACCCACAGCCAGGCAGAAGGGGTGTCATGGTCAGTTTCTGCGTGCACTATGTGCAGTTTTTACTGGCTGACAACAGGTTGTTTTGATTCACCATGTGTAGCAACTGGATGTTCAAACTCAGCTCTCAACAGTAGGTGTGGATCCTGACCTCAGAGATCTGGGTGAGGGGGCGCCTCAAGACTGCCCCCTACCGCAGAAGCCAGTGATAGACCTTCCCCAGCTCTTCTGCATTGCTAGCTGAAGGGGCGCATGTAAGTTGATGGATCTTGCCACCCCTCCTCAGCTTGGATTGCTTGCTGGAGTGGCCTACGGAGCTCAGGAACTCATTTGTACATATTATCCAGACAACATAAAGAATACAACAACACGGGAGCAGCAACTGCAAGAGGCAGGCACAAACTCAGTTTCCGTGCTCTCGTTGGACGAGCCTCCCTCTCAGCACTTAGGTTCCTTGTCCAGAATGGAGACCCCGGATACTTCAATTAGAGAGCATTATAAAGGTTCAATCCCTTCAGACACAATAGCTTTATTAACTCAAACTCTAACACTTTGTACTTCCCTATAGCTGAGGGTTAGGGCCAAAAGAACCAGCCTTCTATCCAAGGGCTGGACTCTCGGGTAGCAAGCGCCATTTCTAAGTATTGTTGCATTAGAATATGAGGCTTCAGCCACAAGGTAAGAGGCTCACATCAGACACTGGGAACAAAAGCCACATACACATTTCTTGATGGGTCAGAGTCACAGATTTCCTTTCCATGTATTGTGTTTTGGCAATTGGACTGCATTCTCACACTATGGCCAGGATTGGCCTAGAATTCATTGGCCTAGAATTCTAGAACTTGCAGCAATCCTTCTGCCTCCGTCTCTGAGTGCTAGGATTACAGGTGTGCACAACCATACCTGGCTGGCCCGCGTCCATTATCTTTTCTTGGTTTTCCTGTTTTCTTGGGCTGAATGACAAAATGTACCAGTACATACTAGTGGAGTGGTTTTTATTTCAGGCATTTTCATGTGTTGAAGCTGTTTATATTGGTCCACCTCATCCCCTTGGGTCTATAGGTGCTGATGAAGAGTCCCCCAGTTCCACTTGTCATCCCACTCAGCCTTTCTGTGTAGTCAATCTCCATTGCTTTGTGACTCTTCACTGGCTGGCAGACCCTCTCTCTACCAGGGACATAGAGCTAGAAAACTTGGCGGAGAGTCAGGGAATCCACAGCCACCACACTTGGCTAAGACCCAAAGTGGTAAACAGTAATTAAAGAACGGACAAATGGAGCCCAGATATCTACGCTGGAAACATTGCAAATGTGGTAACACTAGATGCCCAGATCCCAGAGAAACCCACAAACATGAACAACCAAGACAGTGTGTCTCCTCCAGAGGCCAGCGGCCACAAGAAAGCTGATTCCCATGAAGCACAAGACAGGGACATCAAAACAGCTACTATGTGTACAAAGGCATGAAAAAAGATGCCTTAAGACCTCAACACACAAACAAACAGAACTTAACAAGAAAAGAGAAATACTAAAGAAAAGCCAAATCAAAATAAAACTAGAAATGAAAAACTCAGGAAGACACACAAAAAACCCCCACAAAACAAAACAAAAACAAACAAAAAACAACCCCAAAACAAACCAAACAAACAAACAAACACCCACAATAACAAATTGAGAGATGCAAAAGAGACAATTTAGGTGTTGAAGATAAGATAGAAGACATGGATAGCTCACTAATAGAAAATGTGAAAAAAAATTCAGGCACAAAATATGCAGAAAATCTGGGATACAATGAAAAGATCAAACCTACAAATAATAGGCATAGAGGGAGTGAGAAGAAAGCCAGGTCAAAAGTGCAGGAATATATTTTTTTTTAAAGCAAAATCACAGAAGAAAATTTTCTCAATCTAAAGGAAGATATGTCTATCAAGGCATACAGAATATCAAGTAGACAGACCAGAAAAGAAATTTCCTTTAAGATATAATAGTCAAACACCGTAAGATAGGATATTAAAAGTTTCAAGGGAAAAAGACCATGAAACATATAAAGTTGGGTCTATTAGAATAATACCTGACTTTTCAGTGATGACTCTAAAAGCCAGAAGGGCCTGGACAGATGTTCTGTAAACTCTGAGAAACCACAGATGCCAGCCCAGACTAGTATATCTAGCAAAACTATTAATCATAATAGATGGAGAAAAAATTTCATGATAAAAAAATTTAAACCAATTCTGTTTACTAGTCTAGATCTACAGAAGGCACTGGAAGGAAATCTTTCATGTAAGAAGGTTAGCTATGTCCAAGAGGACACAAGGAATACATAATCCCACAACAGTTAATAAGAAGAGGAAAGGAAATCCCACACCACCACCACAAAGAACCAAGAATTATACTTTTCATTAATAACACTCAATATTAAAGGTCTCAAGTCTCCAATAAAAAGAGATAGAGAAATTGGACTAGAAAACAGGATCCATCATTTTGCCACATCCAAGAAACAAATCTCACCATTGAGGATATACATCACCTTAGGGTAAAGGGATGGGGAAAAAGTATTCTAAGTAAATAGATGCCCAAAACAAGCAGGAGGAGCTATTTGAATAACTGACAAAACAGACTTCAAGCCAAAACCAACCAGAAAAGATAGGCAAGGACACTACATACTCACATCAAAGAAAAAAAATCCAAGAGAATACTGTAATTTTAAACAGTTATTCAGTAATGAGCTGCCTAATCTCTATAAATTTGTGTAGCTGCTAGAGATTAATGTGCTGTAACTCATTTCAAGCTTTCTGAATTGTTAACATTTGTGTTGTGTACCAGAAAGTGATCTATTTTAGAGATGTTTTTGCGTTGTTCGGGTGAAATATTTTGTAGATGTCTATTAGTCCATTTGATGTATGATGCCATTTAATTCTGCTGTTTCGCAGCTTATTTTTTAAATATTTATTTTACTTTATGTGTAGGAGTGTTTTGCTTGCCTGTATGTCTGTATACCATGTGCCTGCCAGGTGTCCTTGGAGGTCCGAAGATGGTGCTGTATTTCCTGGAATTAAACTTATAGATGTTTGTGGGTTCTGGGAATTAGTCCCTGGTGACTGAACAAGTACTAACTGATAAGCCATCTCTCTAGCTCCTCTCTGTTTATTTTTGTCCAGATGATCTGATTAGTGTAGAAAATGAGGGTATTGAAACCACTTGCTATTAATGGGTTAATATTAATCTGTGTCTTTAACTCCCATAGCATACTTTTTTTTTTTAATAATGTAATTGATTGAACCAGAGTTTGGTACACATAATCTTAGGACTGTAATGTCTTCTTGATTAGAGTGAAGTGCACTTATTTGTTTCTTCTGACTGAAGTTTATTTTTTTTTCTCAGATGTTAGAATACCAGTGCCTATTTGCTTCCTAGTCTCATTTGTTTGGAGAAATTTTGTCCATTCTTTCAGTCTAATAGAAGATGATGCTTATCTTTAGAGCTAAGACATGTTTCCTGTTGACAATAGAATGGGTGCTGTCTTTAATTTAGTCAGGTCTGACTAAAGAGTTGGGACTGACTAAAGAGTTGAAGAGCTGGGACTATTAGTTTTGAAAGCTGAATGTTGATTGCAGTCATACCTGCATTTTTATTGTTGTCATGTGATTTTTAAAAAATTCCAGTATCTATTGTCTTATTTTTGTGAGTGGGATTATATTTCAGTATATTCAGATTATATTCCCTGAAAAAATGACCACCAAGAAATACACTCTCACTCTAGATTTACTTTCCCATCCCTTGAATGGAGGGCTGTCCTGTGATATGCTTTGGCATAAGAAGGTGCTAGAAGAGGCTTGGAAACTTCACCTTCTCTTAGAGTCCCCCAAACCCCTGGAAAGATGGTATCTCTTGGTAGAGAGAACTGTTGGCATACTTTTAAAAACTTTTTTTATTTTGGGTTCCTTATATCTCTTTCCCCCCTTTTCACCCCAGTCCCTTCTGAAACCTCAACACCAGATAGGACAGGAAGGAGGTTAGTGGGGAGAGGGGGCGTAGTTTTCCTTAGCTACTTCCTGCTGGTTAGAGGATCATTGGGTTTCTTGGGGCAAGTCCAATCCTTGTTTCAGGATAGCTCTGGCTTCTTGTCACACTGCATTGACAGCAACCAGAAGCAGTGGGGGGTGGGTTGGGTGGGTGTGGGTACGGGGGAGGTATGGGTGGGCTGGGGAGAGTGGGACACACACCAGCAGCCCGGCCTCCCCCCCCCCTGGCTTTTATCCTCACAAACACCATATCCCCACATGAGGCAGTTCACAGTGGACAAAGATCACACACCCTCTCAGGAGGTAGTTATCAGCTGTGGACAAACTGGAGCAGCCCCCATATCCCATACATGGGATTAAACCAAAAGCAAAGAGTTCTCAAATGGAGGAATAAAATGGCTAAGAAATATCTCTCTTAGCAATTAGGGGGACTGACTCTCACCTCATCCCTGAGGTGAGAATGGCTAATATCTGAATAACGTAAGTGCTGGTGAGGTTGTAGGAAAGGAAAAGCCTTGTTCACTGTTGCTTGGATTGCAGACTGGTACAGCCACTCTTGAACTCCATGTGGCACTTCTCAAAAAGCTAAAAATATATCTAGCACATGACACAGTTATAGCACCCCTGGGCATCTTCCCAGAGGACTTGACATTCTACCCTACAGATGCTCCCTTAGCCATGTTCATTCTGCTTATTCACAATTGCTAAGAAATGGAAACAGCCTAAATGTGCTTTAGCTGATGACTGGGAAATAAAGCTGTGGAATCATACTCAATTGTAAAAAAAAATAAAATTATGAAATGTGCAGGTCAATCTGAGGAGATCAGTATCTGTGCAAGACTCCCAAGACCAAGTTCTCAGCACCAGGGAGATTTATTTGCCCCAGACAGACAAAGAACTGGGAATAAGAGATAAAGACAGGAGAGAGATGATGAGTGAGATGGGGATGAGACCAAGGGAGAGGGAGTGGATATTTCTCCTGGAGTATGACAAAGGACGGCCTCTGCATAGAGAGGAGACAGACATGGCCCACAGGCAAATGACAGTTTATAAAAGTAAAAGAGAAAATCCTATGTTAGGATGAAGTGTTTCATTTCCTCTTAGCATTGCTTTCATTGTGTCCCATAGGTTTTGGTATGTTGTGCCTTAATTTTTATTGAATTCTAAGAAGTCTTTAATTTCTTTATTTCTTCCCTGACCCAGTTGTCCTTGAGTAGAGAGTTGTTCAGTTTCCATTAATGTGTAGAAGTTTTCTTATTTCTGTTGTTGTTGAGGTCCAGTTTTAGTCCATTGTGGTCTGATAAGGTACAAGGGATTATTTCAATCTTCTTGTATCTTTTGATGCTTGCTTTGTGACTGAGTATATGGTTAATTTTGGAGAAGGTGCTATGAGGTGCTGAGAAGAAGGTATAATTTTTTATGTTTGGGTGAAAAGCTCTGTAGATGTCGGTTAGGTCCATTTGATTCATGACATCTGTTAGTTTCATTATTTCTCTGTTTAGTTTCTGTTTTGCTGATCTGTTCTTTGGTGAAAGTGGGGTGTTGAAATCTCACACTATTAATGTGTAGGGATCAATTTGTGGTTTAAGCTTTATTAATATTTCTTTTTCAAGTGTGAGTGCCCTTTTGTTTGGGGTATAGATATTCAGAATTGAGATGTTCTTTTGGTGGAGTTTTCCTTTGATGAGTATGAAGTGTCCTCATCTCTTTTGATTTTGGTTGAAAGACTATTTTATTAGATATTAGGATGGCTATTCCAGTTTGCTTCTTAGGTCTGGGAAAAACCCTTTTCCATCCCTTTACTCTCAGTCAATGTATATCTTTGTGGCTAAGGTGTGTTTCTTGTATGCAGAATGATGGGTCTTGTTTATGCATCCATTGTGTTAGTCTGTGTCTTTTTATTGGAGAGTTGAGTCCATTGATATTGATATATATTAATGACCAGTGACTGTTAGAAACTTTTATTTTGATGTTGGTTGTGGAAGTATATTTGTGTGCTTGTTTACTTTTGGGTTTGCTATAGTGAAGTTATTTATATCCTGTGTTTTTGGGGGGGTATAGTTAACCTCCTTGGGTAGGAGTTTTCCTTCTAGTATCTTCTGTAGTGCTGGGTTTGTCCACACATATTTTTAAAATTTGGTTTTGTCATGGAATATCTTGTTTTCTCCATCAATGGTGATTGAAAATTTTGATGGATATAGTTGTCTGGATTAGCATTTGTGGCCTCTTTGGGTCTGCATGACATCTGCCCAGGCCCTTCTGGCTTTTATGGTCTCTGATGAGAAGGCAGGTATGATTCTGATAGGTTACCCTTATATGTTACTTGACCTTTTTCCTTTGCAACTTTTAATATTTTTCCTTTGTTTTGTACATTTAGTATATTGTTACTATGTGGTGGGAGGATTTTCTTTTTTGGTCTAATTTATTCGGTGTTATGTAGGCCTCTTGTATGCATATAAGCATCTTTTTCTTAAGATTGGGGAATTTTTCTTCAATGATTTTGTTGAAAATATTTTCTGTGCCTTGAAGGAGGGAATCATCTCTTCTTCTATTCCTATTATTCTTAGGTGTCATCTGTTCATGGTGTTTTTAATTTCTTGAATGTTTTGTGTCAGGAATTTTTTAGATCTATCGTTTTCTTTGATTAATGCATTGATTTCTTCTATCATGTCTTCTACACCTGAGATTCTTTCTTCCATCTCTTGTATTCTGTTCATGCCTACCTCTATAGTTACAGTTTTTGTTCCTAAGTTCTCTCTCTTCAGGATTTCCTCAGTTTGTGCTTTCCTTATTGTTTCTATTTCCATCTTTATATATTTATCCATTTTGTTTATTTCTTTCACCTGTTTAATTGTATTTTCCTGCATTTCCTTAAATGGTTTGCTCAATTCCTTCACCAGTTTGTTTGTATTTTCCTGTAATTCTTTGAGTGATTTATTCATTTTCTCTCTAAAGGCCTCAAACTGTTTGTTTGTACCTTCTTGTATTTCTTTAAGGGTTTTATTTATTTCCTCCGTTGTCATTTTTGTAAGCATAGATTAATATCGTTTTCTTGAGTTTCAGTTTTGTCAAGGGATCCAGGCCCGCTTGCCATAGGATAACCTGATTCCCAACATGCCATATTGCCCTGGCTTTTAGCTATCTGGTTGCCTATGGCTTGGCTCGTAGGTCTTGTTGCCTGCTGCAGTTCTTGTGAGTACAGGAAGAGCCCTGGGCAGGAAGCTGGATGTTTCTGCAGATGCCCTCCTCAGATTGGTGGCAATCGTCTTGGACTGGTGGGTAGTTCTCAGGGACTTGTTCACAGGTCTCTTCAGATGTATTATCCTGGCAGCCAGGTAGACTCCTGAGGAGCCCAGGGACCCTCCTCTGGACAAAGGAAGTCCCAGAGTAATTTGTCCCACTATTACTGGCTTTCTTGCTCCAAGGTTAATGAGATCCCACTACCCAGACATTGTGCTCAGATACTGTGCCCACTGGATGCAGGAATTTTGAAGTACCTGTGAGCTCGGAGGATGAGTTGAGCTTTGGAGTGGTGGCTGGGGTTGTTTCTGTGTGTCCCCAGGGTCAGGGGGCCTGAGGTTGGAGCTGCTCACCCTGGGTGATGAGAGTGGGTCCCTGGTGAGCTATTTTCCCCCAGTGCCAGAAGGTATTGACTCCATGGGATGGTTAGAGGTTAGAGCTGCATGCTGCTGGTATCTGTGAGGTTATCCTCATGATGGTGAGAGTGGACACCTGAGTTTGGAGCCATATGTCCCCATTGTACCAGAAGGTATCCACTTTATAGGACATTCTGAGGTTACTACAAGCTGCCCATATGCAGAAGGCATCCATGTGTCCATGAGAGTAGGCACCCAAAGTTGGAGCTGTGCACCACTGGTACCCAGAAGTTATCTAGAGAAGGTGGGAGCAGGTGTGTGGCCTGAGACTGAGGCCATGCCAGTGGGAGCCCAGGAAAATTTCCCAGGTTTAGCCATGTGACCTAAAGTTGGAACAGAGTGTTTCTCTCACCATGGCTCTGATCTCACCTGGGAAACACATTGGGGTTCTGGGGTCCAAAGCATGACCTGTCGGTCGCTCTTCTCTCACTGCTGTCCTGCTGTTCAGATACCTTGTGCACTTGGTGCTGCCCTCTTCAGAATCTTGGCTTACACTTTCATGTAAAAGGAAGTCAGGGAAAGAATTCAAGGCAGGAACCTGGAGGCAGGAACCAATACGATACAGAAGCCACTGGGAAGTGCTGCTTATCTGATTGCTACATATGGTTTGTTCAACCTGTTTATAGTACCCAGGAGCTGGAGACCAGTGTGGCATCAGCTACAGTGTGTGGGAGCTTCTTGATCTGGACCAGCAAGTTCTTCAGTGACATCATCCTGAGGGTGTAGGTGTGTGTGTGTGTGTGTGTGTGTGTGTGTGTGTGTGTGTGTGTGTAGGAGATCAGAAGATAAAAAAGGATAGAAGATAGAGAAAATAAGAAAGTTTCAGATTAGGATGTGCACAAACTGCCTTATGCCAAGCAAAGTTACTAAGAAGTATAGCGTTTCATATTCTATTTCCAGGGGAGGAATGTGCCAAAATCAGCAGAAGCTATACAGTTTCCTTGGGACTGATAACCATAGTGGAAAGAGTTGTGTTCTAAGGGTCTGAAGCAGCTGTTCCCCAAGGTGCTGGCCTCTGGCCACTACCGGCTCTTCCAAACATGCTCTTAATTTTGAGAAGGAGCGATGTTCCTTTTCTATACACCAGGGCATCAGAGAAACTCTCAGCAGATCAGTATAGCTCTCAATACCCTTCCACATTAATCATCAGTCAAGAAAATGTACCACAAGTTTCCCACTGGCCAATCTGGTGGGGCATTTTCTCAGTGTGTTTCCCTCTTGTCAAATGATTCTAGATTATGTCATGTTGACATAAAACTAGCCATTGCAATTGGTCACTTGTCAACTTGACACAAAAACACATCACTGTTAAACTACAACCTTTCCTTCTTCATCCCCAAGATCTCATATTACTTTTATTGTCATACTGTAAAACACTTTACTTTTCCCACAGTTTTTAAAATCAAGTACTTTATTTTTATTTTTATTTATTTTTGTTTTTTCAAGACAGGGTGTCTCTGTGTAGCCTTGACTGTCCTGGACTCACTTTGTAGTCCAGGCTGGCCTCAAACTCACAGCGATCCACCTGCTTCTGCCTCCTGAGTGCTGGGATTAAAGGTGTGTGCCACCACGCCCGGCAAAAATCAAGTACTTTAAAAATTCAGTCTCTTTAAACATTCAATGTCTCTCTAAAACACCCCAAAATTTCTATAACGTTCTAAAGTCTGTTAGTTGTAGGCTTTTGTAAAATAAAAACTAAGTTAAATACCTTCTGACTCCAAGAAGGAAGAACTGGAACACAGTCACAATTTGAACAAATCAAAACAAACTACAACTGAGAATAAATAACTCAGGGTCTAATGGCTGGGGCATTCTCTAGCAAACACAACTGGTCTCATAGGATCAGGACAGGTCTACCACAGCTGCTGTTGTCCTTAGTGGTTATCCCATGGCACCGGCATCTCCAAAACGCAAGGGTCAGCACCACAACTGGACCATACTTTTTCCAGTCTCTCATGGGGCTCTCTCTAGGAACTGCCACATGGTTCCAAATGTAAATTTACTCAATGGCTTAAATCCTGGGGCTTCTACTGTAACTGAGGCTGTAACTTTACCAACGGCCTCTCCAAGTGTCTCTTCAGGGACTTGAGCCCTGCCACACAGTGTGAAACCTCAGTAGCTCTTTGTGACCCTTTCATACCTTCAAAACCAACATCACCCAGGTGACTAAACTAATAAATTCAGCTGCCAGCATGAGATGCAGCTTCAGGTTTATCTGGACCACAGTTTCTGTGTGATGACCCTGAGGAAACACATCCTAGAGAAATCTGCCTCACCGATACTGGTCTCTTCTTAACCACAGTTGACTTCTTTGTTCTTTCTTTCTTTCTTTCTTTCTTTCTTTCTTTCTTTCTTTCTTTC
>OU015746.1:55124998-55137083 GCA_907169655.1 Acomys percivali | reverse complement strand
TTCTTTCTTTCTTTCTTTCTTTCTTTCTTTCTTTCTTTCTTTCTTTCTCTCTTTCTTTCTCTTCCTTCCTTTTATTTATTTATTTATTATTTTTGAGACAGAGTTTCTTTGTGTAGCTTTGGCGATTCTGGATTTGCTTTGTAGACCAGGCTGGCTTTGAACTCATAGAGATCCACCTGCTTCTGCCTCTCTGAGTGCTGGGATTATAGGCGTGTACCACTGTGCCCAGCTCACAGCTGAGTTTTTTTCTTTTTAAAGATTTATTTATTTATTATTACGTATGCAGTGTTCTCCTTGCATGTACACCTGCGTTCCAGAAGAGGGCACCAGATGTCGTTATAGATGGTTATAAGCCACCATAAGATTACTGGAAATTGAACTCAGGACCTTTGGAAGAGCAGGTAGTACTCTTAACCTCTGAGCCATCTCTCCAGCCCCCACAGCTGATTTCTTAGCTCCAGCTAACCGTCATCAATTGCTAATCACAGTTATCTCACCAGAAACACAGATTCATTTAAAATATCAAATGGTCCTGATATAGTCTTTAATGAACTCTCAAAAGTTATCTCACCAGAAACACAGATTCTTCATTTAAAATATCAAATGCTCCTGATACAATCTTTAATGAACTCTCAACAATTCCTCTGAAACATAAGTCATGTTACCATCATGACTTCTGCATTTCTCCCAACATTCTTATTGTGTCAGCTCACTAAACTCTGAACGCTCAATGGATTTCCCAGCTCAAAGTCCCAAACTCCTTCCACGATCCTCCTCAAAACATGGCCAGATATTTCACAGTACTGTTCCATGAACCTGGTACCAATGTCTGTGTTAGTGTCTCACGGCTATGGTAAAGACCACAGCCATATGCAACGTGGGGAAGGAAGGGTTTAGTTGGTTTATACTCCATTTCAGTCTCTCTTCAAAGGAAGTCAGGGCATAAACTCAAGGCAAGAACCTGAAAGGAGGCAAAGATGCAGAGGCCATGGAGGAGTGCTACTTACCGGCCTGCTTTCCATGGCATTCTCAGCCTGCTTTCTTATAGGAGCCGGACCCCCAGCTCAGGGATGGCACCAGCTACAGTGTGGTAGGCCTTCCCAGGCAATCATCAATCAATAAAATGCACCACAAGGTTGCCCACACGCCAGGCTGGTATGTGCATTTTCTCAGTTGAGGTTCTCTCTTCCAAATTGACCCCAGACTGTGTCCGGTTGACAAACATCTAGCAGCACCCTTCCCAAAATAATATAGACCATTACTTACTTTTGGTTGCCTGGCAGAATTTGAAGGTAAGTCTATTTTGCTAAAAATATGATCTACTTTGGACACAGGACTTGAGGTAATTGAGCCAGAACTGTTCCAGAGGCCTCGTCCCTGAGGACTGGTTCTCAGTATCAGAAATATTCCCTTTGCAAGCTGCCAAAGGAAAGGAGCCTTAAGTCATCTTAGCCAGCTATAAAGGGTCTGGGCTAGCAGCATTTTCCAAATGGTGAGATAGTGATATTTTTATCTTGGGGTTTACTGTAGGTTTGGAATTATATATTAAGAGCAACTTTGCCTGGTACGGTAAATCAGGTTGGCTACCTGTGGCTGGAGAGGTCGTAGGCCTGAGAAGAATCTACTACTACTACTACTACTACTACTACTAGTTTTTAAACTAGTATAATTCCAAACTGCACTCCAGAATCTTATCTTTATACCCATGGATAAATGTAGATCTTACTCTATTATTATTATTATTAATTTATTTTTTGGTTTTTCAAGACAGGATGTCTCTGTGTAGCCTTGAATGTCCTGGGCTCACTTTGTAGACCAGGCTGGGCTCAAACTCATGTTGATCCACCTGCCTCTGCCTCCCAAGTGCTGGGATTAAAGGCGTTCGCCACCACCGCTCGGCATCTTACTCCTCATTAAAGAGGCTTCTTTTGGAAAAAAAAAAAAAAAAAAAAAAAAAAAGGAAGCTTCTTTTGGCTGCAGAACAAGACCATATGGAAAGCCACAACTAGTTCAAATACTGAGACTATTTGGTATCAAACCCCAATTGATACAACATAATTGCTGCATTAAAGGCTCAGGGAACAACACTGAAGAGGGGGCAGACAGACTGTAAGAGCCAGAGGACCAGGAAGTCTGCTGTGAGATTGTGTCTTCTTGTGGGGAGCCAAGACCACAGCCGGCAGGCATCTCGGACCTTGGCATAATGCATCGAGTGGATCTGGGGCAGGCTGCCTTGTGACCTCTTTCCCTCCTTGCCTCAGGGTACATTCCAGAAGGTTGCCTTGCGACCTCTTCCCCTCCCTCAAGGTACTTTCCAGCTGTTCTCAGTATTCCCAGAATTACAGAGGCCTTCAGAGGATGAGCGAAACAAAGTCTATAGATAACATCTTGTGGTTCCAGAAGCCTAACAATTCCACCCAGAACCACAGGGGCCCTCCCTCCCAAACTTCCTGACTTCCTGATATCTTGTGAAAACCGCCCACCCGGATCACCTCACTCAGCCTCCTGCTTCAGTGGTATATAATTGCCTGTGAAAAATAAAATTTTGTCAGCTTGATCAGACTCCTTGACTTGCTGTCCGTTCCTCGCGTCTCTTGTCCCCCATTCTCTCCCTAGGGGTCCGAGGGTCCCAGGTGATTGTCCAGCGGGTCCGGACACCTTCTTGCTATGACAGGGAAGCTACACCATGAAATCTCGACAACATGGCTGCTTAAAGAGGACTGAAAATTCCGACAACAGTTGATATATCAATGTAGATGGGGAAGGGTCTCACCCCTAGAAGAAGAGCTACAAGCAATTATTAATTGCGGGAGTGGTAGAATTAATCTTCCCCAGGAATGAGCCCTCTGGGCATCAATACCAAGTAGCCAGGCCCAGGAGATATAGATGCAGGCAACACTGAACAGACTCAGCAGCTTGTGTTTATATGTTTACTCATTCATATGTGTATGTAACAACAACGTTTAAAAGTAAATTTTGGAGGGAGTTGGTGTGGGACAGATGGAAGCAGTGAGAGAAAGCAGAGGAAAGTGGAAATATTTGTTTTGTTTTGTTTGAGACAAACTTTCTCTTTGCAGCAGCCCTGACTGTCCTGGAACTCTCTTTGTAGGCCAGGCTGGCCTTGAACTCACAGAGATCCTCCTGTCTCTGCCTCTTGAGTGTTGGGATCAAAGGTGTGCCCCAGCATGCCTGGCAGAAAGTCGAACTCTTAAAATTTGAGAGATTGGAGAGATGGCTCAGTGGTTAAGAGCATTACCTGCTCTTCCAAAGGTCCTGAGTTCAATTCCTAACAACTACATGGTGGCTCACAACCATTATAATAAGATTGAGTGCCCTCTTCTGGCATGCAGGTGTACATGTAGGCAGAGCACTGTATATTTAATAAATAAATAAATCTTTAAAAAATTACATTTTAATTAAGTTTTGAAAAAAAGACTTTAAAAAGATTTTCTAAAGGTAAAATTTTATTATAAAAATATGAAGTATTTTTTATCAAAGGGTTGAATAAGACTAAACCTCTTATATTCTTTCTTTTTTCTTTGTGTATAATGAAGCTGCTTGGCAGAAAGTCAAGTTTCCGCGGGGTCAGCACTTCTTGTAATCCAGATATGTGCTCGAGGTTGTTATTCTGTTCTAAGAAGTTCGTACTCAGCTTTTCAGCAATACCGTTTCACATTGACCAGCTGTGTAAGAGTGTGAGCCAGAGCTCTGACACTGCGAATGAAGCACAGGACCCCTTTATGAGGAGAGCCCCAGGGGGACTCCTGCTGGATGTGCATGCTTGCTTGCTGTGTTTTCACTCCCATCACAGCAAAGGTGGCAAAGGCGATCCCCTGGAGAGTGAGTTCCTGACCCAGCCACGCCATAAAATGACCATCTCGAGAGGCTGAACTGTGACTCCAGACTTGCCCCCGGTACTGCAGAGGCTGTCCAGATTACAGCCAGTATTATCTTGAGATTCAACCACCAAGAGAAACAAATAAACTGTTCTTGATTCTTTTCCTTATGAACTACCGCCCCTGAACTTCAGATGTTGTTATAATTGTCACCGTCTTTGCCATAGGTCTGATTGCCATGTCCTCGTTGAATAAAAACGTGGTAAAAACCTTCTTTTAGCACTTTGAAAATCTTTGAGGGTGTGTGTGTTATGTTAGTGCTATTTATTGTTACTAATCTGTCTCCCCATTTGTCAAGCACTATAGTCTCAGACTCTCCCTTTTGTGGCCACAGGACCACATGACAGGCCACGGAACCACATGGACCTGACTTTACCATATCCACTTTGAGTGCTAGCAGAGTTTCAAGGGGTTATGTATGTACAATGGAACTATTCTATTTGTAAAACAGAAGGTTCATTATGCATGATTCAATCCCAAATATCCATACTGGCGAATGGACAGAGGGACACACACACACACACACACACACACACATACACACACACACATGAGACACTGCCTTCCAAGGGATCCTGCCCTCTAACACTTCGAGACTCTTCCAAGAATGTTATAGCTCTTGTATTGGAGGATCTGGACATGTATGTCTAAGGAGTTTTATCTCTCAAGGCACGTGGATGCCACTTAAGACATTAACATAGCCAGGCGGTGGTGGTGCATGCCTTTAATCCCAGCACTTGGGAGGCAGAGGCAGGCAGATCACTGTGCGTTTGAGGTCAGCCTGGTCTACAAAGCAAGTCCAGGACAGCCAAGGCTACACAGGGAAACCCTGTCTCAAAAAACAGAAACAAACAAACAAACAAACAAACAAACAAAATCCACCAAACAAACAAAAAGGAAAGAAACAAATGAAAAATCCTAAAAATACATTAACATATTAAAAGTGTGTTTAACCATATTAGATTGAGTCCCCAAAGTGGGACATCAACAGATTGTATATTGAAAATCTGTTCCCCCTTCTCATGTCCCCATACAGACTTGGTTAGAACCCAGATAGCTGATTTGGAGGACAGTTTTTAACTTTTGGTGTCTTAAAAACCTCCATAAATATTCTGGTTTTAGCACTGGGGGCCCATTTGATCCCCTCCTACATAGTTTCGTTGGTTATTGAGGCCTTGATTGAAAAAAAACCCCCAGCCACCCATGTGATGATGCTCTAGAAATATAAGCCAGATGATGCTCTTTGGCCCTGAAGGGATTCAAGCATCAAAGAGATGTAAGGAGCCCTAAGATCCAGAGAGAAGAAAAACAAATAGCCATGCAGGCCAAGCAGCATTCTTGAATATACACTAAACTGGATCACACATCTACAACTCTGCTATACTTAGTAAACCTTTCCAAAGACCTTGAAGAAAGGACAGAGAGCCTGCCATGTGGTTTGCTCTCTGCCAAACTGCTTACATGAGACCTTGCTACGTGCCCCAAGTGGCCCTTCCTTTCTCTACATTCAGGACGTCTTGAGAACCTCACTTTAAGGTTTTAAACTAACCAATGAATTACCATATAGAGAGACAAAGGAGCAAACAAATTGTATAAAAAGTGCCCCTCTCCGTTTGTTCATTTCTTTTTTCTTTTTTTTTTTTGTATTTGTCATTTGGGCTCTTTATGAACAAGAAGTAGTCTGAGTATTCATGTCAAAACCTTTTCCCTGAAGAAACCTTGGTGTCCTGACTGGTCAGAATCCTACAACACAACAAAGCCACAGTTGATAACGTTTACACCATTTCAACTGGCAATCGTGCCAATCTCTATAATTCCATGTGCTTCAGAATATACAGATCTATAGAATAATCTAATATAATAAGTGTAGGACAAACTGATAAAATTCATTTGCAAGTGATGAATTGTAAAGTTTACTCCTAATGTATTAGACAAACCAGCGATTCCTATACTAGGCACACACACTCAGGCTTTCTTGACTGTATGCTTAGTGAGACCTATATAAAATCATTCACCACAGAACCACTCACATAAGCTGGGAACTAATCTGGGCACAACGTATTGAATAAAACGTACAAAAATATTAAGTGAAAAAGAAAACCCTTCACAGGCATAAACTATGCTTTTTTTTTTTTTTGCTTAAATTCAAAGCAAGTAAGCTTAAGAAACATATTTAAGCACTCACATATGAATGTGGGGTAAGATATATCTTATTTTTAAAGTGAGTATGTAAGGAACATGATTCATCACTATGAGTCCCTGTGATTCCCCCAGGAGGGAAGGATGGCAGGGCAGGAGGCCTTCAGCTATTGTCAAATTTCCAGTCCTAGAATTGTTTCAAGAATTTCCAACTGTTATTTTAACTTAATTGACAATGGAGCAAGAGTGACATAATCCATGTACTGACAATTATGGTTACTTCATGAATGTGTTTAGAGATCAGCTTTTCTCTGTCCTGTAGCTGCAACACTTAGGTATCAAGCTCTTCAATTAGCTACCCATTGGCGAAGCCATTTCAACTTATGTGTTAACTTTTATAGAGAGACTTATGTCACACTTCTACTTTTCAATGTAAGCTTAACATAATACTAAGTATTTAAGTCTATCCATGAAATTAGCTTCTTTTGAAATCTAAAACAAAAGGAAGAGGTGATGCCATCGTCTTAAGGGAACCCATCATAAAATTGCTATTTGGATAGGATTCTGACTACAGTCACATATTTCCTTAATCACCTCTGTGGACACCAATCCCCTTGGGCTTAAACCATGCCAAAGGAGTAGCCCTTAAAGTTGAGCACAAGTACTTTTTCACTACAGTTAAGTAGCCTTGGAATACAAAGCAAGCAGCACAGTTCCCTCATGCAAAACAGTAGGTGTAATTATGAATAAGAGTATGCCGTAAACAATTTCAAATATTGAACCAAAATATAGTTAGCATTTACTGATTTTTTCCATTGTTTTCAGATCTAATTCTAGTCCAACATTTAAATTAAATAGACACTATTACTATGGAATCTTTGTTCAACTGTTGCCTTTATGTATGAATGGGTTTTTGGGATTGTTATAAAAAGGCTGGTAGTTAATCTAACTTTATTTCCAGCACTTTCACACCTTTCTGCACAAGAACTTTCTCTGCATTATCAATGAAAGGCGAGATCATCCTCATGGGAATACAGGTACATTTGGACTAGAGAAAAGCATGGCACCTTCGAACTCTCCCTGCCTGGAAACATATTCTAATCATCGTGTCTTGTGGTGAGTCTTGTCTGCTGCGTCCACCAGGAAAGGACACAACTTAGAACCAGATCATAGACAGCGTAGGCCTCCATGGAACAGAAAGGCAAAGTTCTGAAAGGTGTAAAAGGATTATTGTAATATGGTTACATCATAGACCTCTTAGGAAAGAGGACTAAATTCAAAATTGCTAGTTGGTGTATTTTGAAGTTTCCGAGTGGTCTTTGGGCATCAAGAACTGTGCTAAGTATTCTAGATTTACTCGCCATTTAAGCTCTTTCAAACATTGAACAAAGCAGGCTCTGTTCGAATAACCACAAGTGAAGAAACCAAGACATATAAAAGCCGATTAGCCTGGTAAAGTCCATACAGTAAAGAGGAGTCAGAGACTGGTGGCAGCAGACATCCAGGTGATCTGAACCCAGGATTTTAAAAGAACTCTTGTGACCTTATTTTTTCCTGTTTGAACTTCTTCTGAAGACAGCAATATACCTCTTGGCTTATCATTAATACATGATTTCCTTAAGTTGTTTTTAAATATTAAGAGTTTCAAAATTTTGTTTCTATTTCTCATCCGATCATTATACATATCAAACTGTCCCCAGATATCCTTAGTTCATTTATCTTAAAAATTATTGAACTTAGTAAGTGAAGCAATATATTATATTATTGGAAACTGAAATATACCATTGACAAACCAGTTTTGTTTTAAATGTAGCACGTTACTTTTAACCACAAATACCTTGAGGTACAGTGTTCTAAGTTTCATTTATAGTTTGAAACATCCATATTAAAGTTAAACAACACTCAAAAATTGAGGTCAAAGACTTACATTGACAAATAGAATAGTTAAAACACAAACAATGTTTTATTTAGGTCACAACATGAAATTACAAAGAGCATTTCTGCTGTGGCATTTTTAATAAGAATGCCCTGGGTCTTAAATGATTCAGAAATTATGAAGAGCCAGTGAGCATTTCATCTAAAAATACTGATGTATGTTTTGGCAAGGTGTTGGCAGCCTGAATGTTTCCAGTTCTCTTCCACAGTGTTGCTATTTTATGGTATTGCTCTCACCTTTGACTTCATGAATTTGAGGGGTGGATGAATTATGATGGCCGATGGAAAACAATAACAGCAGCAGCAGCAGCAACAACAACAACAATAACAACAACAACAAAACCCCATGAAAATTCAAAGTCACGCGGCACAAGAAACATCTGGTAAAGTGCTCTGTCTGTACAGAGAAATTTAAGATTTTATTTCATAATAGCTTCTAAAGTTAAAAGAAACAAGATACAGTCAATACTCTTATTTATTGTTATTTGTGTGTGTGTGTGTGTTTGTGTGTGTGTGTGTGTGTGGTGTGTTTTACGTGTTTTGGTCAAGGAACAACTACTGGGAGTTACTTCTCTCCTTCCACCATTATGTGTGCTCTGACAACGGAACCCAGGTCTTCAGGCTTGCACCATAAGGGTCTTTCAACTGCTGAGCAATCTTGCTGGACCTCCAAGTTTTGATAACACAAATGACCCAATATACACTTAGATTTACATTCTTAACCTAATACAGTGAAAGGGAGGGTTCAACCAGAGGCATCTTGGTAGTGGCTGGTCCAGGAGGAGTTATGAAGTGCTGAGGTGCAGAGAGGGCTTCTTGGTGGTGGTCCTACTTTCCTGGCTGGGTCCTAGTTACCAGGCTGTTTTTCTACTCAGCACCTTCCTTATTTCATGATTGCATCTCTTTTACTTATCAATGAAAACCATTTTAGATGTGAAGTTATGGTGAATAGATTACTATAGTGATAATTTAGGAAGCAAAAGAAAGAGCCAGTGGCTAGATTTCACCAAAAAAGGAGATTTTTTGTGCTTAGTGTAACAGGCACCACATAGAAGGAAAGCCAATTTCCCTGTCATGGAGCTCATCCAGTAGGGGTTGTTGATTGTTCTTTGGAAAGAATGTCTGTGTTGCTGGAGGCTGGAGCCAGAGCTTCTGAGGCCTGCTTCCACTTCAGAAATCATGGCTCCTAAATTCTGAACGTTCTCAGCTTTAAGAAATCCAATGAACCCTATGTTATTTGTAACCCCAGCATTTTGGAAGCTGAGGTCATCTCCTACCCTTGCTTTCTCAGCACAGTATGACTGTTGTACTATGCTTGTGTGCTGTGCACAGAGTGCATTTGTGCATTTTAGAAGCCAGGTTTAAAAAAAAATCGAGATATTGGAGTTTAGCTCTAAGCCATAAAGTAAAAGCAGTTTTGCAAAAGTGAGGGGGTCATGGAGAATGGTGCTTGTTAGGAGTGTGAGTAGTCTGTCTTTGGGAAATTAAATAGAAACGCAGGTTCTAGACCTTTCCATGAGTGTCAGTGCTCAGAACCTCCCAGTGAAGAAGGGAATATTCACTTCACATTATATTCACTTCCCATATGGAAACGTACTATTCCAGTGGGTTAAATTACTGCCCAGGAGTCCAGCTTATGTACAGTGTACACCTGCGATTTGATACCATGAACATTGCTTTGAGTTTATCAGGGGTGGTAGCACATGCCTGCAACTCCAGCACTTGCGGCTCTTGGAAGTGGCAGTGAGATCATGAATGAATTCAAGGCCATCCCCTGCTACACAAGGTTCATGGCCAGCCTGGGTTATAAGAGACTTTGCCTCAAAAAGGGTTGCACCGAGATAAAACAAAAAGAACAAGGAAAAGGAAAACAAGTTCATCTAAGCACTTTGCTTGACTTAGTCGATGTCCTACTAATATTAAACACTTGATACTCAGTTAAATCTACACCTTCATACTAGAAAGAACTACATTTTCACTCCATATAATTTGTGAATAAATATTCCATTTTATAATGAAAATATTTGCATGCTCTAAGGTTTATACAACAATGATTTATGTGAGATAATTTATCATTACCTTACTTTAATGAAAATGAGGCTTTATTTTCATGCCCCTAAGAACACTATAAATATAAGGAATTCTAGGTCTAAAGTTCATGGTCGGAATGCACTGACAAGCAAGACACTGAATGACTAAACACTGCATGTCTATAAGGATGTCACATGACTCAGAAAGAGCAAAATTGATGAAAGTTTTCTTCCTTATCTATTCTCTTTTTTTTCCTTTGTTTTTATTTTTCTTTATTTCTTTTTTTTTTATTTAATTAATTTATTCTTGTTACATTTCTATGGTTATCCCATCCCTTGTATCCTCCCATTCTCCCCTCCCTCCCATTTTCCCCTTATTCCCCTCCCCTATGACTGTTCCTCAGAGGGATTACCTCCCTCTGTATATGCTCATAGGGTATCAAGTCTCTTCTCAGTGACCTGCTGTCCTTCCTCTGAGTGCCACTAGGTCTCCCCCGCCAGGGGACATAGTCAGATGTGAGGCACCAGAGTACTTGAGAAAGTCAAATCCCTCTCTCCACTCAAGTGTGGAGACTGTCTTGTCCATGGGCTAGATCAGGGTAGGGGTTTAAATTATTCGGCCTGTATTGTCCTTGGCTAGGGCCTTAGTTTGAGCGGGACCCCATGACCCAAATCTGCCTATCATAATGTTCTACTTGTAGGTTTCTAGAACCCACTGGATCCTTCTACATTGCTATTCACCCATTGTTCTCTCATCTAGAGTCCCAATAGGATGTCCTCCCCTCGGTCCCAGTTTCCTGGTAAGGGAAGGCTTTCATGGGACATGTCCATTGGGCTAGTATGCAGATATAAGTGAGTATAAAACTCAAGCGACACCACATGCTGGAGAGGATGTGGGGAGAGAGGAACACTCCTTCATTGCTGGTGGGAATGCAAACTATTACAACCACTTTGGAAATCTATCTGGTGCTATCTCAGAAAACTGGGAATAGGGCTTCCTCAAGACCCAGCTATTCCACTCCTTGGAATATACCCAGAAGATGCACCAGCACACAGCAAGAAAATTTGCTCAACCATGTTCATAGCAGCCTTATTCATAATAGCCAGATCATGGAAACAGCCTAAATGTCCCTCAGTAGAAGAATGGTTAAAGAAACTGTGGTACATATACACTATGGAATACTACTCAGCTATTAAAAACAAGGAATTCCCAAAATTTGTGGACAAATGGATTGAACTAGAGATGATCATAATGAGTGAGTTAACCCAGAAGCAGAAAGACTCAAATGGTATATCTATTCTCTTTTAAAGGTAACCGGGTGATAAGTTTTCCTTAATAGGATGCACAGTAACAAGAAAATCCACTCGTGATTGGTGAATTTGATAAGGACAGCCACCTTACTGCTTATCCTATGAACTGTCTCTTGCTGAGTCATCTGCCCGGCTACTTCTGTGGAGTGGCCAGGGACCAGAAGCTGATAGTGGCTGTTGCTCTGTGTATGTGGTGGCCAAAGGATTCTAGAAATAGTTCAGTGTTCAACCATGAAATAAATCCGTGAAGCTAAGCAGAATGTGCAGCATGACACGTTAAGGGTATTAAAAATGGCACATATAAAAAAGGTTAATAATTAGAAAGGCTATTATTTCTTGGCAAGCAAAGACATATCAACAATACTCACAAGACTATGTAGTTGTGAACACCAGAGTGCACACCAGAAAGCACAGCGCCCACGAGGCTGAATAGAGAAAAACTCAGAAGCACAGGAAAAGGAGGTGGTGGTGCAATTATGATAGTGATAGTGATGGGGACTTAGGCACTTGTAAATGAACACAAGAAAAAATGATTCTGTTATCAAGTGGTGGAGCATCTAAAAAGTTAAAAACCTTTTGCTTAAAGCTCAGCTCCTTTGATAAAGGAAAGATTTTTCATAATCAAGTGATAGATACTATAGTTCCATGAGAAAATTTCAAGATCTTTTCCATTACAGCAGGATGTGTTGGTTCAAGACCAGCACTGGTAGCACTGCAAAGCCCTGAAACACACACACACACACACACACACACACACACACACACACACACACA
>OU015746.1:55082469-55124988 GCA_907169655.1 Acomys percivali | reverse complement strand
ACACACACACACACACACACACACACACACACACACACACACACACACACACACGGATGCATGCATGGACCCACACACACCCCACCCCTGGCCCCACAAATTCGTGTACATACACGTAGTATATAATGCCACTTTTATAATTATTATGCTTTAACACAAAATCAAAACACACACAACCATGGGTGAGCTGGAACTACATTTTCATGGTTTTCAATGGTTTCTAATGCACAGAGACAGAGTTCAGCATATTGTAGTATCACGTAGATACAAGTAAATATGGAGAAAGCTCTGGTCATTGACAAATATTTTAAAATACTGTCCAATAAGAAGACCCATGCAGATGGATGAATTTTGAACGCTCATGACAGAAGTCAGAGACTTTCCCTTCTATCCAAGGCTGAAATTAATTTTGGCTGTTATAACATTGTCCCCTAGCCTTTCCTAAGGAGCAATGGAAGCCAACAACAGAAGCTCTGAGACAGACTTCATCCTTCTGGGATTCTCCAGTCGACCCCAGTTGGAGCACATCATCTCTGTGGTCGTCTTTGTCTTCTATGTTGTGACTTTGGTGGGAAACACAACCATCATTCTAGTGTCCTTTCTGGACCCTCAGCTCCATACGCCCATGTATTTCTTCTTATCTAACTTGTCTTTTGTGGACCTCTGCTATACGACTAGCATCGTCCCACAGATGCTGGTAAATCTCTGGGGCTCAAAGAAGTCTATTACATATGGAGGGTGTGCACTCCAGTTCTTCTTTGCCCTGGACCTGGGAGCCACAGAGTGTCTCCTCTTGGCTGTGATGGCCTATGACCGCTATGCTGCTGTCTGTCAACCTCTTCACTACACAGTAATAATGCACCCCGTTCTTTGCCAGAAGATGGTGCTGTCAGCCTGGTTGGGTGGTCTTGGAAGTGCCTTGATTCTTTGTTCCTTGACTTTGAAGTTGCCAAGGTGTGGGCACCGGGAAGTGGATAATTTTTTCTGTGAAATGCCAGCACTGATAAAGATGGCTTGTGTTTATTCCAGAGTTATTGAGATTGTTGTGTTCACTCTTGGAGTTATATTTCTTCTGGTTCCTCTATCACTAATCCTCATCTCGTACGGAGTTATCACTCAAGCTGTGATGAAGATCAAGTCTGCATCAAGGTGGAGGAAGGTTCTTAACACGTGCGGTTCCCACCTCACGGTAGTAACCCTGTTTTATGGAACACTCATTTATATGTACATGAAGCCACAGAATACCATATCCCATGAGGAAGGACAGTTTTTTACCCTTTTTTACACAATTGTCACTCCCAGCCTTAACCCTTTGATCTACACCTTAAGAAACAAAGATGTAAAGAGTGCAGTGAAGAGAGTTCTAGGAATCGGCAAACATTCTGCCAAAGGGTGAGGTCAAGGGAAAAATATTCAATCAGAGTGTGGAGCTAAAGAAAAAACATCCCTTGTCGTGGGAAGCTTAATCAGTCCACTCAAAAATGTTTTTCTGGCATTCATTTCGTGCCTAGAATTTTCTTAGGCACAATGTTAACTTTCACCATGTTTGACCTCACAAATGTGGATGCAATGTGATCAGCTGCTTCACCACCCTGCAGTGATGCAGTGATGGAGTGTATGTGTTGACACTGGAAGCCAAAATAAACTCTTCCTTCTGTAAGCTGCTTTTGTCAGGTATTGTATCAGATCGACGAGAAAAGCAATTCTGGAGAAGGAGGAGGTGAGAAGAGAGAGGGAGGGAGAGACAGAGACAGAGGCAGAGACACAGAGAGAGACAGAGACACAGAGAGAGGCAGAGACACAGAGAGAGGCAGAAACAGAGAGACAGAGAGACACACACACAGAGGCAGAGAGACAGAGCTAGAGAAACAAGGAGTAGCAGGAGTAGGTAGTTAATGAATATTAAAGCTTTTAACCCATTTATCTGAGTTTAAATGCATACAGTGGCCACATGAAAACAATGAATCATGTTTTATGTTCTTGTGTTAACTGAGCTATCTAAAGATAGCACAAATATGTCCATTTTTATTGTCGTTGATAATCCATTGCTTGAACTACCAATAGAACATGTAGGGTCTGTATTGTAGGCCCCTCTTCTTGAAATTTCTCCAAAATTTAAATTCTAAAAGTATATTCAAGTAGGTGTGCACATATAAGACACAACCCATTGTTGACACTCGTTCTCACAAAAACATGGTGGCGCTAGGGCACAGTCCAGGGCTTCAGCACCAATAGTGTATTCCATGAGAACCAGTGGCATCAGGTCACTGCTTGGCCCATAGCTGTCCCTGTAGGGAGGCTGTCACCTTTTGTCCCTATTCTTGGCTTTTTAATCTCCAAGGTGTGGTTGGTCTGAGTGGCTGCTCTTAGGGTTGTTAGGATAAGAACCTGGACGCAGGCAGCCCTAACAGGAAGGCTTGGCCTCAGGGCAGGGGTAGGTCAATTAAAGAAACAGGAGTGCAAAGCAGGCAAAAGAGATGGGTTCAGTGTGGCTACATTAGGAAATGGAACAAAGATCACCAGGTGACAAGCACCCAAGCCCATCCTTCTACCACTAGCCTGGGGCTCAGTTTTAAACAGAGGGTATTTGGTGTGCATAGGGAACAGTCCCAGTCAGGGTGTGGCCCCACCCCATGTTATCACCAGGGCTTCTTTCTCCCACAAGGTTGTGTGACAAGTTGTCAGAACTTTGTGAAATCTCTCTTCAAGAAGCAAACTTCTCTGGCTGGCACCAGGCTTCACGCTTTTACTTTGTTTAACACGAGATTCTTAGGAGAATTCCAATTTCCTGGATTCCATTGTTTCAGTAGTCTGAGAGCCGAAGACAGGGTTTATACACACAGCTAAACGATGAAGCAGGGTTATTATTTACAGCTGAACAAGGAGACAAGTTTAGTTAATGCCAGATGGAGACATCTCTGTAGGCCATAAATATGCAGAGCCTGAGAGGAAGCTATGGTGGACATTTTCTGCACATTATCAACATCCATGCATGAACCCTTGGGGAAATGTTTTCTATCACTCTGAACCTCACCTCAGAAGGAAGGCTTTATTATTTTCCTATGGGTATAAAGCTTTGGAATTCTTTTCTTTCTTTCTTTCATCTTCCTTCCTTCCTTTTTTTTTTTTTTTTTTGCTTTCTTTTTGAGACAGGGTTTCTCTGTGTAGCTCTGGATGTCCTGCACTCACTTTGTAGACTGGGCTGGCCTCGAACTCACAGAGATCCTCCACCTGCCTCTGCCTCCTCAAGAGCTGGGATTACAGGCGTGCTTTCGAGCTCTTGAAACAGCTGAGCTCATGACGACAACACACACCCACTCAGCACTTCAGACGCTCAGAGCTTTCTCGCATTCCTACGGTGTAGTATCAGGACACATGCTGGCATGGAAGGAGGCGTTCTCCTGGGGCCCCACCCCTAGACAAAGAACCACACACAAACAAAAATATTGAGTGTGTGTGTGTGTGTGTGTGTGTGTGTGTGTGTGTGTAACAATAACAACCAAAGAAAAAAAGGCCATGGTTTCCAGAAGAATCAAGGGGAAGGGGTTAGAAGAAAGATAAAAGGGAAAATGATGTAACTATATACTAATTAAAAAAATAAAAGGAGCAGGAGGAGGAAGAAGAGGAAAGAGGAGGAAGAGCACTTAACTCCAGATGGACCAAAGACCTCAATGTGAGACCTGAACATGGAAACTGCTGGGGGAAAGCCCATACGTACCAACCTACATGCCACAGGTGTAGGAAAGGCCTTTCTGAATAGGACTACGTTTACCTAGGAATTAAGGATACCAAGTGAGAAATGGAATCTCAAAAAACTAAAAGATTTCTGTATAGATAAAGATACAGTGAAGTGAGATAAAAGCTCCAAACTGGGAAATAATGTTTGTCAGCTATACATCTGATAGAGGATTAATATCCAGATTATACAAAGAATTAAAAAAAAAACCAAAGTGTCAAACAAAATAAATGTTTCATTCAAAAAATGGGCTATGGCACTGAACAGAGAGTTCTAGAAAGTGGTGGCTAAGAAAAAACTCAAGTGTTTATCATCTTTAGCAATTAGTAAAACAAAAAATCAAGGCAACTTTGAGCCAGGCATGGCACTAGATGTCATAAACACCAGGCACAGGAGACAGAGGCAGTTGGATCTTTGTGAACTTGGGGCTATTATGGGTTTACATAGTGAGTGAGTTCTAGGATAGCCTGTGTGTCATAGGGAGAGCCTGTTTCAAAACCCAAACAAACCAATGCCCCCCAAAACAACTTTGAGGTTTCATCTTACTGCAGTCATATGGTGAAGATCTACAAAACAACTGACAAAAAATGCTGGAAAGGATGTAGGCCATGAGGGAACTTCATTCACTGTTGGTGAGATTGCAATGAACCACATGACACAGCTATACCACTTCTTGGCATAGCTGTAAAGGACTCAGCACCCTACTCACAGATCTTGTTCAGCCTCATTCACTACTGGTCTATTCACAAATAGCTAGGAAATGGGAAAAAAGCCTAAATGTCCTAAAACTGACAAATATATAATAAAAATAATGTTCATATACATAGTAGAATACTGTGAAATTATATAAAAACAAAATTATGAGATATTTAGGATAGAGGTAGGGACAGAAAACAGATTATGAGGAGGGAACAGAGTGATTAATACAGAAGGAGAGGAAGGTAGAAGGGAAAAATAACACTAAAGATGTTTGAAAAAGCCATAAGGAATTATCATTTTTTTATAGCTTTAGCTGTGACCCTAGCTTTTAAAGGCTGAGCCATTTTTATAGCTTGAATATTTATTTTTTATTCACTCCAAATTACATATAACACATATAAGTCCATGTGTATACGTATATGGTTTAAGTGAAGTTTTACCATTTAGACCGACAAAGTTACCTCAAGAGCCACAGACTAAGTAAAGCTCCAGAGCAAAGTATGAGAAACCTCCTTTCAAGCAATATAAAAAAGTTATTGCTGTTGCCCTTAGTTGCCTCCAAGAAGCTGAAGGTAAATCGTTGTTGCTGGAGAACCACAGTATTGAGACTATTGGGGCTGGCTAGGACCTGAGGTCTCCCTCCTTGAGGAAGATCTGGGAGATGCTATGAAAGCCTCCGAGGGAAGGAAGTAGCCACTCATCTCTTCCAGCTGTGATGTCTGTGATCCACAGTAATGACCAGCATGGTACGATATTCCTAGGAGTGCAATAGTCGCTTTCATGTCTTGATGCTAACCCAACAGCTGTCCATTTAGACTCAGGGCCAGCTCAACAGGAGGAAGTCATACCCGTTACTGTAAACTTCCTCAGGGCGAGTGACGTCATGGATCTTTGAGGAGAACATGCTGCAACTTCTTTACTAAATCAGCAAAATTTCTAATTCCATTTGAATTACTTGTCACTATACCCACAGATAAGTCTCCCTCTCATTCTTTATCAAATAAACTGCTCTTTGCATCAGACAGAGAGCATTATAAAAAAAACCACAACTGGTCAAAATGCAAATAACAAGTGATCACGGGTTCCTAGCCATAAGTGACCCATTATAACACAACTCCTGTACCTAAGTCTCAGGGACCATCACAGAAGAGGGAATGGAAAGATTGTTAGTGCCAGAGGAGCTAGGTGTCTGCTATGGGATTGTATCTTCTAGAATTGTCAGGGAAGCTTAACCCATGAAATGAATAGGACCTGCCTAACAACAATGATAGCCACAGACATACCAACACAGAAGGGAGCAATCTCACTGAGCTCCACCTCCACACTAAGAACTATAGTCAGCCAAGAAATGCTGAAAGCTCAAGGATTAGTCTTTATGATGGATGAGGCTCCCTAACTAGTCATCCTGTGCCAACTGTTCACCTCTTAAATCATACGTATTCAAGTACCACTAAGTGGACTGATCAAGTTGCATTTATCCATTGAAATGTATTTATGTAACAATAACAAAGAAAAAGGGACTGTAAATTCGAGAGGTAATAAGAGGGGATGGAGCATGTAAGGGTTTAGGTGGTGGAAAGAGACAGGGGAAATGAAATGATATGATCGTATTTTAGTGAAAAGAAAAGATGGCCCCTTGATTTACATGTGCGTGTCTCAATTTTTCAGTTAACTTAGTTTTGTTCCATTTGTTGTTTGCTAATTTTAGGAATCTTGGAAGCAATTGTGACACTGACACCCATCAGTTCTCATTTTGGGAAGCCTGTCTCCACACTTCTAGGTCGGCAGGGTACCACTCTCCTGGAGGTCTATAACTGTTGTATGTTTTATGCACTTAATTATTGAATCTAGGAAGTGATTATTACATAATTAAACTTAATTGGTAACAAACTTACAAAGATTAGAGAAAATTGATAAAATAGAATAAGGAGTAGGACAGCATTCATCCCACAGAACCTGCAGTTTCTGGTGTAGGACGGCAAACTGTTTCTTTAAGCTTTGAGAGAGATATGAAGAGGAAGACAAAGAAACTCACAGTATCCTATACTGTATTAACTGCATTTTATGTGAGATACTATCGTGTCATGTGCCAGGCCAAGTAATAAAGGGAGAAATATCATGACATTTTTAGATCTCACTCAACTGTTTTGCTAAATCCATCTTGATTTACTGAAATGATCTATTTATATATATTTGAAACAGAATTTCTCTGTGTAGCCCTGGCTGTCCTGGAACTCTCTCTGTAGACCAAGCTGGCCTCAATCCTTCTGCCTTTGCCTCTTGGGTTCTGGGGTTAAAGGTGTGCACCACCACTACCTGGGTGATATATTGAAATCATAAAGAAGATATCTTTTGGAGAAAGATAGAAAATAATGGAAAATATCAACATTTTAATGAAATAATATTTTTCATAAGAGTTAAATGTCATATGGAAATAAAAATTTCATTTACATTGTGTAATTTCATCCATACAAACATTACAATACCTCTTAACAGTCACACAAATTCCATAAATACGTCAAAATCTTACAGTCATCAAACTCATCATATTATCTTTTCATTAAACTTGAGAAAATCACAACCGAACTTTTAACAATCTTATTTCAAGGCCATATTTTGCCAAAGCATGACAATCTGTGCTCAGGCTGGTAGTTCTTGCAGGCACTAGACAGAAAGAAAAATCTCCAAGCTAACCTGGTTGGCTTGTGGGGTTGATGAGGGAAAATAATTATAAAAGATAACTATGTTTATCAATGATGACTAAACGTATGACCAAGAGGAAGTTAAAATACGTGTCCAGGGACAAAAGCGATACGATCTATGTTTTGAACTATATGCATCTACCCCTGCAAACTGAGTTCTGTATGAATAAAGAAGCACTATGAATGCCAGTCAGTCAGGATGCAAGATTCTTCTGCCCCTATGCCGGACTCACTCCTTGTTTTCTGACTCCATGTGTCCTCTGTGGGACCTGACCACAGCTGGGGCTGGCGTCAATAACAGGGGATATAGTACATTGGTAGAGTGCTTAGCTAGCATGTATGAAGCCTTGTGTGTTCAGTCCCCAACACCACACAGACTGGGTGTGGTGGCATATGCCTGTAACACAGACTTTGTGTGGTGCACACACGTGTAATCCCAGCACTTGGGAGGTTGAGGTAGGAGGATCATCCTCAGCTACATAGAGCATCTGAGACCATCTCGGTCTCTTGAAAACCTGCCTCAAAAACACACACACACACTACATACATACATACATAAATACATACATACATACCAACAGACAGATAAAGAAACACTTTAATTATTTGTATATTGGTGCAAAATACAATGCACATAAAATCATTCAGATCACTAGTTTGGAACATGTGAGCATTACCATTGCAAATATACATATATACAAAGCAGATTCTGCCAAATAAATTAAAATGCATTCAAGTTTACATGAAGAGTCACCTTTTGTTGCATTTTAAGAAATTCTTAGTGGCATGTATTCTGTGAGAGGATGCCAATGGTTAGAAACCTACTGCTTGATGGTCCTCAAGTTGTTTGCATCCATAAATATCTGCATGTAAGAATTACATCAGCCATTGTCTCTATGATCCAAGGATTTCTTTCCTTATTGAAATCTAAATTAGAGAAGTTATTTTGTTCTCCCCAATGCTTTTCTATGACTTCTAGTTTCTCCTTATTTCTGCAAATCTGTGGTAAAACCTCATGAGTTTTTTCAGTGCATCTTTCATGTCTCTGTTCCTTAGGGTGTAAATGAGGGGGTTGAGACTTGGAGTGATGATGGTGTAAAAGAGGGTGAGGAACTTGCCCTGGTCCTTAGAAGCCTTGTTACCAGGTTGTAGGTACATGTAGATAATAGTTCCATAGAATATGGAGACCACAGTGAGATGAGACCCACAGGTGTTCATTGCTTTTTGCTGCCCCGCCTTTGACTTCATGTTGAGCACCGTTTTGGCTATGTAGCCATAGGAAATAAGAATGAGGATGAGGGGAGTAAGGACAATGACAATGCCAAGAGCAAAAACAGACATTTCAACTGCTGTGGTGTCTACACAAGCTATCCTGACCATGGCTGGCAATTCACACAAGAAATGGTCCAGAAGGTTGTGTCCACATCGAGGCAGGTTGACAGTGAGTGTGCACAACACCACTGAGTTGGCCAGACTAACACTCCAGACCATGACAATCATCTTGACACACAGGTGTGGATTCATGATTACAAAATAGTGCAAGGGCTTACAAATGGCCGTGAACCGGTCATAGGACATGACAGCCAGGAGAAGACACTCAATGGAGCCCATCCACATGTATACATAAAGCTGAACCACACAACCCACCAAGCTGATGGTCTTTTCAGGTCCCCACAAGTTAACCAGCATCTGAGGGACGATGCTTGTAGTGAAACACAAGTCCAGGAATGATAAGTTCCTGAGGAAAAAGTACATTGGTGTGTGGAGATGGGGATCCAGGAGGGAGGCGAGGATGATGGCAGTGTTACCCACCAAGGTAATGATGTAAAAGAAGGTGACAACTCCAGAGAGGATCATTTCCAGGTGAGGGTGATCAGAGAAGCCAAGCAGGATAAAAACCTGCAGCGTACTCTGGTTGCTTGTGTCCATAGTCTTTCCGTGTTTATATTCTACAGTAAGAAGAGAAGAAGAGGGAAGTAGAGGGGAAGTAGGGGGCAGGGTGACAGGGAAAATAAGAAATAAATTGTTAATGTAGACTATGAACGTAACTGGTAATATACAGAACTAGCTGCAGGGAAAGAAATTAGTTAACAATTGGAAGAATTAATGAATGAAAGGTGCCTATTATAGCCAAGTTGTCTTGTACTTGTTGAGGGTTCTTTGCTGGCAAATGAGTTTAATATTAGACTTTTCTTTTTATCTAGATGACCTCATCTCAGAGTCTGGAATTCTTCACGTGAATTTTTTAATGTTTGGAAGTGGTAGGGCTGTAACATAACATGACTCTTTGGTTTTTTATGAAGGTAGAGCATAGTGAAGATGCTCTCTTACTTGGTCAGTGAAGTGATGTATAAAATTTGGCTGTTTTGTTAATGTTGGATTAAGAATAAAAGTGTTCCATTTCTAAGAGACCTTTGGTGCTCCCATTTATTATGTAACTGACATAGAAATTTCCCCAGGTCTCTTTATCTTTTCATATGTTCAGCCTTTCTTCTTATGAAATCTGATGAATTTGAATCCAAAATATACTTTATATATCTCACTTAAAAAATTCTAGCCTCTATTATCCTAATAGAAGCTGGTATGATACCTTGTCTTGGTTCTTGGTTAATGCTCTCATGCTATCACCCAGGGCTTCTCACTCAAGTGCTTAACATGGAACAGCTGATTTTAGAAGTACTCTCATTTTGAAGATTACCTTGGTAGACCTGCATGCTTTGGTACCTGTGCAAGCCTCATTATTTTTATATTACATTCAAATTCTCACATTCTCTATTGGTCTTCTCTTTCTTCAAACATTTTGATATTATTCCTATCTAAAGCCTTGCATCTTCGTTTTTGGGGAACATTTTCTTGTTTTTTGAAATTTATCTGTTAAAAGGCACATATTAGAACTCAGACACACATTTTTTCTCTTTAATTGATTATGCATTCAGAACTCTTGCAGGGACCCAAGATGAGAAGGAGCTAAAGAACTTGTGTTCAGGAGTTTGAATTCCAGAAAAAAAAAGACATTGACTGTGTGACACATGCACATTGTACAAAATCCTACCTTCAGGACAAGGCTGAGCAAGGTGAGCTTTTGGTGCCTGCTCTTTTAATAAACATTTTCTCTGCTTGTTGGGTTGTATTACATGGTGTTATGAAAGTTGTAGAGCTGAAACTTCAGTTTCTGTGGCTGAGCATAGATTTCCTGCTCTGGTTCATGTGTATGGCATGGCCTGGCTGTCAGTGGCTTCTCTGGTCCTCTTCGCAGTGTGAGTTTGTACTATGATTCATAAACCTCAAAGTAGAAGATGGACACTACTTGCTCTCCGAATGTCTAGCTCTAAGCATCCATTTCTGTGTCCTTAGTCTGGTGTGTCGAATCTACTTTCTTATACATTTAAACATCCCCTTGATCCTATAGGTTTTGTGGCATTCCCTGGTATGGTGGAAGAGAAACTGCCTCCTGAAGAATTGTACTATGTTCACAATCTTTTATAAATGTTCCCACTGGCTTGATTGTATACTGGACTTGTAGTACAAATTTATCATTGTGCTGTGAAATTATAGGGGGCTGCTCGCTTCTAGGGGAGATTTCATAGACACTCAAGAGTAGAATGCTCGAATTGGGTGTTGTCATGCAAGCCTGTAATCCCAGCACTTGGGGAGGCAAAGGCTTGAGTTTGAGGTAACCAAAGAGTCTAAGGGGGCCAAGACAATACAGAGAAATGCTTTCTTGAGAAACCAAAAACCAACCAACCAACCGAAAAAGAGTAGAATGCTCTTTTGGTAACTGTTTCCTTTTTCCTAAGCACAGTAAGTTTCACCCTTAAAAATAAATCTTCCTTTTTTTCTTTTTTAAATTTACATTTTATTTTTTACACATTCCTTTATATTATTATACACAATAAACTACCTACAGCAAGAAGAATCAAGAAACAATCAGGAATTAAGTAAATGTTACATTCATAGTATTTTGGCTATTTGTATTTGGCAGTTTGAAGAAAACATCTTTCTTATCTTGGTGCATCCAAAATTCTGAATGTAAATCAATATCTATCATATCTCATCATTATCAAATTAAAACATCTATCTAGACCTAAAACATCTTAACCTCTAAATAACTAAGCTTAATTGTAAAACTAAAGTATGTGATCTTCAACTCCATCAGAGACTTGAGAAGGAACAAAATTAATTACCTGAGTATGCAGGGAGTGCAGATTAGCAGCTCACAAAATGAGAAGATGATGGAGACAGAATTACACCTGACTTCTCAACAGAGACTATGAAACCAGAAGGGCCTGGGCAGATGTCACGCAAACATTAAGAGACCACAGATGCCAACCCAGACTACTATACCCAGCAAAAGTTTCAATCACCCATAGATTAAGAAAAGATATTCCATGGCAAAATCAAGTGTAATCAGTACCTACCCACAAATCAAACCCTACAGAAGGTACTAGAAGGAAAACTCTAGCTCAAAGAGGCTAACTATGCCAGGAAAAAAACAGGAAATAAAGAACTCCACATCCTTAAATCAAAAAGAAAGGAAACCCCCACACACTTTTCCATCACCAACATCAAAATAAAAGGAACAAGAAAAAGAAGTCTTTCATTTATGTCTCATCTCTTCCAATGTGTGTGATACCAGAAAAAAAAAAGAAAAGAAAAGAAAAGAAAATTCCTGAGTTCAGTTTTCCATAAGAAAATTATTGGGGACAGTAGAAACTGATATTGTAGGGGCTAAAAATCAAATGAACAAAAAATGTGTGTGGCTTAAAATAAGTCAGGGGCAAAAGAATTTCTAATTGTTTGAGGTTTAAAATGTTTTTAGATCTAGATAAGTGTTCTAAGTTGATAATGACATTATGTGATGGAGACTGATTTACATTCAGAATTTTAGATGCACCAAGATAGGAAAGATGTCTTCTTCAAGGCTGTCAAATACAAATAGCCAAAACACTAAGAATGTAACATTTATATAATTCCTGATAGTGTCATGGTTCTTCTTGCCATAGGTAATCTATTGTATATATATGTAATAATATAAATGTATATGTACAATAATAAAATAATTAAAAAAGGAAAACAGCCATAAAAAGTAATTTATAATCATATAAAATGTGGGATAAGATTGTCTAGCATTCTCCCAAACACTGGAAAAACTCCCAGAAAACAGACATGATCTCTTAGATTCTTATTTCTATCCATTTGATATAATACATGCCCCAACATATTTATCTGTTATTTTAACAAATAAAAACATATCTTTGGTGGAATGGAAGAAGTGGAAGCTGTCATTACAATGTATTATATTATATGAGAAGAATCTAATTTCAATTAAAAACATAGTCTAAATAACAGCAGAAAATCATAACCAGTTATTATAATTTTTCCAGTTATTATACTTTTACATTGAAATTTAGTCTTATACTTTGTGACATCATTTACGTGGGGTGATAATAAGTGTTAGATGAATGAGAAGATAATTTTGTCTGTATGGCACTTATTCAGCTTGTCCAAATAAATTATAATATTGTATTTATTTAATAGAATAGTGAACTCGGCACAATTCAATAGCACTTTGAGATAGATTCCTTTAGATACACATTAGCATCTATGAACTGCCAACATACATGACAAGTGAGCTACTGAATAACATGTATTGTCTGATGTTATAGAGATAAGTTGCTATCTGATGAAAAAATTTAAAATGGCTACACCATGCTGTACTGAATTACCACAGTTGTGACAAGGCATACCACACATCCAACAGTGATGCACACAGATGGCAGAAAGCAGCTTCTAAAGATGATGGATAAGGTTTCAACAAAGGTTGTAGTTATGTCTTCATTGACATATGCTTGCTGTTCAACATGAGGTTTATGAAATACTCTGTTAAAATAATTCCAGCTAAATATAGGACTGGTGTCTCCATGTGTGTCCTTGTGTTCCTCTCTGCATACATACAACATATAACACAAAAGTTCTGTGTTTTCTTATCTATGACTATTGAGGTATTTTTCATGAAGATTACAAGGGAATTAAATGGTGGTCCTGATTCAAAAGTTGGCACAATAACTGAGCTTAGAGGTTATAGTTCTTGAAATAGTTAGTTTTAGAGAGTCATTTCACAATTTATTGAGCACTATCTTTTTACAGTTAACTGAGCCTGAGTTTTGCTATTGATCAACCTGGACAGAGAGAAAAATGATTACTGAGCTTTGTTACAACCCCAAATGCCCCAGCGGAGGAATGGATAGTCAGTGCACATCTATTATGACAGGCACACTTGTCACAAATAATGAAAATTCTTTTAAATTTGAAGTCCATTGAGTGCTATCAATTTTTTAATAAAATTCCACCACAACTCAGAGATTAATTTAGGAAGAATAAAAATACTTCTGCCAAATAAAAAATACACAAAGCCCTCAAATAACTTAGTTTATGTCACATCACAAGAATTATAAATGGATAAAAAGTTTGAATCATGTCTAACTACAATTTTTGAGGCACAAAATATATGAATTCATTTTATTTAAATCGCATTTTTATTTACATTTCTGCTGTGTCAAAATATATCAAGCAAAAATTAAGACGTTGCTTTGTGTTCTCCTCTTTTGTAATGATGAATAAATTAACTTTTCCTCTATAATGTAGACAAAGAGGAATGATATCTCTGTAGAGATTTACAATATTTATCCTCAGACTTCTGCAGAGAGGCCTGAATATTCCGTGTCAATTTAAGGTCTTTCACTTTACTTCTCACATATTTTTGGCAACCAAGAATTACCATTTTCCAGGATTTATATTGAGATTAACATCACTGTGTGGGTGATGGCCCCAGTGACCTACCTCTGCATTGCTGGGATCCAGGATGTTGCAAGCAGGGCCATGTTAGTGTTCCTTCCCCAGAGCTGCCGCTGTCTCACCATCCCAGGGTCTCTGTGAGGAAGCTCTTCTTGATGGGTTGCCTCAGACACTCTCCACAGGGAACACCAGCCCAGGCCTGCAGCTGTCATGGCTCCCCTTGGTCATTTTACCTTTAGGTGAAGATGGAAAAGTGATTCCATTGTAGAGAAATGTGTAAAACAGCCAGATAATCCAGAACAAGCACTGAGCCAAATCTTCCAGTATTGTCTGAAAGCCCAGAAAACCAACCTTCTGCTGACTTCCCTGAGGCACTGTGGGAAGATTAGCCAATGGAACACCAGCACAATAGCCTTTGTAGTTCACCAAGACAGTTTTACAGTGGAAAACTTACACAACATGCAAGAGAGCTGAAGGACAGAGGACTAAAGGATGTATTTTCAGAATCATTTTCTTTATGCTATGAATGCATAACAAAATATGTTCTTTTCATCTATATTTTGAAAAAGAAGATAAAATTAACTGTATAAAATGATCTTACTATGACAGGACATGTTGGTGATTGGAATAAGTTTGCCTTGAGCAGATTAAGTTTAGTTAGATGCTGCCCTTATATTTTAATCTGCATTTCCCTCTTCCATGTCTAGTAATTGCCTCAGATATCCAACTTGAGAACAGACGTGTGAGAAGATGTGTGCTCCAAAGCCCCAGGCAGCAAGTTCAGGGTCAGATATCCAACTTGAGAACAGACATGTGAGAAGATGTGTGCTCCAAAGCCCCAGGCAGCAAGTTCAGGGTCATTATATTTGCGTTCTGGTTCAGTTGTCTTGGTGATCATGAGGTTTGATTAAATACGTCAGTGACCATTACTGTTAGTTTTTTTGTCCCACAGGACACTTATTTAGACACAAGGTCCAGACAAATAAATGTTCTAAAGGATTTTTTGTGATTTAGTTTGTAATCATCAGCTGTATTATCTTCCTTGAACTATAATTCCAGGTCACCAAAATTACTTTAATAAAATGACACAAATGTATTATCAATGATAACATGTGGATTGCTTCTTGTCATAAGGACGTAGACAACTTAAACTATTTTCCTCCGGATATACGTGGCCATTTTACAGTGTATTGCTCAGATGAACCAATTGTAGGATAGACTTTGGCCTCCAAGTCTTTCTGGTTCCCATAATCAGATATATAAACTTGAGACAATTTCTTAATTCTCTGTGCTTTACCTTAGCCATGTAAGTAAAAGTTATATTTTATGATTTCAAACCATTGAGGAACCCTGTGCTGCAGTAATGTTTATTTCTTGTCAGTTTGAAGAAAGCTGATGCAGTGTTTGCTGAACCACCTGAGATAATCTTGTTCTGCTTCAACCATTTCCTCTAGGATTTTATTTATAGTATGCACTTTCCTACATGTACCCTTTAAGTAATGTCAGGAATATTGAGATAAGAAATATAAAGCAGTGGTTCATATTTGTCTGTCTAGTCTCTAATCCGCGGGCACTTTAACTGTTAATGTTTCCCGCTGACCTGCTGTTCTCATATGTATCCTCTTCCTTCTGCGGACGTTCCACTGCCATCCTCTCTCTTTACAAATGGCTTTATAGTTAAAGTTGAATTTCATAATGAAAGTTCACCCGAGGAAATCTTCCATTTCTGCCTGAAGGACAAAATGAACTCAAACTATTTTGCACACCATTTCTATTTTTATCACATTGATTAGCACAGTGATTTTCTTTGTTGCCCTTTCTCTCTCTCTCTTTTTTTCCTGTAACTCTACCCAGAGGCTTGATACTTTGGAGAAATTAAAGATAAGACACTAAGAGTTTTATGTGCATTTTGACAGTATTCTACATAGTGAACCCAGGTTATCAAATAAGTGCTTTTACTTATAACTCTTTTATAAATTCCTTTAATTAAATACATTTTCTTGTTCATTTTCTGTTTCCTATCTTTTCCTTGTTTGTTTTAACTTTGATTTATGAAAGACATTTTGAAATGAGACAAAAGCAGGTATGGTAGTACGTGCTTTTAACTGCATGCAACACTTGGGAAGCAGAGGCAGGTAGATCTCTGTGAATTCTAACCTAACTTGGTCTACTTCAAGAGTTGTTACATCAGCTAGAGATATGTACTGAGACCTTGTCTCAAAAACAGTGAGACTATTATTGATGTTGCACAACCGGCTGCGTACTAAAAAATAAACCTGTTATATGTGGAAAAAAATAAAAATAGAGAGTCCTGACATTCTTATTCACTCATCAGGAGTGTGGGTTTCTCTGCCTAGGCAATATTGTTTCAAGGATTTACATTCCGGTATGTATTTAATAAATTTCAAATTTATTTCCAATTTTTTCCATTAAGCATTGAGCAGATAATTTCAAGTACCTGGCTCCACTCACACTTTAAAGTGTAACAAAGCCATAAATCTGAACATACTTAATATAGAAGTCTTTATTCCTGTCACCTGGAATCTGTTATCCCTCTTCTTATTCCCTGTTTTAAGTGATATTAGCATTTACTGTTGTTTTTGTTCTCAAAACCTGTTGCTACCCTTGCCTCATGGGTTGAATTCTTCTATTTTGATATTGCTCACATATATTTTCACCCAATTACTTCTTGTCATATTACCTCAACCTAATTGGCCTCCTTTCCAATCCATTATCCATATAGCAGGCAAATTATTTTTACGAGGGCTATAAATATAACTCAGTGGTTGAGAGTGCATACTTCTTTCCCAGAGGACCAGAGTTTGGTTCCCAGCAACTATGATGGGCAGCTCACAGACACCTGTAACCCCAGTGCCAAGGAAGCCAATGCTTCTGGCCTCTGAGGGCATTTTTATTCATGCGTATGCTCACACACATATAGTTTAAAATAATAAATCTTTAAAAACTGTTCTTACAAAACCAGAAACCATTTTATATATGTATTTTCCATCTTCCAGGATGACCCATGCATGTAGAATAAAACTATAACTTTTTACTGTGACCTGTTCAGCCCCATTTATCCTTCTCTTCCATTACCTTGGTTTTCTTTGTCTGCTTTATTCATCCTTAAGTTGTTCCTTTCTTTCTTTCTTTCTTTCTTTCTTTCTTTCTTTCTTTCTTTCTTTCTTCTTTTTTTTTGAGACAGTGTCTCTCTGGACTCGCTTTGTAGACTAGGCTGGCCTTGAACTCACCGCGATCCACATGCATCTGCCTCCCCAGTCCTGGGATTAAAGGCCTGCACCACCATGCCTGGCCTTAAGTTGTTTCTTGTAACTATTTTAAAGATATTATCACTTTAATTCACTACTTTTGGAAAATAACATTTTTAGTTTTCTACAAAGAAACACATGAACACAGAGGAAGTAACCCAACAAGGTAATTTTTAGTTTGGAGAAGGATTTGCTATGACCAAAACAAGGCCAGTAAACATACACTGGGACAGGGAGTTCATTTAGTCTTTAGTCTAGTGCAGGTAGGACTGTATTTCATCCCATTGGCAGTAGTTTGCCCTCATAATCTGAGGAGACTGACTAATTCATAATTGGTACAAAGGTGAGGGGTGTTATAGAGGGTCAAGTTTCAGGGATGTTCGGGGATTGAGTAAACAGTTACACATACAAGAGTATGACAAGATTGGGGAGATTTATGAAATATTGGCCTTTGGTGAAATAACCACCTTTAACTTAATGAAAAACAAACAAACAAACTTCGTTCTCATGCAAATGCTATGTTATCCAGTTTTGGTTTGTATTTAAGGCCTACTTCATGACATGGAAACCATACTTGATACTGTTAAAGTGGCCATGAACCTGAGACTAGATAGGTCACACGCTTAGGGGGAAAACCTACTAGAATTATTTTGCTAAAGGGTTACAGCAATAAAATAATTCCTAGAGATTCATCGATCAGAACTTCACTCCACTATCATCACAGAAACTTCTAGTATAGATGATAATTAACACAGAGATTCACAACTGGACCATGTTCAGAGAGTGACACATTTTGGAGCACTCAGTTTTTATCAAATCCCTCTCTGCAAGGGCTTAGTGATCTATGACAAAGGAGAGGGGAAGATTGTAAGAACTAGAGGTGGTACACGATTCCTAGGAAAAGGTGTCTTCCAGGCACAAGACTGATACACATATGACATCTGAACGTACAGAAACTGTGATAACATGCATAGGACCTGCAGAGGTTCAAAACGGACAGAATTTCACCACTGACATGGGAAGTGACACACAGTCCCAGCCCTAACAAAAAAGCTATTTACAACTGATAGATGTTAGGAAAAAGAAAATAGTTTTCTTCAATGAAATGCCATTGTGTATATCAACCACTCTCCAGAGCAAGCCTGATGTCCAGGAGCAACTGGACAACATAAAATTGACTTCAAGGTTTTTTTTTTTTCCCTATCTTTTTCTTTTGTGATATTTTGTTTTGTATTGGTATTTTTTGTTTTTCTTTATTGATTTTACCTTTTCTTTTATCTTTTGATTTTCCTTTTTTTTTTTTTTGTTTTCTCTTTTAAAAAAATTGAGATAATAAAATGGAAGGACCCATAGGGTTCAGGAACCCAACAAGGAAACAGTCAAGAATGACAGATCTGGACCAAGGAGGCCCTGCACAAACTGTTACAGAAACCAAGGACAACACATGCAGTAAACCTATAGCCAGTGGACATCTCATTCTCCACTGTTGTTGGGAGAGCAGGGACTGACTCTGACATGAACACTGGAGCCCCCAATTTGATCACTTCCCCTTGGTGGGGAGGCCTGGTGGCACACAGAGGAAGGGGATGCAGGCTATCTGGATGAGATCTGATAGGCCTCATCCTGTCATATGACCATATGAGTAATCATATGGTGGGGAAGAGATTCCCTTCTGTCATAGGTCTAGGGGATGGAAGCGGGTGGGAATGGAAAGATACAGGCTAATAATCAGGATGTAATTTGAATAAATTAAGAAAAAAGAACTAAAGAGGTAGGAGTTTTAGCTGATGCTAAGCAGGAATTGAATTTTCATGTGGTCACCATGAAAGAGAATGGAGGAGGAATTTATTTTATAGTCTAATCTATTTGGTGTTCTGTAAACCTCTTGCATGTTTAAAGGTATCTCTTTACTTAGGTTGGGGGAAATTTTCTTCTATGATTTTTGTTGAAAATATTTTCTGGTCCTTGAAGACAGGGATCTTCATTTTCTTCTAATCCTATTATTCTTAGATTTTGCTTTTAGTGGCGTCCTTGATTTGTTGGATGTTTTGTGTCAGAAACTTTTTCAGTTTAATATTTTCCTTGAAAGATGTATTGATTTCTTCCATTGTATCTTCTGTGCCTAAGATTCTTTCCTCCATCTCTTGTGTTCTGTTGGTGGTGCTTACTTCTGTGGTTCCTGTTCTCTTCCCTAAGTTTTCCATCTCCAGGATTTTCTCATATTGTGTTTTCTTTATTGCTTATATTTCCATTTTCAGGTGTTGAATGGTTTTATTAATTTCCTTCACCTATTTGATTGTATTTTTCTGTGTTTCTTTAAATGACTTAATCATTTCCTCTTTCAAGGCCTCTATTTGTTTGATTGCATTTTCCTGTATTTCTTTGAGGGATTTGTTTGTTTCCACTTTAAGGGCCTCTATAATCTTCATTAGCATAGATTTAAGGTCATTTTCATGTGTTTCAGCTGTGTTAGGATACCCAGAGCTTCTTGTATTAGGATAGTTGGGCTCTGGTGGTGTCATATTGCCCTGGATTTTGTTACCCATTTTCTTACACTAGCCTTAGCCATTTGGTTGTCCCTGGCATTGGCTGGTTGTTCCTGCTGCCACTAGGCTTCTCCAGCATTGGGGGAGGGGCTCTGGATCATGTGGCTGGGTGCTGGATCTCCTCAAATAGCCTACAGCTCTTCTCTGCTGGTTTTTTGCCTCAGTTTGATCTATATTCAGGGAATTAGGTGTGGATTTCTAACCTATGTGATCCTGAAATCCTGCAGGTCTCCTCAAGACAGCTAGTAGAGCCATGAACTGTAGACTTGATCTGCATGCCTCTGGAATCCAGTGTCCTCCTCAGGCAGGAGTAGTCAAGAGGTCTGAGCATGGTACCATGCATGTCTGGCAGCCAGGGTCCTCTTCTCTCTCTGGGGAGATGGCGTTTTGGAGTCAGCAGCATGGCTGCTAGTTCGCTCCGCAGTTCCTGTACTCCTGATACTTAGATTCTGCTGCTCCTATTGTCCATCCGGTCTCCACAGGAGGCAGGTAGAACCGTAGACCAGAGAGGTTGGGGCTGTGTCCCTGGTATCCAGGAGCTTTCCTCAAGGAGATGGGAAGAGTCTGGTGTCTGGATGCTGGGGGCATGTGACCCTGGAACTGGGGAGTTGTATTTGGGTAGGTGGAAGGCCCTGGGTGCTAGGAACCTAGGGCTGTGTGTGTCCTATGGACTCATGATCCATCCACGGGGGTGGTGGGGTGCCTGTGAGTCCCCAGCTCCCTGGATGCATCCTCTAATCCAGAACACACAGACATTGGCATTTTAGAATCCGCAGCCAGGTCACTCGTTCGGTCCTCAGTCTCTGATCTTCTGATACTCAGATGTGTGCTCTGCTGCCACTATCTTAGAGTCAGGATTATATTTCCAAGTGCTGTATAGGACAATTGAAAATACAATTTTTCTTCTGGTAGATGGAGATGGTCCAAGAGACTTTCCTGTGGATGAGAAATTGGGGAAATTGGTCTACCCTGACCTAGGCAGAGCAGGGCAGTCACCCCAACAGCATCCACAGTTTATGCAGGGCTCAGGCAGCAGGAAAGTCTGAGGCAGTTTTTAACCAGTGGTTAGCATCATCACAATCCATGCCTGTGCCACATCGGTCGTTTTGGAGACTGTATGGTTGCTGCTAGGAGCAGCATCAAAGGAAGCTTCTTTCATTAAACACTTTTAATGCCATATCCATCAGATAACTGAAAAGTTTGGAAGGCCACTTATTAAGTCTATATGATATTAAGTAAACGTTACTTGTTTTTAGTTATTTGCTTTAGGCTTAACCTTGAAAACATACACAGGAAGCTAAAAAAAAGCTTATTCCTATAAATAAACTACATTTGTACTTATATAAGTATACTTTTGAACATTAATGGATGTCATCATTTATAATGTAACTATTAACTTGTGTGTATTAATGATTTTTAAGAGTTTACAATAAGTTAGTATCTTTGATATGATCATGATTTTACAGTTTTATCTCTGTCAAGTTTGAGAGTTAAAAATTTGAGTTGAAGATTTAACTGAAGATCCTTTTGCACCAAAATAAAACTTTAAACCATAAATGCAGTAAACTTTAAGCCATACAATCCGTAAAGAGACCGAGAACTTTTTTTTTTAATTAATTTATTCTTGTTACATCTCAATGGTTATCCCATCCCTTGTATCCTCCCATTCTTCCCTCCCTCCCATTTTCTCCTTACTCCCCTCCCCTATGACTATGACTGAGGGGGACTTCCTGCCCCTGTATATGCTCATAAAGTATCAAGTCTCTTCTTGGTAACCTGCTGCCCTTCCTCTGAGTGCCACCAGGTCTCCCGCTCCAGGGGACATGGAGACCGAGAACTTTACTTAGCTGGTTCTTTCATAGTACAGCATGATAGAATATCATAGTTTCTTGTATGACTCGGCTTACCAAAAATAGCTAAAGCTTAACAAAGTTATCAAAGGTAAGGAGGCTAGACATATATTCTTTTTTCTTTTTGTTTTCAGGTTTATTGAAAATATGACAGAAGAGATTTAAACGGCTCCATGTGGTGTTTTGAAATTCATCCCAACTGTAGGCTGAGTGACCTGCAGGTTGGAGAGACTGCCAAAGTCCAGAAGCTTCAGCGTTTTCCTTGGTGTCAGGATCTACCTCATTGATCTCTTGGCCTAGGGCTGAGACCTCAGGAACACAATTCTCTTTCCTCTCTTTTCTTCCTGCAACTTGATAGAGGTACCCCTCACAGGACCTCTCTGAATCCGCTTCATCAGATGCGTGTCAGAGTCACTATCTTGATGCATAGTTTCTTGCTTGTGGTAATAGCGATCTCCTCGCGTATGCGCTTGTTGGTGTAAAAGTCATTACCTAGACATGTGTAGTGCATTTTGATGATGACCTGGGATGCCTTCTTCATAGTCTTGGTGTGAATCTGGCCCATGTTGGCGGGTCTCGGTAAAAAAGATCTAGATATATATTCTTTTATTTTTTTTTTAACTTTTATTTAATGGCTATGATTTGCACGTCATGCACCAAAATTCCAATCCTTCCTCCAGTAAAATAAAACAAACAAAAAATCTTTTCACAGAAGCTATAGCGTATCACGCAGTATAGCCTTTTGTCCACATATGTTTACTTTCTTATATATATATATATTATTAATTTATTCATATTACATCTCAATTGTTATCTCATCCCTTGTATCCTCCCATTCCTCCTTCCCTCCCATTTTCCCCTTACTCCCCTCCCCTATGACTTTGACTGAGGGGGACTTCCTCCCCCTGTATATGCTCATAGGGTATCAAGTCTCTTCTTGGTAGCCTGCTATCCTTCCTCTGAGTGCCAGCAGGCCTCCCCATCCAGGGGACATGGTCAAATACAGGGCACCAGAGTTCATGTGAAGGTCAGTCCCCACTCTCCACTCAACTGTGGAGAAATATTCATTGCTACAAGTCATGGGTCTGGTCTGAGGCCTACACTATTGTTACCAGATCCTCACTGGGACTGCTGTTGGATATCCCATTGTTGCTGTGCATCAAGGAGATTCTTAATCTTTGAATCTGCAGGTCCGGCCCCTTCATGTATCCCAGCGGGTCATACATGGGGTAGATGTTGGGGTGAGGTTCATTCGGAGCCCTGGATCAGGGTGCACTCCTTGCCCTCAGGGCAAGGCCCACTCTCCTTCTCCTATGTCATCATGGCAGGGCCAGCTTACCTGCTCCCCTGTTCTTGTCCTCAGGACAGAGCCTGCTCTCCTGATCCCATGTCCTCAGGGCAGGGCTGGCTCTTCTGCTCCCATGTCCTCAGGGATGGACCCACTCTCCCATTCCCATGTCATCATGGCAGGGCCAGCTGTTATCATAGCAGGGCCGCTTTCCTGCTCCCATGTCCCCAGGGCAGAGCCAGCTCACCAGCTCCTGTGTCCTCAAGGCAGGGCCAGCTCGACAGCTCCTGTGTCCTCAAGGCAGGGCCAACTCTCAGGCTCTCATATCCACAGGGCTGACTCACCTGCTCCCATGTCCTCAGGGCCAGCCCTCCTGCTCTTGTGTCCTCAGGGTCAGCTCTCCTGCTTCCATGTCCTCAAGGCCAGCTCTCCTGCTCCTGTTCAGTTCACCAGATTGTTGCTGTCTGTCAAGGCCTGGATGGCCTCCTACTCCTGTGGTACTGGATCTTGTGGGTCATCAAGCAGCTGGCAAGCGGAGGCTTCTCAGAGTCTTCACTGAGTTGCTTGCAGAACCATTGATGTTGGCCCAGCTCAGTTTCTTGTCCCGGAGAACTTGTGGCTCTGTTGATTCGTGCCTCCCGAGTCTCTGGTTCCATTGCATGCTCCATCCACCATAGGTGCCGCTCCTGGCCCCCGCCTCGGTGCTGCCCCTAGTGTTTACCTCTGCATGATCCAGTTTTCAGCCCTGAGCATGGCACCGGCCCTTGGGCCTGTGAGAGGAGGTCTGTGAAACCTGTGGTGTGGGTGGTGCAGTCCTCACTCGGGCTCAGCTCCAACAGCACCCCACCCCCTTGAATGCCATCTCCTTGGCCTGCACTGCACCAGGCCGCAACCTGAAAAGTGGAGGCGGTGGCAATGGTGGCAGCTGGGGGTCCCTGGGAGCTCACCTGAGCATGGTCACATGGTTCTGCGGTAGGAGGGCATGGATGATCCACATGACAGGATTTCCTTCTTTCTGGGAAACACCAGCACTGCATTTTGGAGCTCTCAATATGGTCCTTTGGTGGCTGTGCAGTCACTGCTGTTCTGAGGATCAGATACAGTGTGCGATCAACACCATCTTGGATTATCTCGGCTTGGGTAGTTCTAATACATTGCGCTAAGTCTTTCCTCCCAATCAGGCTGCTCTCGGGGGTGAACATTTCTGTGTAGCTCTGGAACACAATCATCCTCCTCAGAATGCATTGAAGACCTCATCTTTCAAACCCCACAGACCCATGCCTGCCACAAAGACCCACGCATATATATATATATATATATATATATATATTTCCCCCCGAGACAGGGTTTCTCTATGTAGCCTTGGCTGTCCTGGACTTGCTTTGTAGACCAGTCTGGCCTCTAACTCACAGCCATCTGCCTGCCTCAGCCTCCAGAGTGCTGGGGTTAAAGGTGTGTGTCACCACACCCAGCTTAGACATATATTTTTAAGCCAGTTTGTCTGAATAGACCTTGAGGAGGAGAGACATTTTATAGGCTCTTTGCCAGACTGGTTAGGCCATTGTCTTGTGCATCACAAGATAAGAACATCCCAGTTTCTGGTGTTTGGTGCTTATGTAACTTTTTTTAAAATTAATTTAGTCATATTACATCTCAATTGTTTTTTTTAAATTTAATTTTATTAATTTATTCATATTACATTTCTTTTTCTTTTTTTTCTTTGTATTTATTTTTTTAATTAATTTATTCTTGTTACATCTCTATGGTTATCCCATCCCTTGTATCCTCCCATTCTCCCCTCTCTCCCATTTTCCCCTTATTCTCCTCCCCTATGACTGTTCCTCAGAGGGATTACCTCCCTCTGTATATGCTCATATGGTATCAAGTCTCTTCTCAGTGACCTGCTGTCCTTCCTCTGAGTGCCACTAGGTCTCCCCCGCCAGGGGACATAGTCAAATGTGAGGCACCAGAGTACATGAGAAAGTCAAATCCCTCTCTCCACTCAAGTGTGGAGACTGTCCTGTCCATGGGCTAGATCAGGGTAGGGGTTTAAATTTTACCACCTGTATTGTCCTTGGCTAGGGCTTTAGTTTGAGCGGGACCCCATGACCCAAATCTGCCTATCATAATGTTCTACTTGTAGGTTTCTAGGACCCACTGGATCCTTCTACATTGCTATTCTCACATGGTTCTCTCATCTAGAGTCCCAATAGGATGTCCTCCCCTCGGTCCCAGTTTCCTGGTAAGGGAAGGCTTTCATGGGACATGCCCATTGGGCTAGTATGCAGATATAAGTGAGTATATACCATTTGAGTCTTTCTGCTTCTGGGTTAACTCACTCATTATGATCATCTCTAGTTCAATCCATTTGTCCACAAATTTTGGGAATTCCTTGTGTTTAATAGCTGAATAGTATTCCATCGTGTACATGTACCAGTTTCTTTATCCATTCTTCTACTGTTTCCATGTTCTGGCTATTATGAATAAGGCAGCTATGAACATGGTTGAGCATATGTCCCTGTTGTGTGGTAGGGCATTTTCTGGGTATATTCCCAGGAGTAGAATAGCTGGGTCTTGAGGAAGACCTATTCCCAGTTTTCTGAGATAGAACCAGATAGATTTCCAAAGTGGTTGTACTAGTTTGCATTCTCATCAGCAATGAAGGAGTGTTCCTCTCTCTCCACATCCTCGCCAACATATGGTGTCACTTGAGTTTTTGATCTTAGCCATTCTGATGGTTGTAAGATGGAATCTCAGTGTCGTTTTGATTTGCATTTCTCTGGTGACTAAAGTGTCTCTCAGCCATTTGATATTCCTCTGCTGAGAATTGTCTGTTTAGTTCTGAGCCCCATTTCTCAATTGGGTTATTTGGTTTGGTGGTGTTTAGTTTCTTGAGTTCTTTATATATTTTGGATATTAGACCTTTGTCAGATGAAGGGATGGTGAAGATCTTTTCCCAGTCTGTAGGCTGTCGCTTTGTTCTCTGGACAGTGTCTCCTGCCTTACAGAAGCTTCTCAGCCTCATGAGGTCCCATTTATTAATTGTTGACCTCAAGGCCTGGGCTGTTGGTGTTCTGTTCAGGAAGTTGTCTCCTGTGCCAATGCGTTCCAGGCTCTTCCCCACTTTTTCCTCCGATTTAATGTCTCTGGTTTCATGTTGAGGTCTTTAATCCACTTGGACTTGAGTTTTGTGCATGGTGACAAATAGGGGTCTAGTTGCATTTTTCTACATGTAGACATTCAGTTAGATCAGCACCATTTGTTGAAGATGCTATCATTTTTCCATTGAATAAATTTGGCTTCTTTGTCAAAAATCAAGTGACCAAATATGTGTGGATTCATCTCTGGGTCTTCAATTTGATTCCATTGATCCACCAGCCTATTGCTGTGCCAGTACCATGCTGTTTTAATTACTGTTGCTCTATAGGACAGCTTGAGATCAGGTATGGAGATTCCTCCAGAGGATCTTTTATTGTATAGGATTGTTTTTGCTACTCTGGGCTTTTGTTTCTCCATATGAAGTTGAGAATTGATCTTTCAATATCTTAAAAATATTTTGTAGGTATTTTGATAAGGATTGCATTGAATCTGTAAATAGCTTTTGTAAGATGGCCATTTTTACTATGTTAATTCTCCCGGTCCATGAACAAGGTAGACCCATCCATCTTCTGATGTCATCTTCAATCTCTTTCTTCAGAGATTTAAAGTTTTTTCAAATAAGTCCTTTACTTGCTTGGTTAGAGTTACTCCTAGATATTTTATGTTGCTTGTGGCTATTGTGAAGGGAGTAGTTTTCCTAATTTCTTCCTCTGCCTGTTTGCCATTTGTATATAGGAAAGCTACTGACTTTTTGGAGTTAATTTTGTATCCAGCCAATTTGCTGAAGGTGTTTATCAGCTGTAGGAGTTATCTGGTGGAATTTTGGGGGTTACTTATATACACTATCATATCATCTGCAAATAGGGATAATTTGACTTCTTCCTTTCCCATTTGGATCCCCTTGATCTCCTTTTGATGTCTTATTGCTCTGGCTAGAACTTCAAGAACTATATTGAAGAGATATGGAGAAAGTGGGCAGCCTTGTCTGGTCCCTGATTTTAGAGGGATTTCCTTGAGTATCTCTCCATTTAATTTAATGTTGGCTATTGGCTTGCTGTATATAGCCTCTATTATGTTTAGGTATGTGCCTTGTATTCCCGATCTCTCCAAAACTTTAAACATGAATGGGTGTTGGATTTTGTCAAATGCTTTTTCTGCATCTAAGGAGATGATCATGTAGTTCTTCTCTTTCAGTTTGTTTATATGGTGGATTACACTGATGGATTTCCATATGTTAAACCATCCCTGCATGCCTGGAATGAAGCCTACCTGGTCATGGTGAATGACGTCTTTGATATGTTGTTGTATTCGTTTTGCGAGTATTTTATTGAGTATTTTTGCATCAATGTTCATAAGAGAAATTGGTCTGAAATTCTCTTTTTTTGGGTCTTTGTGGGGTTTAGGTATCAACATGACTATAGCCTCATAGAAAGAGTTTGGTAATGTTCCATCCATTCCTATCTTTTGGAATAGCTTGTAGAGTATCGGTATTGGCTCCTCCTTGAAGGCCTGGTAAAAACTTATGTAACTTTTTAGCCTTTTATTTATTTATTTATTTTTGAAGATTACATATTAATGAGGACATCATAGTATAAAACATTTTATAAACTTAAAATCTCCCATAGACTTATAAAATTAAACATTATAATAGTTGTTTTTTTAAAATTCAGTTTTTTAAAAAAATTAATTAATTTTTAAATTCACTTTACTTTCTAGATATAGCCCCCTCCCTCCTCTCCTCCCAGTCTCACCCCCTCTTCCCCTCTCCCTTATCACTCAGTAAAGGAGATCCTACCTACCTGCCCCCATCCCCCCAGTTCATCAAGTCACATCAGGATTGAACTCATTCTCTTCTCCTGCATCCTGGCAAGGCAGTCTTGTTAGGGTGAAGTGATAAAAAATCAGGCAACAGAGTCCATGCCAGTGACAGCCCCCTTTTCCCCTTAATGGAGAACCCACATGAAGCCTGAGCTTCCCATCGGCTACATCTGTGTAGCGACCTAGGTCCAGCTCATGCATGGTCCTTGGTTGGTGCTTCAGAGTCCACAGAACCCTCTGGGCCCTGATTAGATGGCTCTCTTGGTGTCTTCTTGTGGAGCTTTTGTCATCTCTAGGTCCTTTTATCCTTGCCCCAAATTTCCACTGGACACCTATGCTTTGCCCAATGTTTGGCTGTGAGTCTCAGTATCTGTTTCTAATTGCTACTGGGTGGAGCCTCTCAGGGGACAACTCTGATAGGCTCCTATTTGCAAGCTGAGCATAGTATTGTTAATAGTGTCAGGGGTTGGCTCTCTACCATGGGGTGGGTCTTGGGTTGAGCCAGACATTGCCTCAATCTCTGCTCTGTCTGCTCTCTCTTTATCCCTGAATGTCTTGTAGGTAGGGTACATTTTGGATCAAAGTTCTTATGGGTATATAGGGATGATAAGACAAAAAGTAGGTTATTGAATCTACTCCTAATCTTAAGGCCTTAATTGTTACTCACAAGGTGATTTTTAATTCACTGGTATAGAATTTTGTATATTGATGTAAAATATGTTTAATTTTGAACACATTGGTATAGAATTAAAATTTAAGATTATTCTTCACACACATTATATATATTTCTACTCATTGTACCCATATAATTCAACTATAATACAAGGTTTACTTCCAATACTTTGAAAGTACTATTGCAGTCTGCTTAGGATAATTAAGTAATATAAGTTAATTGTTAGTTGATCAAATCATGGTTATGTCAATTACTAGTCTATTTTTATCACAAGAATATACATCCTAGGTTTAACAGGTAGATATAATTCAATAGATAGATATGATTCAATAGGTAGATAGATGAGGTAAAATAGGTATGGTTTTCGGAAACCTCAGAGACCTACAGAATATGACATTTAAAGATACTTTTATTATTTAAAAGATCCTTTGACAATAATATAGGTTAATTCCTGCCTCAAAGATGATGATGAGCATCAAAGAACTTCCTTATGGAGATGGGTTCAAATGTGGCAAATAGACAGAGTTCTGCCTAAAAATGGGCAAGCTTGGATGCTGGCAGAATTGACGACCATACTCTGCCAAGATAGGGTAAGCAAGTCCTCAATAGTTCCTGCCTCACAAATATCTCTGTCAGATATGTTGGGCCAGAAGGCTGAAGACGATACTCCAACATTATAGAGTGTTTTGGGTGACTGGGTTAGAGATATCTCAAGTTATTTTATTTTACTGAGGCTGTTGTTAAAGTTTTGTTTCTCTGAATTATTTCTCAGTATATTTATCATTTGTATATAGAAAGAATACTGTTTTCTCTGTGTTAGTTTTCTAGCCTGATTCTTTGGTGAGAATGTTTATTATCTGTGAAAGTTTCCTGGTGGAGTCCTTAGGGTATTTTATGTATAAATTAATCTCATCTGCAATTAAGCATGTTTTGGCTTCTTTGTTTCCTGTTTGTAATAACTTTATCCTCTTCATCTGTCTTATTGCTCTTGCAGAGACTTCAAGCACTGTACTGTACAGGTATAATAGTGTCGTGTCCTTATCTTGTAATTGAATTTTACTGGCAATGCTTTGTTTCTCTTCATTTAGGATGTTGTTGAATGTGGGCTTGCTGTAAATCAAATCACCTTCATTATATTGACATATGTCCTTTGTATTCTGGTCTTCCAAGACTTTTATTATGAAGAGAAGTTGCATTTTGCCAAAGACCCTTTCTTTATTTCATGAGACGTTGATGTGGTTGCTGTCTTTTAATCTGTTCATGTGATAAATTATGCTTATTGGTTTATGTTTGTTTAACCATTCTTACATCTCTGAGACAACTTCCTCATGGTAGATAATCTTTTTGATAGATTCTGGAATTTGGTTTGCAAGTTTTTTATTGAGAATTTTTACATCTACATTTATAGGGGTATTGGTATATAGTTTTATTTTTTGTTGATTCTTAGTGTGGTTTTGGTATCAGGGAGAACACAGCTCACAGAATCAAATAAGCAGGGCTCTTAGGGGCTCACAGAGAATGAAGCCGCAAACATGGAACCTGCCTGAGCCTGTGCTAGGTCCTCTGCACACATGCTGTGATTGTTTAGCTTGGGGTTTCTGTGGGACTCCTAACAGTGGGAGTGGGTTGTCTCTGATTCTTTTGCTTGGTCTTGGGATTCTTTTCCTTTTACTGTGTTGCCTCATCCAGCCTTCATATGAGGGGTTGTGCTTAATCTTGCTATATCATGTTCGTTAATATCCTTGGTTTCAATGGGTTTGGGAAGAGGGGATGTTGGAGGGACTGGGAAGAGGGAGGGAAGGCTGTGGTTGGGATGCATTGCATAAAAGAAGAATAGTTAGAAAAGGGGAAAAGAACTTGGAAATGGTATTTCAATTTTTATTTTTTAGACTAACCTGAGGAGTATTGGCACTAGCTGTTTATTTCATCTTGATTTAACTTTGAAGGGATATTTATATCTACACACACACACACACACACACACACACACACACACCTTTTAAATTTTCCAGTTTAGTGGAATCAAGGTTTTTACAGTATGTTCTTATAATTCTCTGACTACCCTGAGTGAGGCAACCCAGACCCAGAAAGATACACATGGTATGTACTCACTTATAAGCATATTTTAGCTATATAGTACAGGATAAACATACTACAATTCATAGACTCAAAGAAGATAAGTAACAAGGAATACTCAAGGGAAGATGCTTAAATCTCACTCAGAAGTGGAAATAGAATAGACAGGAATAGCGGTTAAAGAGAAGGAATACGGTAGGAGAGAGAGCACAGAGAGAAATAATTGTAGAGATCAGACATTGAGTGAATGGGGACAGGAGGACAGAAGCTCTGCAGAGGAAACAGAAGCAGGTGGGGGCATCTCTGTGACAAGCTGCAGACCTAAGTCAGAATTGGCCTCTGGGAGGATATGAAGGGGGTCTCTAGCTGAGACTCCTAGTAGCATGGGCCATGGAGACTGAAGAAGACACCCTCTAACTGCACAAGAGTCCCAGTGAAGGGAAGAGAACACTAACCTACCCATAAAAACTTTGATCCAAAACTTGACCTGCTTACAAGACATGCAGGGATAAAGACAGAACAGATAGAGCAGAGATTGATGTAGTATCTAACCAATGCCTGACCCAACCCAAGACTCACCCCATGGAAGAGATCCAACTCTGATACTGTTATGCTATGCTTATAGACATGAGCCTATCAGCATTGTCCTCTGGGAGAATTCATCTAGCAGAAGTTTGAAATTGATGCTGAGACTCACAGTTAAACATTGGGTAAACCCCAGGGAGTCTAGTGGAAAAGGGGAAAAGGACAAATGGCAGTAGAGGAGACAAGAGCTCCACAACAAGACCAAGAAAACCAACTAGCCATGGCCCAGAGGGCCTGTGGAGTCTGAAGCATCAACTAAGACTGTGCTTGGACTGGACCTAGGCCTCCTGCACAGATGTAGCCAATGGGCAGCTCAGGCTTCATGTGGGTCTACTAGTAAGGAGAATGAGGACTGTCTCTGACATGGACTCTGTTGTCTGCCTTTTGATCACTTTCACCAGATGGGACAGCCTTGCCAGGCTATATGGGAAGAGGATATGCTCACTTATGATGTGACTTGGTGAACTGGGGTGGATGGGAATGGGATGGGGAAGAAGGAGGGAGGGTTGGACTGGGAGGAGACGAAGGATGGGCTATGACCAGGATGTAAAATGAATAAACAAACAAACAAATAAATAAATGAAATTAATTTAAAAATGAAAAAGCATGTAAACTATGGTCCAGGATGTGTTTATATATTCTTTAATTTTAATGTTAATTTTTATTAATATTTATAATTAAGATAATGGCAGTAGAATCAATGATAACTTTGGATGCAAAAGTACCTTTTGATACTAAAATTTAAAAGAAGTTTAGAAAATAAATTGTAGGAAAGGTGTTAGTAAATAATGAAAAATAAACTACAAAATAAACTGCAGAAAGAATAGCTATTCATCAAAATGAATTGATTTGAGAAAGTTAAATATAGAAGAATGGTTACATATTTAAGACCTAAAGAAATGCACTAAGTTAATGTAATACCTCTTAGGATAAATGATTTATAAATACAGTGATTTGATACTTTATTCTCTCTCTATATATATTTTGTTTGTTTTGTTTTTTGAGACAGGGTTTCTCTGTGTAGCCTTGGCTGTCCTGGACTACTCTGTAGACCAGGCTGGCCTCGAACTCACAGTGATCCGCCTGCCTCTGCCTCCAGAGTGCTGGGATTAAAGGCGTGCGCCACTACGCCCGGCTACTCTATATACATTTTAACAGGAATTAATTCTATGAATAAGGTATAAATTGGGTTATAGAGACTTCTAAGCTGTCGGTTTATAAATTTTCCTCTATCGGAATGTTTTTTTTCCCGGTGAAATAAAAGAACTGTGAATATCCTTTTAAGTTGCAGGTGTAAGATTTATTTATTTATTAATAGGGACATGGGGAAGAAGGTCTTAGAACCAAGGAAAATTAAGGCACTGAGATGTTTTGGCAAAGAAAGTAGTGCAATATTTGCTTCTAAAAGTCTCTTTTGCCCTAGTGCTAGTAGCTTCCTATTGAACAGGTAGCATTATCCACCCTGGGGAGTTCATCTTCTACTCTTAGTGGATTAATTATTTCTTGCAAATTTTTAATGGAAGCAACTCTTAAGCCATTTTCCTCTGGAAACTCTTCTAAGGAGACTGCAATTTAATGGCTTAATTTAAGTTTACTAAGTGGTCTCTAGGAGAAAAGGCAGAAGAGCTGTTGTGGTACACATTCCATAGTAGTTTTAACTGCGTGCATACATGCATCAGTAGCTCTGTTAGGACATAGCCTTAAAAATAAATGACTATTTTATTGCTAATTATTTTTTGATAATATATTGCATGTATACAAGCATGGTCCTTAATATTAACGGTTTAATATAATAAGATTTTTAATTATTTTGCCTTTTAGGCTATAATACATTTATGTAATTTCTCCTTTCCCCTTTCTCCATTAAATTCCTCCCATGTACCCCTTACTGCTCACTTTGAAGTCTGTGGCTTCTTTTTGCATTAATTGTAGTTTCATACATATATGTGTATATCTATTCCTAAGCACATAAATACAACCTTCTCAGTTTGTATAATGTTGTTTGTATGTATGTTTTCATGGCTGACCATTTGGTGTTGGAAGACGCACTGGTATGCTCTTCCCTGAGGAAGAGCATTTCTATCATTTGCCCCACCCCTCTAAGCTCAGAAAACATTGAAGGAGAGGATGTGGAGACAGTGTAAGAGCAGGTGATGGGGTGGACTGCTGTGAAAGGTATTTTTTTCTGGCCATGGTTCTTTCACACATGTCTGTTAATCACTGACCTCATTTCAGCACAGTAGGCATCTGAGAGGAGCATTCGCCATTCCTGCAGGCAGCACTGACTGTACCCAGTGGCTTGCCAGAACAAAGAGGACATAAAGCTGATGGACGGATATGGAATGATCTGTGGGAGTAAGATATAAGGGGAGATCTAGAAAAATGGGGTTGGGATGGGTATGATCAAGGCATGTTGTATATATGTATACATTGTCAAAGATACTGTTAAAAAATAAGTAAAAATAGTGCTAAGAATAAGAATATAGCTCATTGGTAGAACCCTTGCTTAGTGCTTGTGAGGTCCTAAGTTCAATCCTTAGTATGGGGTGGGGGTGGGGGAGGAAGAGTTGCTTCTGTTTTACTAACAGACATTCCCCCCCCCCCCCTCTCTCTCTCTCTCTCTCTCTCAGTCTTTCTGGCTCTGTCTCTCTGTCTCTCTCTCTCCCCCCCCTCTCTCTCTTAATTTCTTTACCTTTGAGACAGCATCTATCTACATAGCTCTGGCTGTTCTGGAACTTACTATGTAGACCAGGATGTCCTTGAACATACAGAAATCCACCTGTCTCTGCCCTCTGACTGCTGGAATAAAGGTGTTCATCACTACACCCAGAACCATCTTTTCTTTTTAAAGATACTTTTTATATTTATTTATTTTATTTTATTTATATACAGCTTTGCCTACATGTATGTATATGCACTATGTGTGTGCCTGGGAGTCCTTTGAGGTCAAAAGAGCATGTTGGATCCCCTGAAACTGAGTTACAGATAGTTGTCAATGGTCTGTAGGTTCTGAAAGCTGAATCTGAATCTTCTGGACAAGCAATCAATGCTCTTAGCTGATGAGCCCCACCCTCAGATTTTCTTTATACAAATAGGTGTGTCCATCTCTTGGTCTTATTAGTAGTAATGATCTTTTTTTTGTTTTGTTTTTGAGACAGGATCTCATTGTGTAGTCCTCTTGGTCTGGAACTCACTTTGTAGACCAAATTGGCCTTGAACTCACAGAGATCTGCCTGCCTCTGTCTCCTGAGTGGGCATGTGCCACCACCCCAGGCCTGATATGTTGATTTTTTTTACCTTTTTTCTGTTTTCTTTTCTTTTTTTCTCCATAGTGGAATAGTTGATCATGTAGTAATTACATTTGAGGTTTTTGTGAACAGCCAAGACACTGTTTTCCATAACAGTTGTATTAAATTTTGCTTCTGCCAGAAGTGGAAACTCCTATCTGTAATCCTAACTAGCAAAGGCCACACTGGTAAATTAACCACAACAAATTGGCACTCAACTAAACCCCAGTATCCACACATTAAAAATCATATTTTGTCCTAGTTTGGCAGGGAGGAATAGCTCCCAGAGAGTGTCAATGGGCCAGCACATTTCACAGATGCTGCTCCTGGCTGCCTGCGGGCTCAACTCTTACAGAGCAGAGATGGCTACAGACACGTGGCCAGTTGGAGAGGCAGAACTAGGAGGCTGGCAATCTTCTAAACTAGGAAATGGAGTTAACCACCTAGAAAAGTAATAATAAAAATTGCTATGGTCCCTCTCCAAGGCACCATGGCAGAAGGCTCCTGGATCATTTTTGGCTTTGTTTTGGCTGTTATGGATGCAATGTGCTTAGTCATAGTCTCACTTCTCCATACCCTCTCTAAAAAAGCTCAGGAAGAAAGGCAGAAAGCAGAGCTGTGTGAGACTAGGTTACTGGCAAATAGAAGGGAAGAAGGAACTAAAATCTTCTCCACAGAGTTGATAGTGGCTGAAATTCAGAGCTCCATAGCGCAAGGTGTTTGTCAGCTCTTTCTGAAAAGAGTCCACCAAAAAGAGATAGCAATAACTAAATTCCAAGAAATGGTGGACAGGGCTTCTCTAACTGAAGCCTAAATTGACACAACTGACCCAAGACTTAGAATTTTCTTGTTTCTTTGCTTGATTTTTTGCTTGAGATTTCTAAAGATTTTGACTGGAATTGAGATGAAATATTTGAGCAGGGCGGTGGTGGCACACTCCCTTAATCCCAATGCAATGGTGACAGGTGGAACTCTGAGTTGTAGACCAGCCTGTTCTCCATAGTAAGACAGGGTATGATAAGTTACTTGCAGAGACAGCCTAGGATTTAAACTGACAATATTTTTCCTTAAATTTACTATGTATTGTAAGACTCCTAAGGAGAAATCTCACTTTCTGGGAGATCCCTGAATGGAAGATGGAGACTGGCTTGATGCAAAAGCAAGAGGGTTATTGATCCAGTGTGCTTGGGTCAGCCTACATTCTGGGGAGAGGTGACCCGGAGCAACAGTTTTACAAAGTTTATATACCTTTAGAGCAGGCCGACTCAGGCAACAGCAATCAAACAATTTGTCATTGGTGGAGCTAGCTGACTTTTAAACTCATTGGCTATCTTAAATCAGTCGAGACCTCAGTGTTTATTTGAACTCAGGACTTTCCGTTTTGGTAGGAGGTCTGAAGCCATTGATTGTAGGGTGGCAGTTTGTGGGTTTTTTTTGTAAAAAAAATAGTTTTTACCATCTTAGTTCCTGGTAGGGAGGGGCAGGTGGGGCAGCCCGTGGCAGTGGAATTTTACAGACTTCGGCCTACTTAGTTTTAACGGAGGGCCTTAGGCCTCATCTGCTTTCTTTAGTATATTCCTTTTTCTTAATAATGGATTATATGTCCTTTCTGATCTAAAGGATGGATACACATCAATCTTAGGATTATGTAAGGTAAGATGATATCCCTGCTCCATGAAAGGCCAGCCAATTTCCTTAAAAGTTGAACACCCACAGGAAAACTGGTGCCAAAGAGCAATTGACATAAAAGAAATGTTCTGTTAGGCAATGTAATGACCGAGGTTGGATGGGGAGTCAGACATGCAAGTTGCCTGCCTCCCATGACAAAAAGCCTTTGTATGCTGAGTTGAGGTATCACTGCTCTGGAAGCCACTTATCCCTCTAAACATGAGCTACTTTCATGGGGGACAGGTGCAAATGCAAAACGACACAGAGTACTTACAGGTGACAAAGTACACGTCAGCCTAGTTAGGTCCCAGACACTTAAAGGCTACAATTCATATACTTAAAAGGGTAAGTTTAATGCCTTTTCTTTTGCTCAGGGAAATCGGATTGACTCTAAAATGAGATACGTTTTCTCAGGAAACAGGTAGCAGCCTAGCCTATGCATCAGGGACCATAGAGCCTAGAGAAGGACATTTAGAACGAAAAGGTAAAAGTGTCCATCCTCTATGGAGAGAAGGGATGAGACAAAAACACCTGCAACAAATAAAAAAACCCAGGTTCAAGATGCCTAGGGTATACATAAACTCTAAAGTAAAATGAGAGTTTATATAAAGCTTATTTAAAACTTAATGCCTTGTCTTTTGCTCAGGGCAACTAGCTTGTCTCTAAAATGAGATACAGTCTTTCAGGAAACAGGTAGCGGCCTGGCCTATACATCAGGTGCCATAGAGCCTAGAGAAGGACATTTAGAACTATACAATCTTGTTTTGATTTCAATATAATAATAATTGTATGTTCATTGCTAATGGTGATGTTTTATTTCCTTTTTGAAAGAGATCAAAATAAAACAGACCTAGATAAAAGACAGACTGCTAACTTAAGCCAGTCTATGTTTACATGAATTCAAACTACAGAACAAGCAGTTAACTTACGTTGCTAATCACACCACATGGGAATAGCTCTGAGATTGGCTGAGACATGAATGTCTATGCATAGACAATGCTTCTTGTTCGTTACAGAATCCCTATGATTTATTATTAGATGCCATTCTTCATATGGCGTGGATGAAAATTTACAGATGTCTTTTTTCTGCTCATATAAAGAGCAGAGAACCAGCCTTAAGTGTTCTGTACATCCTGCACACATAATATATTCATAGTTTTAGGAATGTATGATGTTTGTGAGAAATTATATGTTTTCAGAATAAAAGAACCAGACACTGATGCTGGATCAGACCTGGCAAGATTCATTCCTCCACCATGCTGAGATGCTGACATCCTGCACCCTTCATGTTCCTGCTCCAAGTGCTTTGGTTGCTGTTCCTCATCAGAAAAGGACAGCTTCAAAGATGGCTCCTGATCCCAATTGGTCCAGCATTTCAGACTGCCCCACACAGGACTTATATTAAGCCTGGAATTTCTCAGCATTTAAAGACTAGACCACAAATACTATTCCTAGCTTGTTTAACCATTTTTCCCAATTTTATTTGGGCCCCTACATAGGAATTATTCACCCCTAAACAGCCTAAAGAAACCTTAAGAGAAACTCACCCCATTTCCCTTAAGGGGGGTTGGGTAGGGTTTTGGTTGCTTTCTTGGGCTATAGATGATTGTTGTCATTGGGAGTTGGTTATAAGTTATTATTTGTCTTAATCAAAGAAAAAATGAGGTTAACTCAGAGATTTCTCTCTTTTCCTTTATCTTTCTTTCTTAGTATAAAGATAGGGGTTAAAACAAAAAAAAAAGTAAAATATAGAAATATATAAGGATGATAGGAAAAAAAGTAGATTATTGAATCTACTGCTTGGCAGCCAAGCTCTGCCAAGTCAGGGTAAGAAAAGTCCTTAGTAGTTCCTGCCTCACAAATATGTCTTTCAGATATATTGGACCAGAAGGCTAAGGATAATGCTCCAATGTTATAGAGAGTTTTGCGTGACTGTTCAGACAGCAAACTCTCTGTCATTTTTTTTTTTTCATTTTGGATGCACTTCTTATTTACTCAGGTAATTAATTTTATTCCTTCTCAAGTCTCTGATGGGGTTGAAGACAAGATAGTTAGTTTTAAAATTAAACTTAGTTGTTTAGGAGTTTAGATACTTTTAGGTCTGAAGAAATATTTTAGGTTGATAGATATAAGCTTTGATAGATATTGATTTAGAATCAAAACTTTAGACTCACCAAGATAGAATAGATAACATTTTCTTCAAGGTTGCCAAATACCTTTTGACTAGACATTATGTATGTAAGTCTTACTTATTGGTTTTTATAATTTTTCATAATTGTTCTTACTATATATTTAAAAATGGCCTTTTTATTTAGACAAAAAGGAGAAATTGTTGGAGGTTGGTCTGATGTATTTTGATGCTAATTACTGCTTGCTGTCTTTGTGACCCACCTTGCCTAAGAGCCTAACCTTTTTATGAATAAAAGTCCATCACACCTGGGCAGGGCAAATGGGATTGGTGTGGCTAAGGTTTCCAGGCTTGGGGAGACAGAGAGAATCTTGGGAAGAAGAGCGACTCAGGGAGAGAAAAGAGGAGAAGAAGGTTACGTCATCATGGGTTAGATGGAGGAAAAGCACATGGCTGGCATGGATGGAGACCTGGCCCAGTTGAAGAACATTAACAAGTGTATGGGATTATGGTTGAGAGATAGCTTGATAGAAATTATTAGAAGCAAATGGCATGGGATTGTGACAGGTATTCCTTACCTGCCCCACTATGGGAAGTAGTTTAGGGGATTAATATCTGTCCTGCCCCAGGTTAACTAAGGCTACTTTAAAATATAACAAGTGTCTGTGTCTTGATTGATTAATAGTGGGTTAGAAAATACTGCCAGAATAATGATTGTAGCCCTAATAATAAACATTATTAGGTCATACTGGTAAATTAACCACAAGAGTTGTCATTTTTTAGTTTTGTTAATTGCCACCAAAGCTTGAGTGATATAATATTATATTGTATTTCTTTAATAACTTTAATAACTAGCAATATTGAACATTTTAATATATGTGTATACTTTTATAGTAATGTTTATCTAACTTGATAGGCTATCTTTAATTATTTTTTGTTATGCCATTAGATTTTGGGGATTACCTATATTTTATGGATATTTTCCACATTGAACATAGTTTTACCATTTTCTCCCATTCTTTCTGTTGTCTCTTCACTGAGATGATTATTTTCTTTGCTTTTCAGATGCTTTTAGTATGATATGACCCACTTATCTATCTCTACATTTTCTTGTGGTGTTGTTAAAAAAATGAAACCCTGCTCATTTGAATGTCTTAAAATATTATCTCTATGTTTGTCCAATAGTTTCATTGTTTACGGTTTTATATTTGACATAACTGAAAATAAAGAGAACAAATTTGCAAGGTATAAAATAAATGTGCAAAGCACTCCTAAATTCATAAACACAATCTTCTCAGTTTGTGTAATGCTTCCTTTATATATGTTTATGTAACAATAATTAATGAAAAGAGTCCATGAGTTTCAAACAGAGCAAGGAGGAGTGTATAGGAGGTTTGGAGGGAGGAAAAGGAGACCGGGAGATGACACAAATTATACTATAATTTCAAAATTAAAGGAAATAATTTTAGAAAATGAATACATTTTGATAGACTAAAAGAGAGTTATTTGAAATAACAAAAAGATCTCATGATCATAACTATAAAATCACAAAATGCTAATTTTAAACAAACAGAAGCAATCTCTATAATGAAGAATTAGAGAACACTGATGCAAGAAATTAAAGAAGACATAGGGAAAATGAGAAGATAATCATTTTCCTAAGACGAAGGCTCAATGCTATTAACATAGCCATACTATCTAAAGCACTCTGCAGATTCAGCTTATTCCATACTGTAATGCAGATGAAATTCTTTCCAGAAATAGAAAAACAACCTCAACCTTTTTTTATTATATCATTAGATCTTGAAGAGTGAAGACAATTTTAAACAATTTTAGAGGCTCCACACCACTAGCTTTCAAAATCTTCTTCAAATCAACAGTAACCAGAACAACAGATACTAGTATAAAAACAATAAAAAAAAATAGATTGAAAAAATGCTTCTCTGACATGATAAAACATAGGCTGCACTTAAACCCAAGAACAAATGGTGAAATCACAGGGGAGGCACATAGAGAAGCTTGTGACATGTGTGGATAATGAAGTTTTTGGATCTGCCTCCAAGCATCCAGAAAGGAAAACAAACTATAGACAAATGGGATTATATTAAGCTAAAAAAAAGGCCTTTACACACATAAAAAGGCAACTGAAAAAGGAAGAGGAGGTACACAGAATTGGAGAATATATTTGAGGGTCTGGTGAGACACTGTGCAGGAGAAGACATAAACATAGCCAACAGACACATTATATGTATATGCTAATATATATCATATATGTGTGCTGAACCATAGTAACAGTCAGGACAATGGAAATGAAAATAATAATTGATTAATGTCTTCTGAAATGAGTGTTATAAAAAGAAGAAAAGAAAAAGAAGCTAACAGATTGTAGATAAAGGGAACCCATATATTCTATTACTTTGAGTATAAATTAGTTCAAGCACTATAAAAAATAACATGAAGGTTATAAAAAAATTAAAAATAGAACTATTAGTCATACACAGACAGGAAAACAATAAGTATATTAGACATCCTTACATTACTATGTTTCCTACAGCATAAAGAGCCAAGGAATGAAATCAATGTAAGTATTTATCAGCAAACGAACAGTCAAAGAAAATGTGGTCCATAGAGACAGTGCAGCACAATTCAGCCATATTAAATATAAAGTCCTGTTATTTTCAACTACTTTAATGAATCCTGTAGATACTGAATTAACTGAAACAAATAAGACACTATTTAATAGGTAACAAGTTTATATTCGAAGCATCTCTATAGGGAGAGATTTCCCAAGGTGTTTGCTCTGCTGACTCTGGAGGAAGGATTAATAAGTTACGTGTGTGAAAACAATGCCCAAGAAGCTCCAGCAACAATATACAAAACACTCCCAGAAAGCATTCTGCTATTGTTTTCCAAAGCCACGTTTTTTTCCTTTTGTCACTGGCACCAAGAGAAAAGTTTTTAAACTAATCAAATTCTTATTTGTATAGCAGAAGGCCCACCCTCTCTGTCTCAGGAATTCTGAGTTCTTTCATAATGTTTCTTTATTGAATATTATTGAAGAAAATAGTGTAAGTAAAAAAAAAAGACACTTGATTTTAAAAATCATAGATGATATTTTCACAAGTTGCTACTCTTACATCCAAGTTTTCATTAGCAGGGATTAATCACACATAGTGGTAGGATCTAGTGAGATAGTTCCATAAGCATGTATAGTGTGCAGCTATTTTTTTTTACTGCTTCTTTCAACCCTTTGTCACCTCCAGGAGGAGTGGTAAAGGAAGGCATGACATCGCATTATTAACAGGGGAGTGAGCAACTGGCACCTGGTAGCTGCTGGGATCGGGAGAGTTAGGGTTTTTGTTTGTTTGTTTGTTTTGTTTTTGTTTTTTCAAATTATGTGATCGCTGGTGACTAACTACACACCATGGCATGGCAGGTCCCACTCCTGAGACTAGCTGGGTAAAACAAACTGGACTTGGTGTGGAAAGAAGGAAATAAAGAGAAGACATCTTACAGTTGGGTGAGAAAAATGTGAGGGAAGAATGGGTTTAGTAATGGGAGGATTTGGAGAAGTATGTTTAAAATACATTATATGAAATTCTCACAGAATAAAATATTTTTAGAACTCTCTCTCTCTCTCTCTTTTTCTCCCCCCCCCGTGTGTGTGTGTGTGTGTGTGTGTGTGTGTGTGTGTGTGTGGTGTTAGTATTGTTTACATGTGTGTGCGGATGTCCTTGTAGCCCAGAAGAGGACATTGGAAGCCTTGGAGTTAGAGTAAAGGGAGCTTGTGAATTACTTGAGGTGCGTACTGTGATTAAAACATCAGTCCTCCTGATTGAGCAACAAATATTCTTAACATGTGAGCCTTCTCTCCAGCCCCTGTCCAGTTGCTCTTATGCTGAGAATTATACACACAAATCTTTGGAAGTACTGATTTTCCATAGTGACTGACATTTATAAAATGAGTAATTAAAAAAGAATCTCAACAGTTTATGTACTCAGCTTAGCTCCATTCACCTGTCTATTGACTCTGACTTAGGGTCTTAAGTCTGTCAGCCATTAAAAACAGCATTAGGGAAGTATTTGCTAAACAAATCCTGTGTGTGTGTGTGTGTGTGTGTGTGTGTGTGTGTGTGTGTGTGTGTGTGTGTGTGTATGCGTGCGCATGCATGCAAACTGTGGTATTGCCCTCCCAATGAAAAAAGATTCTTATACAATATATCTTGATTACAGTGTCACCACCTCCCTCTATTCCTTACAGTACCTCTCTGCCTTCAGGATCCATTTCCTTTCTGTCTCT
>OU015746.1:55064007-55082459 GCA_907169655.1 Acomys percivali | reverse complement strand
CACACACACACACACACACACACACACACACACACACACACACACACCACCTGTTACACAGGTCCCATACAACTCCTGTGCTTGCTGCTTCCTAATCTGTGAATTCATATGATCTTAGTTGATTTAGAGAGCCTTGTTCTGGTGTCCTCCATCCCTTCTAGGTCTTTCACTTTTTGCCTCCTCTTCCATGGGGTTCCCTGGGCTCTAAGGGGAGGGATTTGATGGAGACATCCAATTAAGACCTGGGTGTTCCAAGATTTATCTCTCTCTCTGCATGTGTGTATGTGGGTCTTTGTACTTTTTCCCCATCTGATGCAGGAGGAAGCTTAATGATGGTGGCGATGTAAGGCACTTACCCATAAGCAGTGTAGAATATCATTGTCATTTTAGCACTCTTTTTTTTTTAAAGACCAGCAGTATTTGGTTTCACCCTAGGTCTCTGGGCTATCTAGTTTCTTGTTATTCATCACTCAAGTGCTGTTGTGTATGGGTTCCATCTTGTAGAGTGGATTTATGTTGAACCAGACATTGGTTGGTTACTCCTGCAACTCCTGGTTGCTCTAGCATCTTTAGTGGGCAGGACAACATTGTAGGTCAAAGGTTTTGTGACTGCGTTGGTTTGTTCACTTCCCTTTTGGTAGCCTGCAGAGTATCTTTCTGTACCAAAGACACTAGAACATAGGGTTGAAAGTTTCATGTAGGCACCAGATCGACCTCTTCATGTTCAATGAGTTATGTAGATATTTTCTTCAGCAATAGGGGCATTTCTATCAGTTCTTGAAGAGAAACGTATTGCCCTGACAACATGCTGGGTTGTTTGAGGATTTCCACCAGGAGACCCTTTTAATGAATAACTCAATTGGATGTCACCCCGTCCAGGTACTGGAAGCTTTGTTTGGTGACAAGAGATGGCTATCTGGGACTCTGTCTCTCTCATTGTTTAAAGACTTCACTAGGATAGCACTCATATATTAGGAATTTTCCATAGCCAAGTTTTCATACCATCCTTCAAACACACCTCAATTCTAGCTGTCTCTCCCACATTCCCCCCACCTCACCTGATCTTCCTGTTCTCCCAACACGTAGTCCACCCATAAAAATCTATTCTATTTCCTCCTCCCAAGAAGATTAATGTATCATTCCTAGTTCCTTCCTCTCTCTAACATCCCTATGGATTGTAGCTGGGTTATCATTTACTTAATGGAAATATGGATATTTCCACTTATAAGTAAATGCGTACCATATTTGTCTTTCCAGGTCTGGGTTACCACACTCAGGATGTTTTTTTTTTTCTAGTTCCATCCATTTCATGATGTCGTTAAAAAAAAAAAAAAAACAGCTGAGCAATACTCATTTGTGTAAATATATCACAATTTCTTTTTTCCATTAATTTATTTAATCACTTTGCAGCCTGATTGCTGCCCCCTCACTCCTCTCCTCCAAGTCCCACCCTCAAGCCCAATGCCTCCATTTCCCCCTTCCCATGGATACCAACACACCCTAGTATGTCAAGTCTCAGGAAGATCAAACGCATCCTCTCCCACTGATGCCAGATAAGCCATCCAAGCTAGGGGAAAGAGACCCAAAGGCAGGTAACAGAGTCAGAAACAGCTCCTACTTGTGTGTTAGAGGACACACATGATGACTAAGTTGCACATCTGCTACATATGTGTAGGGTGTCTAGGTTCAGTCAATGCATCCTTTTTGGTTGGTGGTTCAGTCTCTGGGAGACCCATGGGCCCAAGCTAGTTGGCTCTGTAGGTCTTCTTGTGGTATCCTCTCCCTTTATCCTTGCTTCCACTCTTCCACATGATACCCCCATGCCTATTGTTTGATTATGGGTTTCTGCATCTGTTTTCATCAGCTGCTGAATGAAGCCTCTCCATTATTCTAGGCTTTTATCTACAAGCATTGCAGAGTATCATTAATACTGTTAGGGGCTGGCTCTCTCCCATGGGGTATGTCTCAAGTTGGGCCAGTCATTACTTGGCTATTCCCTAAATCTTTGCTCCATCTTTATTCCTACACTTCTTGCAGGCAAGATAGACTTTGGATTGAAAGTCTTATGGGTGGGTTGGTGTCACCCTCCCTCTACTGGAAGTCCTGACTGGCTACAGGAGGTGGATGCTTCAGGCTCCATATCCCCTGTTGCTAGGAGACTCAGCTAGGGTCACCCCCATAGACTCACAGAACCCTCCCTATTTATATTCTCCCCCCTGGTGCCTCCCTCTGCCCTGACCCTCCTTACGTTCCCCATCCCCTTTCCTACCTAGTTCCCTCCCTCCATCTACTTCAGATGTCTATTTTATTTCCCCTTCTGAGTGAGATTCAGGCATCGGCCTTTGGGCCCTCCTTACTACTTAGCTTCTTTGTGTCTGTGGATTGTAGCATGGTTATCTTGTACTTCATGGTTAATATCCATTTATGAGTTTGTATATACCATGCATGCCTTTTTGAGTCTGGGTTACCTCACCCAGGATGATATTTTTCTTTTTTTATTAATATTTTTCATTTTTACATATACATTTATATTGTTACACATATATACAATAAACTACCTATAGCAAGAGACTCATGAAACAATCAGGAATTATATAAATGTTACATTTTTAGTGTTTTGGCTATTTATTTGTATTTGACAGCCTTGAAGAAAACATCGTTCCTATCTTGGTGCACCTAAAATTCTGAATGTAAATCAATATCTATCATATCTTGTCATTATCAACTTAAAATTTCTATCTAGACCTAAAAACATCTTAACCCCTAAACAACTAAGCTTAATAGTAAAACTAAACTGTCTGGTCTTCAACCTCATCAGAGACGTGAGAAGGAATAAAATTGATTACCTGAGTATACACAGGATGCTATTTTCTAGTTCCATAAGTTTCCCTGAAAACTATATGATGTCTCTGTTTTTAATAGCTGAGTAACATTCCATTGTGCAAATGTGCCAGTTAAAAATGCATTCTTAGTTGAGGGGCATCTAGGTTGTTTCTATTTTCTGGTTATTGCGAATAAAGCAGCAGTGAACATGGTTGAGCAAGTGACCTTGTGGTAGGATGAAGTGGATATATGTTCAAGGATCTTGAGGTAGGTTGATTCCCATCTTTCTGAGGAATTGTTACATTGGTTTTCAGGGTGGCTATACAAGTTTGCACTCCCACCATCAATGGAGGAGTGTTCCCCTTGCCCCACTTGTGTTATTGATTTAGCCATTCTGACAGGTGTAAGATGAAGTCTCAAACTAGTTTTGATTGATTTGCATTTCCCTGATGGCTAAGGATGCTGACCATTTCTTTAAGTGTTTCTCAGCCACTTGAGTTTTCGCTATCGATATTTCTGTTATCTGTACCCCATTTTAAAATAGGATTATTTGCTCTTTTGATAACTGGCTTCTTGAGTTCTTTATGGAGTTGGTAAACATCTTTTCCCATTCTGTAGGTTGCCACTTTGCCAAATTTGTTGCATCCTTTGCCTTACATGCGGTCCCATTTATTAATTGTTGACCTACGTGCCAGTGTTAATGTTGTTCTATTCAGAAAATATTTTCCTGTGCCAATGAGTTCAAGGTTATTTCCCATTTTCTCTTCTATCTAGTTTTATGCTGAGCTCTTTGATGCATTTAGTTGGAGTTGAGTTTTGTTTAGGTTGATAAATATGAATCTACTTGGACTCTTCTACATGCAGACATCAGTTTTCTCCTCTTCCATTTCTTGAAGATGCTGTCTTTCTGGTTTCTCTATAAAAGATCAGGTATATGGATTTATGTTTGGGCCTTCAGTTTGATTCAGTTGATCAACTTGTCTGTTTTTGTGCCGATACCCTGCTTTTTTTTTTTTTTTTTTTTTTAATGACTATAGCTTTGTAGTGCAACTCGAAATCTGGGATAGTGATACCTCTAGCATCATCATCATCATCATCATTATTATTATTCAGGATTGTTTTAGTTATCTGGCCTTTGTTTGTTTATTTCCATATGAAGCTGAAAATTGCCCTTTCAAGATCTGTAAAGAACTGTGTTTAAATTTTGATGGGGATTGCATTGAATCTGTGGATTCTTACTATGTTAATCCTACTGATCCATGATCCTGAGCCATCTTTCCATTTTCTGATGTCTTTTTTAGCTTCTTTCTTCATTGACTTGAAGTTTTTATTATACAAGTATTTCACTTGCTTGGCTAGAGTAACAAGGTAGTTTATATAATTTCAGGCTATTGTGAAAGGTGTTGTTTTCCTGATTTCTTTTTTAGCCCATTTGTTATTTGTATATAGAAGGACAACTGATTTTTGTGAGCTAATTTTGCATTTAGCTACTTTTCTGGAAGAGTTTATCAGCTGTAGAAGTTTCCTGGTAGAATTTTTAGTGTCATTTACATATACTATCATGTCATCGACAAATAAAGATACTTTGACTTTTACCTTTTCAATTGTTGTCCCTTTGATCTTCTTTAGTTGTATTATTACTCCAGCTAAGAAGGTTTCCCAGTATTTTATTGAAATTTTTTGTATGTATGTTCATAAGGGATGTTGATTTGCAATCATTCTTTTTTTTGGATTGTGTAGTTTTGTTAAGAATGGGTTGGAAAAAAATATAAAATATATCCTTCAAATTATGTTTTGTGGAATAATTTGACATTTTTTGTGTTAAATGTGGTTGTTTTTAATGTCCATTTTAAAATTACAACTCAATTGCTATCCCGTCACTTGTTTCCTCCCATTCCTCCCTCCCTCCCACTTTCACCCTATTCCCCTCCCCTAGATCTATGACTGAGGAGGATCTCCTCCCCTACTTTATGGTCATAAGCTACCAAGTCTTATTTTGGTAGCCTGCTTATTCTTTTTTAATTTAATTTAGTTTAATTTTTTTGATGAGGGTGGTAGGCTTATATATATATATATTTTTGTTAATTTATTCATAATACATCTCAATTGTTATTTCATCCCTTGTATCCTCCCATTCCTCCCTCCCTCCTGTTTTCCCCCTACTCCCCTCCCCTATGACTGTGACTGAGGGGGACCTCCTCCCCCGGTATATGCTCATAGGGTATCAAAAAAACAGGTCAAGAGCCTGCTTATTCTTTCTTTGAGTGCCACCAGGACTCCCCACCAAGGGGAGGACGTAATTTGAAGATTTTTAGCATTAGTTCTTCTTTGAAGGTCTAGTTGAATTTTGTGCTGAATTCATCTGGCCCTGAAGTTTTTTGTTGTTGAGGAACTTTTAAGTACTGGTGCTCTTTCAGTTTTATGAAATAAAGATTAAAAAAATATATCATTTGAGCTGGGTGTGGTGGCACACAGCTTTAATCCTAGTACTCAAAGAGGCAGGTGGATCCCTGAATTTAAGGACAACTTGATCTATAAAGCAAACCCAAGACAACAAAGGCCGCACAGAGAAACCCTCTCACAAAACAACAACAACAAAGACAATAAATAAATAAATAAAAAGAAAAAATGTCTTCTGTTTTGAGATTATAATATAATTACATGACTTCTCTCTTCCCTTTCTTCCCTGGAAACTCTTATACCCTCCTTGTTCTCTTTCAAATTGATGTTTTCCTTTTTTTTTTATTAATTGTTTACTTATATTTTTTACCATATATATTTATTTGAACTAGGTCCTTATGATTCTCTGAATTTCTTTTGTATCTGTTGTAATATTTCTTTTTCTAATCTCTAATTTTATTCATTTGCATATACTCTTTCCATATTTTTGTTAATTTGGCTAAAGGTTTGCCAATTTTGTTGGTTTTATCAGAGAACTAACATCTCTTTGCTTCAATGATTCTTTGTATTTTTTTCTGTTTCATTGATTTCAGCTATGAATTTTATTGTTTCTTTCCATATACTCACTTTAGGTATTATTTCTTCTTGTTTCTAGAGGTTTCAAGTATGTTGTTGTGATAATAATATGATATTTCTCCAATTTTTTGCTATAGACGCTTGTTTGTTGAACTCGTCTCTTAGAATTGCCATTTCATTAATTTCTGCTCTGAGTTTTATTATTTCTTGCCATTAATTGGATTTAGGTTTGGTTTGTTCTTTTTTTTCTTTTAATAAATTCTTGAGTTGCATCATTATTTTATTTGTGCTTTTTATAATTTTAAGGTAGGTAATTAGAGCAATATATTTCCCCCATAGGGCTGAATTTAATATGTTTTGGAGATTCAGTTGTGTTATAATTTTATTTCCTGGTTTAAAAATTTTTTATTTCTTGACTTTTTCTTCAACCCATTCTTCTTTAGTAATTTAGTAACTAATTTTCATTAGTTTGTGAACTTATTAGAGACTTGTTTGTTGTGTAATTTTAAGTTTTATTGCGATCTCACCGGATAGAATACTTGGAATTATTTCAATATTTTTGCATTTGTAAACATTTGTATTGTGTCCCAAATGCTACTGAGTAAAATGTGTATTCCTTGGTGTTTGGATTGAATATTCTGTAGATATCTGTTAAGTCTACTTGATGTATTGTGTCAATTAATTCTGATATTTCTCTGTTTATTTTTCTAGATGACATGTCTGTTGGAGAAGTGGAGTGTAAAATAATCTAGTATTAATGGATTGATGTTAATCATTGTCCATAAATCTAGTAATAGATTTAAAAAAAAATGAAACCAAGTACCCCAAAGTTTGGTACATTTATGCTTAGGATAGTAATGTCTTTTTGGTTAACTCTTTTCTTGATTAGAATGAATTGTCCTTCTTTATCTCTTCTGGTTATTTTTGTTTTGATGTTTATTTTGTCAGATAATAGGATAGTGACACTTTCAAACTTCCTGATTCCATTTGAATGCCAATGTCATCTTTAAAACTAAACTCAATCTCTTGCTCCCTCTCTCCTCTCCCTGCCTCCTTTCCTCTTCTCCCTCTTTGTTTTTCTTTTTGGTTTTGGTTTGTTTTGAGAAAAGGTCTCTCTGTACAGTCCTGGAATCCTCAAGCTTGCTATGTAGACCATGCCTGTCTAGGACTCACTGATATCCTCCTGCCTCTGCTTCCTGAAATCTGAGATTAAACACGTGTACCCCCACCCCCCAACCAAGATGCATTTCTTATAGATCACAGATAAATTTTGTTTCTTTTTTTCACTGTTTCTTTTTCCTCCTTTTTGTCCTCACAGTTTTTTTGTTTGTTTTTTAGACATGGTTTCTCTGTGTCGCCCTGGCTGTCCTAGAACTCTGTGGACATGACAGGCCTTGAACTTAGAGTTCTACCTGCCTCTGTCTCCTGAGTGGTGTGCTGTGAATTTTGTTTCTTGATCCATTCACCCCTTGTCATTTGATTGGATAATTGAAGCCATTGGTATTTAAAGTTATTATGGAAATATGTGTGATAGTTGTGGTCATCATATTGTTGATTTTTGGTGTTGTTTTATTTTGTTCTCTTTTGTGTTTCAATAATTACGGCTTAGTCTTTCTGTTATGCTCATTCTTCTCTGCAACCTAAAATATTGTTTCTTGTATTATCCTTAGGTTTCATTTGCTATATACAAACAAAAGATGCTATTTCTTCTTGTTTTCTCAAGACTTCAAGTGTGTTGTTAATAATATAAGCTCTCTCCTTTTTGTGTGTGTAGATTATTAGTTTGTTGAGCTTGCCTCTTAGAGCTGCCACTTCATTAATTTCTGCTCAGATTTTTATTATTTCTTGATGTCTACTGGATTTTTTTCCTTTCTAAATTTTGAGTTGTATCATTATTTTGTTTAGTTGTGCTGTTTATATTTTCAAGGTCAGGGAAAAGGGAAATGGAATGGATTTTGCAGGTGGATTTGGCGCAGATGGGGTTGGGAGCAGGTAGGGTAGATGCGGAGGGGAGGGAGGAAGAAAATACTGGGAGAAACGACTAGAATTGGGGGAGTTTTGGGTGTGAGGTGGAAACCTAGTGCAATGGAAACTCCATGGAGTCTGTGAATATAACTCTAGAAAAGCCTTCTAGCAATGGGGCCCCTGCCTTCTGTAACCAGGCAAGGCCATAAGTGGAGGGGTGGAATACAACCCAGCCATAAAACCTCCAAACTACAGATTTCCCTGACTGCAGAGTATTCTGGGACTGAAGCCTATCAGAATCATCATCAAAGAAAACAGAGAGACTTCATCTAGCAGTTGTTGGGAGCAAACGCACAGTCCCACCGCCAAACCTTTGGCAGAGCTTAGGGAGTCCTGTGGAGGTGTGAGAGGAAGAGTCAGAGGAACCAGACTGGCCAGGGATACATCAGGAGGACATAACCCACAGAATCAACTGACCGGGACTCCTGGGAACCTGCAGAAATCAGAGAAGCTGACAGTGTCTGACCTAGGTCCTCTGCATATGGTTGTGTAGCTTGGTGTTCTTGTGGAAATCCTAACAGCAGCAGTGAGGGGTTGTTGCTGACACTTTTGCTACTTTTCCTCCTACTGGGTTGTCTTGTCCAGCCTTGATGTGACAGGATGTGACTGGTCTCATTGTAGCTTGTACAATTTAAAATGTGCAAGCTGTGTTTAGTTGATGTGTCTGGGAGGCCTGATCTTCTCTGAAAGGATGAGGAATGGGGGTGGATGTGGGGAGGAAGGGAAGTCAGTGGGGGTGGGGAGAGGCTGAGGGGAGAGGAGACAGGAGAAACTGCAGTTGGGATGTAATTTATGAGGGAAAAATAATAAAAATTATTTAAAGAGGTGTAGTATCTAATTATTTGAGATTATAACTACAACATTTCTCCCTTCTCTTTTCTTACATATTTCTGAGAAAACCTCTCATATACTTATACCTCCTTGCTCTCTTTCAAATATGTGATCTCTTTTTAAATTAATTTTTGTTATATACATATATCTATATACATATACTTTTAAATAAATAAATACAACCTGCCCAGTCTGTATAATGTTAGTTGTATGACTGTTTTTAGCAATGACTGTTTCTTATTGGCTAATCAATTGGTATGCACATGCATGCACAGGTATATATACACAAATCCATCCCCCCCACCCTCTCCACACACAAACACACAGTCCATTGTCAAAAGCCTTTAGGATTTATACTTTTAACATCTGGGATCCCTGTTGCAGGCCAACTGATAGTCCATCCAGAGTGACACGCCCGAGCAATCCCAGAAATTAGGAGGTGGAAGTAGAAGGATCAAGCATTCCAGGTCAGAAAGGGTTAGATAAAAGCATGCCTCAAGATTTTTTTGATTTGTTTTATTGTTGTGAATTATTTAAAATTACTTAAATTACACCTGTCACTCTAGAACTTGATCTTTCAATACAATGAGAATAAAAAGAACTATTCCTTATATTAAAATACATTTATCTTAGGAAGATTGGGGAAGTTGCTATTGAGTGTTTGCTTGCAGCATATTAAAAAGAACAGTTGACACATATTGGGTACTTAATATTGACTAATTTAATGGATGATTGAAACATTAATGTACCTAAATGATATATTTTTAACTTTTAATTAACTTTTAATGTACTATTAATTGCACATCAGAGTTTTATTTTTATTTTTTAATGAAGATCCTAAGTTATCATCAAATTAGGATCAATAAAAAGTATATAACATGCTAGAATATTGAGAAAGAAATATTTAAAACAACAGCCTTTTAGCTTCTTAAAAATCATATTGGAATGATGTAGCAAAGAAGTAACATTACTATATGATTAGCACAGCAGGAATTTTAAGAATAATACTTTAAGAAAATATAGATAAAAGAAGTATCTTGACACCATAATAATTTTTAAGTTTTCCTCACAAGCCATGAACATTTTCTGATAGCTTTAAAGAAATATTTTTGCTTTTTAAAACTCTTTTAGCCCCAATGCATTGTCCATAACACATGCTAAAATTTAATGTACTATTTTATTTTCACAAGAAAATTATGGGAAAATGGTACCCACAAGGGGAATTTCTATAGTGTCTTTTGCCAAGAAATTTCCACTGAGATTTATTATCTACACGGAGAGTGAAGTCCCACAGCTTTATAAGGTGCGAGAGCTCCTCCTTTGCTTTGTTTCTGTGGTACTAGAACTCAAACCCAAGGCCTTGTGTAGACAAGGCAAAGAGGCTGCCCCTAAGCTGAATTACCAGCTCTTTCCCCAGCTATTGCTTTCAAAGTAAAAACATGTTGTCTTACTTTAAAATATATCTGATTTTTCAAATCAAATATTAAGGATTTATGATATGAAAAGCCACTGTATATAAAGGGGTAGTCAATATCAGTCTTTATCCACTGAATAACAAGACCAAGATTCACTTTTACAAGAAAGTCAACATTGCTTTAAGGTGGGTATTTCATATGGGTAGAGTTTATTCATAAGATTTGATTTGTTCTACATAACTCTGTATGCTATGACTTCTTCATGCAAATGTGCAGGTTAGCGAAAGTGTGCATAAATGACATTTTGATACTAGCAAATACCCTTAGAATTTACATCAAAATTCATTTTAGGGTAGTCCAGGGATGCTTCTTGCATCGGTGGGTAATTCCATTAATTAAAATAAATATATATAACCATTAAAATGTCAAAGGTATTAATATTAGATTCAAGTAAGATGATCTGTGACATTTAAGAAAATAGATGAAAAGAAAATGTAATCATTTTGGGGTGATGAGAACCATTAGTATTTGGATGCAACTAGAAGAAATATTGCACATAAAAAGCTGATGCCTGTGGTGGTCCATGCCTGTAACCACAATAGTGGTAAAGGTGAAGTAGAAATCTCAGCACAATTTGAGGCTATCAAATCTACAGGGTGAGTTCTAAGACACCTCACCTGCTGAGTCAAACCACATCTCAAAATATATGAAAGAAAGAAAGGCAGGGTGTGTAGTGGAGGGAGGAAAAAGTGTACATATATATATATATATATATATATATATATATATAATGGACTAATTATCTCAGCAGCTAAACAAATTGACAAAAGTAATGCACAACTGTTGAAATGTACGACAGATTACACCTCGCCATGTGAAATTCACTAGTGTATTCATAGTACGTTTGATAAGTCATGCTGCCTTAACGGCATTCTATCTCTAGGATTTGCAACAAATTATTTTTATTTTACTTTTCAAGTTTTGAACTTATTTTAAGAGGTCATTTCCTCATAGTGAAATGCCTGACTTTATAGCATAAGTTTAAGTTGGCGAAAGCCAGTCACAAGGTTGGCAGGTAGAGCAATGTTTGTTGTTTTTACGTAACTCAGGCTGACTCGCATAGAACTCAGAGTCTGAACTTACCTGACCAAACCCTTTGTCCAACTAGCACATGGCAAGGGTTACCAGATCATGGAGGGTGGAATTTAGCATGAGGCAAGTAAATATGTGTGGTTCATAGGAATTCTCCAGAATCATCCATGTGTCACCCTTCTTCCAGATCACATAAGGTCAATCTGAATTTCTCTTTATTTGTTCTTTATGCTATTAATGTTAACTGTATAGATTGTGACTAATCTTTCCCTTGGAGATCCTAAAGCTGTTAATTTTCATGTTTTCAAGTATCAAATCAGTTCAGTGGTGTGGATGACAAGAAAAGACTCTAAATAACTTAAGCTATTTTGTTTTAACCCAACATTTTGACTGTCATAGAAACTCCATACACTAAATCACAAGTCTTCACCTTCACTTGAATTCACAGAGCAACAACAGTAATGAATCTAGGCAATGAAAGTGCTCCAAAGATCTTCATTCTTTTGGGCTTTTCCAACCACCCATGGCTGGAAATGCCCCTCTTCATAATGGTGCTCATTGCTTATGTCTGCACAGTGATGGGAAATATCACAATTATTGTTGTATCCAAGATAGACCCTCAACTGAACAGCCCAATGTACTTCTTCCTTTCCAACCTCTCCTTCTTGGACCTGTGTTTCACCACAACCACCATCCCTCAGCTGCTTAGGAATCTTTGGGGCCCAGATAAATCTATCAGCTATGGAGGCTGTGTGACACAGTTTTATGTTTTCCACTTCCTGGGGGCTACTGAGTGCATCCTCCTGGCTGTGATGTCTTTGGACCGTTACCTTGCCATATGCAAGCCCCTAAGGTACCCAGCCATCATGCACCACCAACTCTGTATCCTCCTGGTGTCCATGGCATGGCTGAGCGGTTTGGCTAACTCCTTGCTTCAGTCAACCCTCACTGTCAAGCTGCCATTTTGTGGAAATGACAAGGTGGACAACTTCCTCTGTGAGGTCCCAGTGATGATCAAGATGTCCTGTGCTAACACAGCATTCAACGTAGCCATGCTCTCCATTGTGGGGACTTTCTACTCCCTGGTTCCCTTGTCACTTATTCTTGTTTCCTATGGGTTCATCGTAGCGACTGTGCTTAGGATTCGTTCCTCAGAGGGCAAGAAGAAAGCCTTCAACACGTGTGGTTCTCATGTTGTCGTTGTGTCGCTCTTTTATGGACCAGTAATTAGCATGTATGTACAGCCTTCATCTTCTAATTCCCAGGACAAGAACAAAGTTCTGTCTCTCTTCTACAGTTTGGTGACTCCTATGCTTAACCCTTTCATCTATACTTTGAGGAACAAGGACATGAAAGGGGCGATGAAGAGACTTCTTGTCTCATTGTATCCCAGGGAAACAGAACAGACATAACATTTTCATACCCACCCTCTGCACTTGGGGCTTAGAAGAGCTTTGGTTCTAATGTTATCACGTTCACATTCATTAGTTCTGCTTTACCTACATATGTCTTTCCATGCTATGGTACATTGTCTATCAGACCATGAAGTTTCACATAGAAATGAAGTAGAGAAATTAATGATGATGGGTGATATCTGCTGATTTTATTAATAATATCAAGAAAATAAACTAGGAATTGTCTCATACTTTTGTGCTCTCCACTATAACATTACCTTCATCTTTCAAGTTCTGTTTTTTTTAATGTGGCAACAAAACTTTATTATACACCGGAGTAACCAGTGCAGCCTGCGTGTCTGTAATTACTCACTGATAAGCTAAGAGGAGGCCTGAACTGGCTGACCTAAAACCAGAGGGATGGAGGTGACTCCTTGACTATTGGCCAGCTTCTTGGGTTATTTGGTCTGTTTAATGAAAATGTTTCATTCCTTCTCTAACAATCAAGAATGTGTATACGGTGTGTATACTCTATCCATTATTTTCCTCCAAACAACAAAACCAAAAGCTGCTAACTAATAGAAAACAAACCAGAGATACAATATACAATGATTCCAGTCAATTATTACTCATGACAAATTATCTCACTATTCAATTTGTGCCTTGTTGTGCACATTATTTATTGTCTGTGCATGTACAACACACACACATGGTTAAATAAACATCCCCTGTAGATTTCAAGGGAAGGGTGCACTTTTTCTTAGAGACAGAGAAGTTCAGTCTATTGCAGGCAAACAGGGTCCATAGTGTATATTTTAAGAATCAGCGAACTAACAGTATAGTTTAAAAAGAGCTCATTAGGATACACTGAATCCCATACTAATAGGAGGGAAAAAAAAGGTGACCTGCAGGAGGGAAGTCAAATCCCCCTGTGGTGCTGAATTACAGGTAGCCTGTTATGAAAGTTTGTGGATTAAGTTAAAGCTGTCTATAATGGTTTGCTATATCTTGATAGGTATATGAAATATTAATCATATTTATAACTTTAAGGTATAGCTTTTGCAGTAAAGATTGTGTATACAATTTTAAAGTCAGTATTCACTGAATAATTGTTTCATCTTACTAATGTTATACTTCTTATGAGATCGATGGTAACTTATTGCACTTTGAGCTTTAGGCACAATATCATGCTCTTTGTACTGAGCATACTTTGTCCTGATGATGTAAGTAACTCCTTAATGTGTTACTAATATAATCAATAAGAGGAGAAAGCCATAGATGAATTGTATCAAAATATTAAAATCCAAGTCTGGATATTATTTCACAGTAATCATATTAAAGGACATTTCTCAAATGCAAGTGTTACACGTATGCAGTCTTCTCATGTTTAAGCAAATGTATCTTGTATCAAACTCTTGAGAAATCCTGTCCAAGCATCTCTGAGCTTGGTGTGGTGGCAATGCCAGCACTCAGGAGGCAAGAGTAAGAATGTAATCACTAAGTCATGACCAGCCTGGTCTAAATAGCAAGCTCTAAGACAATGTTCAACAAAATATTTTAATAAAAAGCTTTCCCAGTTAGTTTTTATATGGCCAACTTAGTGAGAACGTCACAGAATTAAAAAAAAAAAAAAAAGCGAAACAAAAAAACCAACTTTAAAGCATCTATTGGAAAAGAAATGGAAAAAAGATTGGATGAGAGGAAAGTATGGTTCTAATAAGGAATATAAAAATTGACACTGCAGTTACTGAGACACGAGGAATAACTAAGAACTCAAACAGAATGTAGATTAATGTTTAATTATATATTCTCAGTGTCCAGATCAAAGCAGAAGCATGAAGTCCACCAAGGCCGACCTGCGCTGTATGAAAAATACCTTAGCGCAAGTACTACACAACGAGGATTTAGAATTTAAAAATTCCATTTTGTCTTATCTAGAAATAAAAAAAAAATTAGAAAAAAGACTACAACAAATGCAACTTTCAGTATCACCTTTAAATAAAGAGACCTCAATTCCAATGAAAAGACACAGGTTAGCTGAAAGGACTAAGGGGGGAGAGCAACTTTCTGCTGACTACAGTAAACTCATCTTACCCTTAAAGACAGATACAGCTTAAAGTGAAAGGGTGGGAAAAAGTACTTTAATCAAATGGCACCAGAAAGGAAGCAGGGGTTACTGTCCTATTATTTGATGACAGAATTCAAAATAAAACTAATAAGTAGAGATAAAGCAGGTGACGTGTGCTGTAACTAAGAGAACAATCACCCAAGAACACATTCTTAATCACATGTTTACCAAACTCTGGCATATAAATGTTTACTAAAAGAGTGTATAACTGGAACTAAAGGCATAGTTAACTCCAACTTCATAACCATAGTTGATCTCTCCTCCTCTCAACCCCCACCCCAGCCGCTGTACGTGATTTCGATACCTCACTTTCTCCTGTAGGTAGACCATCACACAAAACATAGAAATTAAATGCCATCACACAAAATAAGGCCTAAAATATCTACAGAATACTTCACCCAAACACCAAATAATATACATTTCACTGAACAGCCCATGAAAGCTTTTCTAAAATAGATCACAGCTTGAGACATAAAACAAATCTTAATGTGTTAAGAAAAATGGAAATAACCCAATGTATCCTACCTGGCCACAATGCAGTAAAGGTTGAAATCAATGGCAAATAACCCTCTAGTAATTGTACAGATGCATGGGGATGAAACTACACATTACTGAGTGATGAATAAAAATAGAAGAAATCAAATATTTCCTGGAAAGAAATGAAAATGAAAACACAATACAATAAAACCCTGGGATACATTCAAAGCAGGTCTGAAGGGGAAACTTATAGCTCTCAGCACCTACATTAAAGAAAGGTCACAAGCAATAACTTAATGTAACTAAAAATTTCTGAAGAACAAGAATAAACAAAATGCTCTACATTTATAGTATGGCTCCCAGTTCGGTGTTTTTACTGGGTTCCTGAGTGTACAATCGAGTGAACCTCTGGCTATGTCCTGAGTGTACAATCGAGTGAACCTCTGGCTATGGCCTTCTCCAGGGTCTTTAGCTTCTGTTACTTTGTCTTGTCCAACTTCAATATGATGGCCTTTTGTTTTATCTTATTATATTTTATTTTGTTATATTAAAAATGAGCGATTTAACGAAAACCTGGACACTAGGGTACAGGCTAACAACTGAACTGTCATTTATACTTGCTGGAAGAATGAAAATCCGTTTTCCTCAATAGAGTGCCTCTGGATATATCCACCACTCTACGGCAGGCTGCATGGTTAGAGGTATTGACCAACATACAATGGAATCTGAAGGTTTTTGTTTCTTTGTTTGCTTTTTGTTATTGCATGCTTTTAATTGATTATGATTTTTTTCTTTTTGTTTGTGGTTTTATTTTGTTTTCTTGTTTTTTTGGGGGGTTGTTGTGTTGGATTTTTATTTGTAAGAAAGAACTTACATTTGGGTGAGTATGGAAAGGAGAGAGGATCTGGAGGGACTTGGGGGAGAGAAGAATATAATAAGGTGTATTTAAATTAAAATTTGTTGTAATAATAAAATACAATAAAAGTAAAATACAAATCTTGCAGACAACAAAACAGAAATTAGCAAAACAAGGAAATTTAAAAAAATAAGGAAAGTGATACAGAAATCAACAATCTAAGAGTTGGCTGGTTATTTGAGAAGATAAAAAAGTTGACAGACATTTGGCCCAATGACTCATAAAAGAAGGGTTGCTCCAAATTAGTAGAACGAGACACTAAGGACTGTGGAAAGGAGGAACAGTAATCTTCCCCAGGGAAAAGCACACAAATACCGAAGGTTCATCCCTGAAAACACACATACAAGTAACGTTATGCAGACTGTGCGGGATGTATTTATGTATTTAGGACTACATATACATGCACACACATATATGCAAGAAAAATTCATTTAAAAAGAAGAGACCATGGATTTGAAAGAAAGGAAGTGTATATGGAAGAGGATGGACGGCAAAGGGGAAATGATGTAATTATATTTTCACATAGTAAAAGAAATAATTATGAAAATGGAACACTGAAGCATTACAACAGACACCAAAAATATCAGAATATTATAATGCAATGTTTTAAAAACTTCATTAAAAATCTGAAAGAAATAAAAAATTTTCTAAATTGATTCAAACAACTAAACTTAAACTCAGAAGGGAACAATGATACAGAGATCAAAACAGTAAAAACCATGCTTTAGACTAAGAAACAATACAAGCCCAGCCAGATTCACAGCAGAACTCTACCAGACTTTTAAAGAGCCCAAAGCAACACTTCTTATTTTTTTTAATTAAAAAGAGAAGAAAAACTTCCAAGCTCCTGCAACAAAGTTGGTCTTGCTCTAATACTAAAACCAGAAAGACACTACAAAGAAAGAAAACTGCAAGCCAATATCCCAGATGAACAAAGATGCAAAAATTCTCAGTAAAATATTTGAAAAATAAATATAGTTATGTCGAAAATATTATTTACTATGACCAATGAGTCTTTGTCCTGGAAGTTCAGAGATGTTTCAACATATATAAATCAATAAATATAACAAACTATATAAATGGACCTACAGACAAAAATCAATAGCCTTTTTATACATCAACAATGAACATACTGAGAAAGATCATGGACACACTCCAAGTTACAATAGTCTCAAAGAAAATAAAAAATATAAAAATAATCCTAACCAAGGGGTGAAAGTCCTATACAATGGAAAATTTAAAACTCTAAAGAATATGATTGAAGACTGCCTGGGCCTGTGGGGTTCGACTAAAACTTGAGAGGAAGGTCACCTGTTGAAAATGCAAAACACAAAGAAGGAGAGCAAGTCTGATTGATCAAGCTCTCAAACTTTATTAGTCAGGCAGCAGCTTTTATAAGTCAGAAGGCAGGGGAGCATATTGCTATAGCAACCCAACTGCAGGCCTTTCTCCAAACATAGGGAATTCCAGGCAGGGTCATAATGTCCTGCCACACAGGGTATCTGGCTCCCTCTTTGTCTAGTCTAGCTACTAAAGCATAACAGGGTTGCTCCATCTCTATCTGTCTTTAGTCTAGTTTCTGGTGAAAGGCAAGCTCTGGGAACAACAGAGACTTAAAGGTGCAGACTCTGAGAAGATGGCTGAGCATTGACCATATGGCCTATTGTCCCCAACAGAAGACACCAGAAAATGTAATGGTAGCCTATGTTCATGTATTGGTAGAATTAATATTGTGAAAAAAAAAACCATTCTACTAATAACAATTTGCAGATTCAGTGCAATCCCAATCAGAATTTCCATAATATTCTTCACAGAAATAGAAAAAAAATGCTATAGAACAAAAAAAGACCCCAGATAAGTAAAGAAATTCTTAGCAAAAAGAGCAATGGCATAGAAGTTACAATTCCAAATCTCAAGACACACTACAAAGCTATAGTAATGAAGACAGTATGGTTCTAGTACAAAAGCAGACATGTAAACAAATGAAACGAAAAAAACCCTTGACATAACTATATGTAACTACAGCCATCTGATATTTAATGAAGATTTAAAAATCATACATTGGAGAAAAACAGTATCTTCAACAAATGCTATGACAAAACTGGATGAATTTAGACCCATATCTATCACTCCGCACACAAATTATCTGCAAGTGGAGCTAAGAACTCAATGTGAATCCTGAAATATTGAAATTGCTACAATAAAACATAGGTTGTATCCTACAGAATATAGGTGCAGGGAAGCACTTTTGGAATTGGACTCCATTTGCTTAAGTATTAAGGTCAATAATTGACAACTGTTATGTCATAAAACTAAAAAGCTTCTATACATCAAAGGAACAATCAACAGAATGAAAAGGAAGACCACAGGATGAA
>OU015746.1:55036611-55055782 GCA_907169655.1 Acomys percivali | reverse complement strand
TCTCTCTCTCTCTCTCTCTCTCTCTCTCTCTCTCTCTCTCTCTCTCTTTCTCAATAGCCCCTAAGCCTTCTCAACCTTCCTAATGCTGCAGCCCTTAGTACAGTCCCTAATGTTGTGACCTGCCAAGCATAAAATCATTGCTACTTCATAAGGGTAATTTTGCTACTGTTATGAATCATAATTTAAACATCTGTGTTTTCCAATGGTCATAGGCAACCCCTGAAGAAGGATCATAAAGCCCCCAAAGGGGTCAAAACCCACAGGTTGAGAACCTCTGCCCTAAGCTTTAGTCACTTTTGGGAAGTCAGACACAAACAACTTCATTCTTGTTGTTTTTGAGATAAGGTCTCTGGTGGTTGACCTCCACCATCTGATCCTCCTATTTCAGTTTTCCAAGTACTAGAATTACAGACAAGCACCACCATGCCCAGTATGACTTTGTCCTGATTCAGACAGTTTCCTCTACATGCCTCTGAAGAGTAGTTTGAAGGTATCACTGATAAAATAGCTGATGGTTTGTTCCGTACTGCCCCATCCCTTGTTGCTAGGCAATGACTCTTTGGTCAGGTCTATATGGAGTCTAGTTTTGACTTTTTTCTCACATCTGGGTGATATCAGATACATCAGCTACAAATGAACAAGCAACAGACAGACAAACAATCCATTGCTTAGGTTTCTTTACTGAAGTCGAGTCTGCAGAATGCAGTGGAAACAGCCATAGAACTCAATAAACAGAGCACAGAACACAACTAATAAGAGCAATCATGTAAGGAAAACAAGTTTAAAATTGAATATTTATCTATGCACGTACTTTTTAGGTGAGCAATGTCCAATTCTTATAATTATTAAAGGCATTTCTTGGAGTGCACTCAGTTAGAGGAGTGTCTAACTGTCCTTATTAAAAAATACTTACAATGCATTTAGGAAACATGATTATAAGCCTGGGAAAGGTTAGTATTATTGACAGCTCTGGTTTGGAGGACACTGGCTTCATAATATGATTCTTTTTTGGGGGGAGAAAGTATTGCAAAGTAGAAGTCTTATATAATGCAAGAGATTTAAGCACATATAAAAGTGTTGGCAACACTCAGAGGAAGGATAGCAGGCTACCAAGAAGAGACTTGATACCCTATGAGCATATACAGGGGGAGGAGGTCCCCCTCAGTCACAGTCATAGGGGAAGGGAGTAAGGGGAAAATAGGAGTGAGGGAGGAATGGGAGGATACAAGGGATGGGATAACAATTGAGATGTAATATGAATACATTAATTAAAAAGTGTTGGCAACAATTAGTATCACGACACAAAAGAGCTGTACACAAGTGTGTGTGTGTGTGTGTGTGTGTGTGCGCATGTGTGTGAGACAGAGAGAGAAAGACAGAGAGACACAGAGACAGAGAGACAGAGAAAGAGACTATATAGCCCTAGATAGTTTGAAACTTGTTTTATGGACCTGGCTGGCATCAAACTCACAGAGATCCATCTGCCTTTGCCACTGCCTCTTTAGAGCTGTGTGTACCCCCACACCCACTGACACTTTGAGACAGGGTATTATATATTCCAGATGGGTCTCAAATTTACTATGTGGCTAAGGCTGGCCTTGAACTTTCTTGTAAGCATGTGTACATGTATTCATGTATGGAGAGTGGGGATCACAGTGAGCATCTTTCTCAGTTTTGATCCTTTGTATGCTTTGAGACAGGACCTCTTATTGAGGCTGAAGTTCACCAGTTGGCTTTATCAGCTGGCCAGCGAGCTCCCGGGAGCTGTTGTTTCTGTCCCACTAGCTCTGTGGCTACTGATTGTGTACAGTGCCTGCATATTTTTGTGGCCACTAGAGGTCTGAGATCAGGTCCCCACACTTTCATGGCAAACTCTGACTGAGCCATTTACTTAGCCCAAATGTGTATTGTATATGCAACAACAGCATAACTTTTTTTTTTTGCACCTTGACAAATAGAGTCTTATCAGCATCTGTACCAGCTGAGTCATCTCTTCAGGAGAATTCCTCAACTGAAGTTCCCTCTCCCAAGGTTTTTCAAGCTTTTAAATAAGACTGCTTAAACGGCAGGCAAATAGATGTGAACACAGACATTTCTAGGAAAGACTGTTCACAGCAAACTTCTTGGTATTCTGGCTCTAACTATCTTTCCATCCAGTCTTCAGCAGCGTTCCCTAAGCTGGAGATTCAGGACCTGTGATATAGATAGATCCACTGTGGCTGGGCTCCCCATGATCTGTTGATCACTGCATTGTGTTCAGTTGTAGTTTTCAGTGATGGTCTCGATTTGCTGCAAAGAGATGCTCCTTTGGTGAGGGGTGGTAATTGCTCTTACCAGTGAGTATAAGGACAAGATTTAGAATGTAGTAATGGGTTATGTTGGTCTGGCACAATGGTGGCAGTAGATTCTTTTCTAGGATCCATGACCTCATAACCCCAGGAAGTTGACTAGGTTTTGCTGCCTGATTGGGCTTTAAGTCCAGTTAAGCAGGTGGTGGTTGCTACCAACATGTGAATGAGTCTCCCTCATTGCATCTTTATGCATATCTTGCCATGCTAGTAATTGTAATTGTCAAGGTCCATGGGTGTTGCAGTTGGGTATGACTGCTTAACTGCTTCCCTTTCTTGGTAGCTTGTGTATTATGGTTCTCTTGAGGAACAGAACTTATAGAATGATGACCATATGTATATATTTTCATTCATATATATGGGATTTATTACATATTAACATATATCTCTATATCTATCATTTATCTATCATCTATCTATCTATCTATCTATCTATCTATCTATCTATCTATCTATCTATGGGATTTATTAGGTCATGCTATTTCAACAATAGTTGTCTACCAATGGAAAATCCAATAATCCAGTAACTATTCAGTCCTTAAGTCTGGATGTCTCAGCAGGTTGTCTTCAGTATATGCAGGAATCCTGATGTAGGATGTTTTAGTGCCAGTAGGAAGAGAACTTGCCAGTCACAGTGAAGGCAATCAGGCAAAGCAAACAAGCTTCCTTCTTCCATGTCCTTTATACAGGCTGCCACCAGAATTTGTGGCCCAGATTAACAGTGGCTCTCACCATATCAAAATATGTGGATTAAAGTTGGTCTTCCCACTTCAAAAGATCCAGAGTAAAAGTAGGCTTGCCCACTTCAAATGATTTTTTTTATTTTTAATTTTTTTAAATTTTATTTTATTAATTTATTCATATTACATCTCAATGGTTATCCCCTCCCTTGTAGCCTCCCATTCCTCCCTCCCTCCCATTTTCCCCTTACTCCCCTCCTCTATGACTGTGACTGAGGGGGACCTCCTCCCCCTGTATATGCTCATAGGGTATCATGTCTCTTCTTGGTAGCCTGCTATCCTTCCTCTGAGTGCCACCAGGTCTCTCCATTCAGGGGATGTGGTCAAATATGAGGCACCAGAGTATGTGTGAAACTCAGACCCCACTCTCCACTCAACTGTGGAGAATGTCCTGTCCATTGGCTAGATCTGGGTAGGGGTTTGAAGTTTACGGCCTGTATTGTCCTTGGCTGGTGCCTTAGTTTGAGCAGGACCCCTGGGCCCAAATCTGCCTATCATAATGTTCTTCTTGTAGGTTTATAGGATCCTCTGGATCCTTCAACTTTGCCATTCTCCCATGCTTCTCTCATCTACAGTCCCAATAGGATGTCCTTCCCTCTGTCCCAGTTTCCTGGTAAGTGAAGACTTTCATGGGACATGCCCCTTGGGCTAGTATGGAGATATAAGTGAGTATATACCATTTGACTCTTTCTGCTTCTGGGTTAACTCACTCATTATGATAATTTCTAGTTCAACCCATTTGTCCACAAATTTCAGGAATTCCTTGTTTTTAACAGCTGAGTAGTATTCCATAGTGTAAATGTACCACAGTTTCTTGATCCATTTTTCTACTGAGGGACACTTAGGCTGTTTCCATGTTCTGGCTATTATGAATAAGGCAGCTATGAACATGGTTGAGCAAATTTTCTTGTGTGCTGGAGCATCTTATGGGTATATTCCAAGGAGTGGAATAGCTGGGTCTTGAGGAAGCCCTATTCCCAGTTTTCTGAGATAGCACCAGATAGATTTCCAAAGTGGCTGTACCAGTTTGCATTCCCACCAGCAATGAAGGAGTGTTCCTCTCTCTCCACATCCTCTCCAGCATGTGGTGTCGCTTGAATTTTTGATCTTAGCCATTCTGATGGGTGTAAGATGGAATCTCAGAGTTGTTTTGATTTGCATTTCCCTGATGACTAAGGAGATTGAGAATTTCTTTAAGTGTTTCTCAGTCATTTGATATTCTTCTGTTGAGAATTCTCTGTTTAGTTCCTAGCCCCATTTCTCAATTGGGTTATTTGGTTTGGTGGTGTTTAATTTCTTGAGTTCTTTATATATTTTGGATATTAGACCTTTGTCAGATGTAGGGTTGGTGAAGATCTTTTCCCAGTCTGTAGGCTGTCGCTTTGTTCTGTTGACAGTGTCACCTGCCTTACAGAAGCTTCTCAGTCTCATGAGCTCCCATTTATTAATTGTTGACATTAAGGCCTGGGCTGTTGGTGTTCTGTTCAGGAAGTTGTCTCCTGTGCCAATGCATTCCAGGTTCTTCCCCACTTTTTCTTCTATCTGACTTAGTGTCTCTGGTTTTATGTTGAGGTCTTTGATCCACTTGGATTTATGTTTTGTGCAAGGTGACAAATATGGGTCCATTTGCATTTTTTTTACACATAGACATCCAGTTAGACCAGCACCATTTGTTGAAGATGCTATCCTTTTTCCATTGAATGGATTTGGCTTCTTTGTCAAAAATCAAGTGACCATATATGTGTGGATTCATATCTGGGTCTTTGATTCGATTCCACTGATCAACCAGCCTGTTGCTGTGCCAGTACCATGCTGTTTTAATTACTGTTGCTTTATAGTACAGCTTGAGATCAGGTATGGAGATTCCTCCGGATGAGTTTTTATTGTACAAGATTGTTTTAGCTATTCTGGGTTTTTTGTTTTTCCGTATGAAGTTCAGAATTGAACTTTCAATGTCTTTAAAAAATTGTGTAGGTATTTTGCAAATGATTTAATTAAGACAAAATTGCTCACTGGTGTACCTAGCCACTTGGGCTTTTAATCAAACCAGATGTAAACAAATTGACAACCAAGAATAGCCATTGCAGCTTACATAGTGTTTTCTGGAACCACAGAAACTAACGTACAAGAAAGAGGTATTTAGGTCAGATCCTACCCAAATCATTAGCTTCTCGAGTTCTGTGAGGTGTCTTCCGCAATAGGGCCCACCCTCAACCCCTCAGAGGTAGCCAAAGGCAACATCTATAGTCTCTATCATCTTGGGAGTCACATGTACTAACCTAACCTGTTGGGAGCTGTTTGTAAAGGTTTTCTGTCCATAGGCATCGCTCTTGTGCTCTCTGCCCCAGCATAAGAACCACATAGATTGCTGAGACCATGATTAAGCAAGATGTTCTGCCAAGTACACACTCAAGGTCTTCAGACTATCAGAAAAGAGTACACTGTGGCCCCAAGGCCGAGAGTTGATAGAAATTACACTGCTTTTCCCGTGAGAATGTTCGTTATCGCCTGAGAGTGACCTTCTGCTTTGTTTCTCTGTGCCTGAGATGTGTATAAATTAAACTGGGGAATAAATCAGGCATCATGTGGTATTGACTGCAGGCCCTCTGTAGTCTATCCTGTGGTTCCGACTATTTCTTGCCTCAGTTTCTTATTTCTATTCCTTTATTTGTCAGTCGTCATTCCCTGTTCTAGGACCTGTTCAACACTGCCCAAAGTGGACTCTGGAAAGTGGCGCCTGAACTGAGGGACTCCTAGATTACAGGGATTCAGTGAAGGACACCGCAAGAGAAAAGTGAGCTCATGTAAAATAAAAAGGTAAGAGTGTGGTGATAATCTCTGGAGAATAAAAAGGGTCCAAGGCAATAGTCACTTACTGTTTGTACATATGCTTAAAAACATGCTTCAGGCCTGTGGAAAAAAGGTAAGTCAGCAATAGTTGTTTAAAGTTTTAGAGTTTATAGAAAGCATTTGTCCATGGTTCCCTGAAGAAGGAACAGTAAACTTGGGAACTTGGGAAAAGTAGGAATTAAGTTACAAGATCGTTATGATGCTTTTGGATCTGAGAAGGTTCCTGTATATACTTTTAGTTTGTGGGCTTTGGTTAGAGATAATTTAGATCCTAGGCTTGAAAGAGAAAAGGTTCAATTTCAGGAAAAGAATGCAGTCACCTTAATGGATGACTTGAGAGAAAGTGAAATTCAGTTGTCTGTGCCGCTGGAAGAAAAATTACACAGAACCAGCAGTTGAATTAATAAAAGGGGAAATAGGTTATTTTCTCAATATAGCGGATTTAGAAGACTTAAAGGACGAGGAGGAGGAGACTAAATGTACCGAGGATAAATTCCATCCATTTTTAACTCTGAATGTGACAGAGTTTGCCAAGAAAGATCAATGTGAGAAAGAATTAAGAAAGTTGGTTAATACAATGGACTCTCTGTCCTTAAAATTACAGTCGAAGCAGCTTGAGGAGGGAACATTTAATACTAGTAGCCTAGCACCTACTAACATAGCTGGATTGCACCCTCCACCAAATGTACGGAAACCTCCTGTGATTGCTGTAGGGCAAAAGCCTTCAGGGAAATTTTACAATTTGTCTACTGTAAAAGCACCTGCTTTGCCATGACAATTAGTGATTAGGGAAGCAGCTCAGTGAGGGGAGAATGTGCAAAGGTCTTAGACCTTTCCGATTATTGAACAAAGAGATGCTCAAGGAAATTTAGTTTGAAGCCATGCTCCAATTCCTTTTAAACAATTCAAAGAATTAAAAAGTGCTTGGGTCCAGTATGGCCAGTATGCGCCATTTATTCAAGCGTTATTGGAGTCTGTGTCCACTGAAGCTCTGTGTCCAGGAGATTGGAAACAGCTGGCTTGTGTATGTCTGTCCGGGGGAGATCATTTGTTGTGGAAATCAGAATCTTCAGAACAGTGTCAGACTACTGATGGCATTAATAGAGCTCAAGATATTCCAATTACATGTGACATGCTTGCAGGAGAAGGACCATACAGACAAACAGGACAAGAGTTGGAATTTGATGTGGCCATTTACCCACAAGTAAACAGTGCAGCACGTAAGGCATGATATAAGTTTCCTTCTATAGGCAGACAAGTTGAAGACTTGCCTAAACTAAGACAAGGCCCAGATGAGCTATTTCAGGATTTTGTGGCTAGACTATTACAAGCTGCAAGTAGGTTAATTGGGGACTCTGGCTCAGGACTGCTACTTGTAAAACAATTGGCTTATGAGAATGCTAATACTGCTGGTCAAGCTGCTTTAAGACCATTCAGAACAAAGGGAAATTTGTCAGATTATGTTAGGTTATGCTCTGACATTGGGCCAGCGTATATGCGAGGAGTGGCTATGGCTGCCGCACTGCAAGGAAAGACTATGGAGGGCCCTCCTAACAGAATTGTAGGACCTCCAGGAAGCTGTTATGGATGTGGACAGATGGGACATCAAATAAAGTAATGTCCTAACAGACAGAAGGGGACTGTGTTTAGAAAGGAGCCTGGTTTATGTCCTAGATGTAAAAAGGGTAAGCATTGGGCTAGAGAATGTAAGTCAAGAAGAGATATGGTCGGGAACCCTTTTCTTCAGGGAAATGAGGGGGAAATGGGGCACTACAGAACTTTGTCCCTCAACAAGGAAATCCATTCAGGACCTCTTCAGAGCAACCCCAGGCAACACAGGATTGCACCTCAGTTCCTCCACCTACGCAGTATTGACCCCAGAGATGAGAATGCAGGCTCTTCCTACAGGAAGGTGTGGTCCTCTACCAAAAGGCACAATAGGGTTGCTGCTAGGAAGAAGAAGTACTACTACTCTGAAAGGAATTCTAGTGGCTCCAGGGGTTATTGATACAGATTATGAAGGAGAAATAAACGTTATGATTCATTCTCCAACTAGCATAGCTGTAATTAAAGAAGGGCAAGAATTAGCTCAGTTAGTGTTGCTTCCCCAAGTCCAGAATAAAAATGCTGTAAAGATAAATAAAAGAGGAAATGCAGGGTTTGGTTCTTAAGATGCAAATTGGATACAGGCTATAGGTCCTCACAGGTCTGAACTTACACTGCAGATAAATGATTAAAAAAAAAATAAAGGATTATTAGATACGGAGGCGACGTTACTGTGCTTGCCACTTATCAATAGCCTTCCAGTTGGCCTAAGCAATCCTCTATTACCCACTTGCAAGGAATTGAGCAAAGTCTGAACCCTGAACAGAATAGTAATGAATTATTTTGGAAGGACGAAGAGGGACATGAAGGTACTTTTAAGCCATTTGTTCCAGGGTTGCCAGTTAATCTTTAGGGTAGAGATGTGATGATTCTCATAGGAGTATATCTTTATGGCCCCAATGATACAGTCACTAACCAGACGTTTAGTCAAGGATTTTTGCTCAACTTAGGATTGGCTAGAAATGGTCAAGGAACACAGGATCTCTTGTTGCTAAAACAACAACCCCCTAAAGCAGGATTGGGATATTTTTAGAAGGGATCGCTGAACAACCTGTGCTCCATGCAGATCCTATAACCTGGAGAAGTGACGAACCTGTATGGGTGGATCGGTGGTCAGGCCGCAGACCAGATAGAACAGGAACATCTTGATAATGGCCACATGACTTCTAATTCTCCAATTTTTGTTGTTAAAAAGAAGTCAGGAAAATGGAGGCTATACAAGACCTTAGAAAAGGAAATGAGACTATGGAACTGATAGGAATTTTACAACTAGGGCTGCCCATTCCTTCTGCCATACCTAAAGATACATATGAGATTATTTGGGATTTAAAAGATTGCTTTTATACTATTCCTCTTGCTCCTGAAGGCTGTAAAAGATTTGCTTTCAGTGTACCTTCAACAAATTTTAAAGAGCCTATGAAAAGATATCATTGATTAGCATTGCCTCAAGGTATAGCAAATAGCCCAACTCTCTGTCAAAAATTTGTAGCCCAGGCAGTCACTCAAACTCGAGTGACATATCCTCAATTATATGTTGTACATTATATGGATGATACTCTTTTAGCATATAAAGATGAAGGCACCTTGTTAGCTGCTTATGCTCATCTACAAAATGCTTTAAAAAAGTAAGGCTTAATAATAGCTCCAGAGGGGCTGGAGAGATGGCTCACAGGTTAAGAACACTGACTGTTCTTCCAGAGGTTCTGAGTTCAATTCCCAGCAACTACATCGTGGCTCACAACCATTTATAATGTGATCTGATGTCCTCTTCTGGCCTGCAGGCATACATGCAGGCAGAGCACTGTATACATAATAAATAAATATTAATTAAAAAATAATAGATCCATAGAAGGTTCAATGGATTGCACCTTTTTCTTATTTTGGACATAAATTGTATCCTAAAGCTATTTTACCTCAAAAAAATGAAATTAGAAAAGATAATTTGAATACTTTCAATGACTTCCAAAAACTCTTGGGGGATATTAATGGGCATAGACCTTATTTGAAATTGTCTACTGGAGAGCTAAAGCCTTATTTGATATTTTTAAAGGAGACTGTGATCCTTTATCACACAGACAATTATCCAAAGACTGTAGATAAGCTTTAGCTAAGGTTGAGTCAGCCAAAGAACAACAAATTATACAATATAATGGCTATTCAGAAAAATTGGAAGCATATATTTTAGCTACTCAACATACTCCTACTGCTGTCATTTGGCAAAAGAGTCCTTTACTGTGGATTCACCTCTCAACTTCTCCAACAAATGTGTAGATACCTTATTATGAATCTGTAGCTTGTTTAGTCTAATTAATTAGAGAAAATTTCCATAAATACTTTGGTATTGAACCACATTTGATTGGAATTGCACTTACTAAACAACTAGTTGACTGGTTATTTCAAATAATTGTACTTGGGCTATTGCATTTGCCCAATATATAGACAAAATCGATAATTATTGTCCTAATAATAAATTGATACAGTTTTAAAATATCCACTCTACAGCATTTCCAAATATTATAAAATACGATCCTATACCAGGAGCCCAGACAGTCTTTGCTGATTGATCGTTTAATGGGATGGCTGTTTATGTAATACAGGATCAAAAGTATATTTTACAAACAAATTTAGCATCAGCTCAAGTGGTTGAATTAAGACTGTGGCAGCTATGTTTGATATAATGGCTAAGATTTCTTTTAACTTATACACTGATAGTCAATATATAGCTTGAGCCTTATAGATTTTAGAAACGGTTCCGTATGTTGAGACTACTAATATTCAAATACAATTATTGCTCTCTCAAATACAGAGACATTTAATTACAAGGACTCATCCTTGTTATATCAGTTATATTCTAGATCATTCTGGATTGCCTGGTCCTTTAGCAAAAGGAATTGATATGGCAGATCAAGGTACTAAAAAGTATATTTTACTCAGATTTACTTGTTCAAAAATCTCACGCTTTGCATCATCAAAAAATTTCAAAGTTTAAGAATGCAGTTTCATATTACTGGACAGGCTGCTAGATAAATTGTTAAACAATGTTCCACTTGCCCACAATTTCATCCTGCTCACCAATATGGAATAAGTCCTAGGAATTTGATTCCTATTCAATTACGGCAAATGGATGTTACTCATATACCAGAGTTTAAAAACTAAAATATGTGCATGTTACTATAGATACTTATTCAGGACTTATTATGGCTACTGTGCAAACAGGAGAAGCAACTAAACATGTTGATTCTCATAGCCTAAAGTGTTTCGCCACACTTGGTATACCTGCTGCTATAAAAACAGATAATGGTACAGGGTATACAAGCCGAAAGTTTCAACACTTTTGTGCTCAATTCTTAATTAGTCGTAAGACTGGAATTCCTTATACTCCCCAAGGCCAGGGGACTGTGGGACATGCTCATGGCACTTTAAAAATTCAATTGCTTAAAATTAAAAAGGAGGGATTATACCCCTCCTCTCTGCATAATAGTTTCAATCATGCTCTTTTTATTTTATATTTTTAAAATGTGGATGTTCTTGGTCATTCTGCAGCAGAGAGGTTATGACATCCTAAAACTCAGAATAATTATGCTTGGGTTAAGTGGAAAGATCCTCTTACAGGGGAATGGCATGGCCCTGATCCAGTGTTACTTTGGAGAAGAGGGCATGCTTGTGTTTTTCCACAGAATGCTGAGAATGCCAGATGGTTGCCGGAAAGGTTGGTGCATTTTGTTGGAACTGAATATAATATGGATGATGCTATGGATGATGGAGACAATGTGTCAGATGATGCAGGCTGATGGAGAGCTGTATTGGACCTAGGTTCCAGATCCTCCACTTTTCCATCCTGCAGTTTGGGAAGGACGAGAAATTATGGTATCAGTGAATGATACTCGCTTGCTCGCACATCCTGTCCTAATATGGTCAAATACACAACTATCATCAAGGTTTAATTATTCAGGTTTTGGAAAAGGGTTGCCCATTTGTTTTGCAAAAGATACTTCTCTACCTGGTTATGCTGTATTCTATAGTCATACTCTTATTGGATGTTGAGGAATGTGTGCCAATGCTGAACTGTTACTTCCCAAAGGAAATCTGGTTAAGGGAAAGGTTTCTCTGAAAAAAAAAAATTTGGCATGTGGCCCAGAGACATGATATATCAACAGCTTTATTATGGAGAAGGTGTGTAGGGGACAAACCATTACAATATAATGTGACTAAAAGCAGCAGATTTCTATTGGACTGGTCCAGCAATCAAATAGGAGGTACCAAAGAATCACCTCAAATGAATTCGGACAATTGGGAAAAAGGACTATCTGCAGGACTGTGGTGGTTGGACTCAGGATATCCTCAGATGTATGTATGGAAACTTGCTGTAGCCATGGGCCTGGTAAGAGGCCAAGGAAAGGACTCTTATGGGAACAACCATCCTGGATGCCCTCTATCAGGAATTGTTAAAGCATGTATCAACCCATCTTATGTTTTAGTTATTGGGAGAGTTAACGATTACTTCTGTTAATGAGTACTTCAACATCAGCTGTACTGATTGTACAATTACTAATTGTGTTTCTGAGATACCTAATGGCATTCAAGTTATGGTATTTCAACAGCCTTCCTTTGTTATAGTCCCAGTTAATGTTTTAGGATCTTGGTATGATGAAAACGGTTTACAAGTTTTGGAGGAACTAAGAAATGCTTTAAGTAGACAATGGAGAATGATAGGATTGATTATAGCTGGGATTTCTGCTTTGATTACTCTTATAGCAGCTACCTCCAGTGCTGCTGCAATTGCTTTGTCTCAAGAAATGCAAACTAATTCTTTTGTAAATCAACTATCTAGAAATGTCACTTTGGCACTTGGAACTCAAGAAGATATTGATGTTAAGCTAGAGCCTAAGTTAGATGCATTGTATGAGATGGTACAATTTCTAGGAGATAAAATTCTAGGACTTAAAGTTAGAGCTTATTTAACTTGTCATGCAGACTATGATTGTATTTGTGTTACTTCTAAAGTGTATAATGAGAGTGTGTATAATTGGAGTTTAGTTAAGACTCACTTACAAGGAGTGTGGAATAATGAAAATGTTTCTTATTGACCTAATATGGTTACATCAAGAAATCTTAAACTTAAAAGATTCTGAACTGCTCAAATTTGACACAGCTAAAGCAGCAGAAGATATTCTAAGTGGACTAAAGGCCACTCTTCCTTCTCAGTCATCTTTTACCTCTCTTTAAGGAGGGTTATACCCTTGAGCATATGTGTTTTACTTGGCATCTGTATATTACCGATTTTAGCCAAAGCAATGGTCAACTCCTTCTGGAAAGTTTGAGCTAAAGTGCACAATGTCAAACTGTGAGCATTGCTGTAATCCCTCTACAGAGGCTGGTAGTCAAAGACGGGTAAAATCCATTAGGGATAGGTCAACCTAAGATAGGGCATGACTGATGGAATTCATGTACCAATGATGGGTAAGACCTATGTCCTGAACAGGACAACCTAAGACAGACACAGTCATTCTGCACCTAGCCAGTAGGCTATGGCTTTTTTAAAAGATTAAAAAGGGGTAACTGTTGGGAATCATTTGTAAAGGTTTTCTCTTCATAGGTATTGCTTTCGTGTTCTCTGCCCCAGCGTAAGAACCACATAGATTGCTGAGACCATGATTAAGCAAGATGTTCTGCCAAGTACACACTCAATGTCTTCAGACTATCAGAAAAAGTACACTGTGGTCCCAAGGCCGAGAGTTGATTGAGATTATACTGCTTTTCCTGTGACAATGTTGCATTATTTCCTGAGAGAGACCTTTTGCTTTGTTTCCCCGTGCCTGAGGTGTGTATAAATTAAACTGGGGAATAAATCAGGCATCATGTGGTATTGCCTGCAGGCCCTCTCAAGTCTTTCCTGTGTTTCTGACTATGTCTTGACTCAGCTTCTTATTTCTGTTCTTTTATTTCTCAGTCTTCACACCCTGGTCTAGGGCCTGTTCAATATTGTCCAGAGCGGGCTATGGCACTAACCAACCAGGTTTCTCATGCCTAGTATGAGGTTTTGGTTAATCTATGATTCTTGTGGGGAGTATTATCAGTCATCCCAAGTGGCTTAACTTCCTCTGACACACACACACACACACACACACACACACACACACACACACACAGAGAGAGAGAGAGAGAGAGAGAGAGAGAGAGAGAGAGAGAGAGAGAGAGAGAGAGAAAGTGAGAAAGTGAGAGGGGGGCTTGTGAACATTCACTTATATGTATTGGGTGTAAGTTTAGGTAAATATAAACCAATATGGTTCCTTCAGGCTTTATCAAACAACCTTGATCTTGTCTTTCATTTCTCCTTCTCCTTTGTACTAACCATCTTCCCTCCTCGCCAATTGCATCCTTCTCTCCACTGCCCTGTTTCTCACTTCATATCACCTGAAACCTGCTATTCCCCTCTCAAGCAGCATCCTCTACATCATGGTCCCTTTACACTTTCGTGGTTTCTGCAGTCACTCCACATTGTATACTCTGAGGATTTGGAGCTAGGGATCCACAGAAGAAATAACATGCTGTATTTATCTTTCTGAGTCTGGGTAACTTTACCCAATATAATCTTTTCTAGGTCTATCCATTTACCTGCAGATTTCATGTTTTGTTTGTTTGTTTGTTTGTTTACAGCTGAATGTAAGTATTCAGTTGTGTATATGTACCACATTTGCATTATTATCAGTTGAAGGACATTTAGGTTGTTTTCATTTCCTGAATATTGTGAATAAGGTGGGTGATGGTCAGGGCTGAGTCCATTATCTTATCCAAGTATCTGTGGAGTAGGGAGTTGAGTCCTTTGCACCTGTACCAAGGACAGTTTTAGCCGGATCATATGGTAGATTTATTTTCTTTCTTTTTTTTTTTTTAGGATTTCCATTTGCATTCCCTCCACCAGTGGAAGACATTCCTCTTTCCACAACTTCAATAACATTCATTTTTCTCTCACAAGGGCTTGAATTCCAGGCATTTATCATCTTTGCCTAGCTTAAAAGCATTTAAAATTATTTAATTGCATGCATGAGTGCATGCGTGTACTCATGCATGTGTGTGTGTGTGTGCCTGCATGTGTGTGCAAGTGCGTGCTTGTATGTGTACTTTCATTTGGCAGTATATAACCCCACGTATTATGGTTGTCTAACTTCACAAAAGCTTACTCAGTTTTGCATATAATTTGACACTCTCATATCTACAGCATCCTTCCATTGTTAAATATCAAATGCTTTTCTTCCAAATTCTCTTCTCTTTCTGTTTATTATTTCATTAGATAGTTAAATAAAACATTTCCCCTTGCTTTCATTTTGTAGCAGTAGCTGTGTGATTTAAGAATTACACTTTTAAAAAACCAATTGGAAACAAAGGAGAACCTAAACCTGACCTCCAAATCTTCGAAGATCAAGATTCTAAGTGGATAGTGTGGTCATAGTAAACTGTCAAACTAGGCCTCTGTTTCTTTTTCCCCTAAATCTCAGCTTTTCAGCTATCTGCCTGTTCTTAGTCTGTCTTTCCCCTACCTCATAGTTTCCACATGCCCACAAGTCCCCAGTTTCAATTACTCTCTCCCATGACACACCCGAAGACCTCTGGCAGTGAATCATGTCCTTATCTAGTAAGTGTAGGAGAAACACATGACATAGTTCTAACATGAGAACAAGGTAAAGGTAATAGCATCTGTCTCATACATACGTTATATGACTGGGAGTATGGAGGTCATGCTGATGACTAAGCCTGTCTGTGACGGCAAAGATGCTATCAGAGAATATTACACAAGGTCTCCTTCATACTAGCGTCAAAGCAGCAAGGATTCTTATTACATGAAGTGTCCATGGGATGTAGAATAGAGCAGGGAATGGAGGAAATGACCTGGAAGCGAAGGTTTCAGTCTTGGGTTCATAGCTGAATTCTGCCACAGTCCTATGATTGTGCTAGAGAGTCCAGGTTCAGAAATGCAGAAAACTTGATGGCACAGTGACTGCAGCTGTGATGACATACTACCTTCAGGTGTGATGGCACAGTGACTGCATCTGTGATGGCACAGCGACCTCAGCTGTGATAGCATGCTACTGCTGCTGTGATGGCACCATTACTCTAGCTGTTATGACACACTGACTCCAGCTGTGATGTCAAACTGACCCCAGTTGTGATGACACACTGACTCCAGCTGTGATGGCACAATGACTCCAGCTGTGATGGCACAGTAATTGGAGCTGTGATGGCACAGTGACTCTAGCTGTGATGACACACTGACTCCAGCTGTGAGGACACACTGACTCCACCTGTGATGGCACAGTAACTGGAGCTGTGATGGCACAGTGACTCAAGCTGTGATGGCACAGTGGCTCCAGCTACGATGGTACAGTGACTCCAGCTGTGATGGCATGCTAACTCAAACTATGATGGCACACTGACTCCATCTGTGATGGCACTATGCCTTGAGCTGTGATAACACACTGACTCCATATGTGATGGTCAGTGATTGCATCTGTGATGGCACACTGACTCCAACTGTGATGGCACAGTGACTGCAGCTGTGATAGCACATTGACTCCAGCTGTGATGACACCATGACTACAGCTGTGATGCCACACTGAACCCAGGTGTTATGGCACAGTGAATGCAGCTGTGATGGCACAGTATACAGCTGTAATGACACACTGACTACAGTGGGGATGATACCCTGACCCAAGCTATGATGACACACTGACTCCAGCTACTGCTGTGATGACACACTGACTCCAGCTGTCATGGCACACTGACTGCGGTTGTTATGGTACAGTGACTGCATCTGTGATGTCACAGTGACTCCATCTGTGATGACACACTGACTCCAACTTTGATGGCACACTGACTCTAGCTCTGATGACACACTGGCACCAGTTGTGATGTCACACTGACTCCAGCTTTGATGGCACAGTGACTGCAGTTGTGATGATCCATTGAATACAATGGTGATGTCACACCGAATGCAGCTGTGATGACATACTGACAATATCTGTGATGGCACACTGACTCCAGCAGAGAAGGCACCATGACTGTTGCTGTGATATCACAATGACTGGAGTTGTGATGGCACATTGATTACAGGTGTGATGGCACAGTGACTGCATCTGTGGTGACACAGTGACTCCATCTGAGATGACATACTGACTCCAACTGTGATGGCACACTGACTCAAACTGTGATGGCACACTGACTCTAGCTTTGATGGCACACTGACTCCAGTTGTGATGGCACACTGATTCCAGCTGTGATGGCACAATGACTGGAGTGATGACGGCACACTGACCCCAGGTGTGATGGTACAGTGACTGCATCTGTGATAGCACAGTAACTGCAGCTGTGATGGCACACTGACTACAGTGGGTGGGGATGATACCCTTGTTGGCTCTGTTTCTTAACAATTAAACTTTATTATACAACCCAACTAGCTTACACAAGAAGGAAAAATGGTTAACAGGACAAAAGAGTGAACCTTCCGGTATCCGTTCCACAGAATGAGTCCTTAGGTGTCTCTCTGGCCCGAGTGATAGTCCAGCCTGTTCGCTTTCTCCACACGCGCTCCCAAACCCCCGGCTGAATCTGTTGTTTTTCTCTTCCCCACCTGCCTGAGTCACATGGGAAGGGCAGTCTCCTTCTCCTGTTGAGGGTCCATTAGGAAAACAATAGCCCAGGTGGGGTTCCCAGGTCTGCTTCCTGAATTCCAGGCCCAGGATGGCTCCACTCAGTCTATCACAAGGTATTCATGAGGTGCCCCAAGGGTAAAGCCCGCCAAGACTGCTTCCACCTGTGACAAAGCTTAATCTTTCCCATATACCCTGACCCAAGCTATGATAACACACTGACTCCAGCTACTGCTGTGATGACACACTGACTCCAGGTGTCATGGCACACTTACTGTGGCTGTTACGGCACAGTAACTGCTTCTGTGGTGACACACTGACCCCAACTGTGATGGCACACTGACTCTAGTTGTGATGACACACTGACTGCAGTTGTGATGGGATGCTGACTGCAGCTGTGATGGCAGACTGACTGCAGTGGTGAAGGCACAGTGACTAACTACCGCTATGAAGGCACAGAGACTCTAGCTGTGTTGGCACAGTGACTCCAGCTGTGATGGCACACTGCTGCTGTGAGGACACACTGACTCTAGGTGTGATGGTACAGTGACAGCATCTGTGATGCACATTGATTCCAGTTATTATGGCACAGTGACTCCAACTGCGATGGCATGCTTAGTGCTGTTGTCATAGCACAATGATTCCAGGTGTGATGACACGTTGAATCCAGCTGTGATTGCAGAGTGACTACAGGTGTGAAGTCACAGTGACAGCATCTGTGATGGCACAGTGATTCCAGATGTGATGGCACAGTGACTTCAGCTGTGATGGCATACTGACTAGAGCTGTGATGGCAAAGTGACCCCAGCTGTGATGGCATAGAGCATGTACCTGTGATGCCACGCTTATCGCTGCTTTGATGGCACCATGACTCCTGCTGTGATGGCACACTGACTCGAGATGTGATGGCACACTGACTCCAGATGTGATGCCACAGTGTCTGCATCTGTGATGGGACAGTAACTCTAACTGTGATGGCACATTGACTACAGTGGTGATGATACACTGTCTCCAGCTGTCATGGCACACTGACTGCAGCTGTTATGGCACAGTAACTGCATCTGTAATGACACACTGACTCCAGCTGTGATGACACACTGACTGCAGTGGTGATGGCACAGTGACTGCACCTCTCATGTCACAGTGACTCCAGCTGTGATGACACACTGACTCTAGCTGTGCTGACACACTGACTGCAGTTGTGATGGCATGTTGACTGCAGCTGCGATGGGACATTGACTGATGTGGTGATGGCACAGTGACTACAACAATAAAGGCACTGTGACTCCAGTTGTGATGGCACCATGACCCCAGGTGTGATGGTACAGTAACTGCATCTGTGATAGCACAGTAACTGCAGCTGTGATGGCCCACTGACTACAGTGGGGATGATACCCTGACCCAAGCTATGATGACACACTGACTCCAGCTACTGCTGTGATGACATACTGACTGCATCTGTCATGGCACACTGACCACAGCTGTCATGGCACACTGACTGGTGGTTGTTATGACACAGTAACTGCATCTGTGATGTCACAGTTACTCCCGCTGTGATGGCAAACTTACTCCAGCTGTGATGGCACCATGACTACTTCTGTGATGACACACTGACCCCAGGTGTGATGGTACAGTGACTGCATCTGTGATAGCACAGTAACTGTAGCTGTGATGGCACACTGACTACAGTGGAGATAATACCCTGACCCAAGCTATGATGGCACACTGACTCCAGCTACTGCTGTGAAGACACATTGTCTCCAGGTGTCATGGCACACTGACTGTGGCTGTTATGGTACAGTAACTGCATCTGTGATGGCACAGTGACTGCGTCTGTGATGGCACAGAGACTAAATCAGTGATGACACACTGACTCCAACTGAGATGGCACACTGACTCTAGCTGTGATGACACACTGACTCCAGCTGTGATGGCACAGTAACTGTACCTGTGATGGCACAGTGACTGCATATGTGATGGCACA
>OU015746.1:54968724-54982867 GCA_907169655.1 Acomys percivali | reverse complement strand
CACTGTTTTCCTAATAACTTTTTTCTTTAAATGAAGTTTTTTTTTTTGTTCTTGGGTTTTGTTGGTTTGTTTGTTGCCTTACTAAAGATTAACTTATTTATGTGTGAAGTGTTTTGTTTGCATGTATTTATATGTACCACACGACAGGTCAGAAGACGTCATCAGATCTCCTAGAACTGAAGTTATGGTTGGCTGTGAACCACCATGAAGGAATCGGGACTCGAACCCAGGTCCTCTGCCAGAAAAGCAGGTATTCTAAACCTGCTGAGCTATCTCTTCAGCCTGGTCCTCACAACTTTTAATAGAAGCCTAGTCCCTTTGGCCATCTGGAACATAGGACCTTAAAATAAATTCTGTGCTAGCGTTCCCTTCCTCTAACCCAGCAGCAAAGCAATAAGAAAATCATCAAATTTAAACTTCATGTACATTCTGAAACACAGATGTTAAAACAGCAATAAGATGCCATGGAAGCTTTAAATTAAAAAAAAAAATTATGTGTGGGTGTTTTGCTTGCGTGTATGACTATATACTGCATGTGTGTTAGTGCTTGTGGGAACCCAGAGCAGGGGGTCACATAGATCGGCTGGAACTGAATTTACAGATAGCTGTGAGAAATAATGGGGGTGCTGGGAATTGATGGTGGCTCCTCTGTAAGAGCAGTCAGTTCTCTTAGTCACTAAGCCATCTCTCTAGCCACAGAAGCATTTGCATGAGGAGTGGATAGACTTCCTGTTAAAGGGGTAAGCCCTTTTAAGTACAGCATTCTCTGAGTTTTATTGAGAGAGAATGACTAAGATTTCAAATAAAACCATAGCAAAATAACATGGTCGCAATCATTGGTGCTTAAAAGTAATAGAAGATGCCAAAACACTGACTTGAGTTCTGTGACTGGCAAGGTACTGGAAGGGGACACTGGCAAGTGAGTTCACTAGGCTCCCAGAGTCACACCTCAGCCTCTCCCCCTCAAACTCTCTTCTGTCTCCATTGGCAGTGTGCCAGTGCCCCTGGCGCATCTGCCTCCAGGCCACATGCTCAGGTTATGCTGAACCAATGCTGCTGGCGGACAGAAATGAATGATGTGACATTTTAAAAGTTTGCTAACCCCTTCCTCCCATCAAAGCTCACATATAACCTGGCGAATAACCCATGAATGGAGCTGGAGCTGCTAGGATGACTGATAAATCTCAGTGTCCCTTGCAAGGCCCCCGGAGATGTGTCCACCTGCATTGCGAAGTTTGGGATGGCAAGGTGTTTTCAACACGGTATCTTCCTGTCTTATATCTTTTCTCCCTGGAGACTTTTCGAGATTTGCCCGGTATCAGTTCCTTGGGCGTTGCTGTGACTAGAGCAGTTTAGGGGGATGATTTGTTTGTCTCATGGTTTCAGAGGACTTCAGTCCATCACAGTAGGGAAGGCAGAGTGGAGTGGCCCAGTCTGTGACAGCAGGAGCTTGTGGAGGCGCTGTCCCCATGACTGTGGACCAGGAAGCGAGAGAGGGCACTGGGATCAGGGCTTGGGCTGTAGCCGTCAACCCTAGCAACCTACTTCTGAAAGCTAGACTCCATTGTCTAAAGGATCCATAGACTCCTAAACTATTGGCCCAACTCCTAAAATATTGGCCCAAACTGCAGAACAAGGGTTGAGAAGTCATCTCCAGACTACAGTGGTAGGTAGGTTTTGTCGCCATAACCCAAGGGAATCAGCTTTAACTAGGAGAGTTCATTGCATTTGTAGTTTCCATAGATTTCCGTCTGTAAATCAAGGGGGCAAGTATATTCCACACTCAAATCATAACATCTCATTAACCTCAGCTCGGGCAAAGCTGAAATGGGATGCACACAGGCTGTGTTTCTGTGTAGTCAGCATTTGTCAATGTGGCCAAATACCTGAGGGCATAATGTTAGAAGGAGGAAAAGTTTGCTTTGGCTCCTAGTTTCAGAGGTCAGTGCATGATCGCTTAGCACTGTTGCTTTGGACCTGAGCTGACAAAGTACATCAGCAGGGAAGGATATATTTATACATCTATCTATCTATCTATCTATCTATCTATCTATCTATCTATCTATCTATCTAAAGACAGACATAGAGATAGAGATAGAATTTGGGTCCTGCAATCCCTTTTGACGTTCCTCTAGGGACCTAACTTCCTTCCACTAGACCTTACTTCTGGACATTTGTACCACCTCCTAATAGCCTGCAGGCTGAGGCCATGGCCTTAATACACGGGCCTTTAGTAGACAGAGCAGTTGAAGTTGCATCAGTTCTGTCCACAGTTAGGTTACTGCCACGTCTTGTCTACTGGCATCATGACAGGGCCATAGATTTGCCCTAATTTGCTTTTCAGATGCTGTGATCAAATAGCAACCCAAACCATCTTGGAGAGGAAAAGCTTATTTCCACTTCCAACTTATACATTGGCAAGGGAAGTCAAGGCAAGAACTCAAGAAGAGACCGTGCAGGAACACTGCCTATTGGCTTGCTTATAAAACACAAGACCACCTGCCCAGGGGTGGTACTACCAAAAGTGGGCTGGGCTTTCCTACTACAGTCAGCAACCAACAACATCGATCAGTAATCAAGAAATGTCCCATCGAAGTGCCCACGGGTGAATCTTATGAAGATAATTCCTCAATGGAGGCTCTGTCTCCCAGGTGACCCCAGCTTGTGTCAAGTTGACAAAAATTAACCGGCGCGTGGGCCATGGAAGAATAATAAGACAGGAGATGTGTGGAACAGGAAGCTAGTTGGTGATATTGGCTTCTAGTCATCAGGAGTGCATGGTGAACAGGAGATTGGGCTTCTAATGGTACCCAGTATCTCACTGATGGAAAAGCATTCTATGACAAAGCATGAATCGTGAACCCTTGATTAGCTGTGGATGCTATAACTGCAGATTTGGTCAACTGTGGATTCAACCAACTGCAGATCATGTAATATGAAATTAGCTCTATAAGAATTGCATTCAAAGTGAGCATAAACTGACCCCTTTCCTTGCTCTCCCTTAAATACTACAATAGAGATTCACACAGCGTCCTACAATAGCGATTCACACAGCGTTTATACTGTATTAGGTGTTGCGATTACTCCAGAGATAAGGTGGAGCATTTTGGAGGATGTGTGTAAGTTCTATGAGGAGACCATGCTATTTTTATATGAGGGACTTTGAGTATCTGAGAATTTAGGGACCCTGAACCAGTCTAGGGCAGACACTGAGAGATAATAAACATAACTATGCTGTGCTATCCTTCAAACTTTGTCTTTACTGAGACAAGGACTGGGGTGCAGACGGTTTATTTGGGAAGCAGGACAAGGGGATAAGGGTTGAAAGGGGTGGGAGTGGGGCATCACTGCTATAGAAATGTGCTCAGGAGGTCACTGCTGTGAGGAAAGGGGGTTGATGCGGAGCAGTCCACAGACGGGCTGCTACCATGGGAAATGTGTATTTCCACTAGTTCCCATTTCCCGCTGTGGGGGTTAACTGTCTCATACCTCTGGGCTATATCAGGCAAGCCTTTTCAGAAAAGAACATAGAAAATGTTATTGCTATAGAGGAGGATGCTGGCAGCACAGGTGAGCCTGGGTCTGAGCCTGAATCTGAGGCATGTTCAGAAATGGCTGGGAAATCACAGGTAGGGAGGTGCTTGCTAGACTTAATCAGAATTCCTGTGCATATATGGACGTCTACCTGTACTAGAGTCTACTCTCCGTCTCTGTGCGTGATTGGTTCCAGGACTCCCAAGGATACCAGGTTCTGAGGACGTTCAAGTTCCTTGTGGAAAATGGAGAGTATTTGTATACAAACTACACAACCCTCCTATGTATTTTAAATCATCTCTAGATCAGTTATTATGAAGTGAGTATCCCACAACTATAACAGATACTCAAGATAATCAGCTTAAAAAGAAAGGTTTGTTGTGGCTCACTGTTTTATAGGGCTTAGGTCATGGCTGGTTGGCCCTGTTGCTGTGGGCCTGTGGTAGTACATCACGGGGGAAGCATGCAGGGAGCATTCATCTCAGGGCTGGGTACAAATGACAGGAAGGAGAAGGGTCTGGGTCCTACAAGCCCTCCTTAGGACATGTCCCTAGTGACTGTGTTCTTTCCACTAGCCCGACCCGCTTAACTATTTCCATGCCTCCCAGGAGCACTAAGCTTTGAACCAAGCCTATAATACATGAGACTTTGTGAGGCATTTAAGATCAAAGCCACAGCGCTGAGAATACCTAATCTAATGTGAGTGCTGCGCAAACAGCTCTTAGACTGTATGGTTAGGGAGTAAACAGTTGTTTTTTTAATGCCTTTGATCTGTGGTTGAATGAATCCGAAGATGCAGGAGCTATAAACTTTGAGTGTTGACTGCTACAGACAGTGAGCCTTTAGTAGCTTACTTCCTAAGTAAATTCAGTGTAGGTATGTCACTGTCATAACAGTCTTGAACTGTCTCAGAACTTGACCCATACTGATTTATGTAGCTGAAAAAGATTCCCTACAACTATGAAAAAACCTACCCATCTCTGGGGAGCTATTGGCCATTTCAATGTATGCTGGGGGAGGGAGAGGCATTGCCTCCAGTTGTGTTCCTCCTGGTGAGCCCACCAGACTCCAGTGGATAGTTCTAAATTCATGATTGTGAAGAAAGCCCTGGTTAAACTCAGTGGGACTCAAAGCAAATATACCAGGAGTTAACAGGAGTATGACAGAAATAAAAGAAGATAGGGAAACAGGGAGCAACCAGATGCAGTATATATATATATATATATATATATATATATATATATATGCATAAACCCATCAGAGAATAATTTAATGAAACTGTCAATAATATCAATAATAATTTTATTTATTTATTTATTTTTTTTTGGTTTTTTGAGACAGGGTTTCTCTGTGTAGCCTTGACTGTCCTGGACTCACTTTGTAGTCCAGGCTGGCCTCGAACTCACAGCGATCTGCCTGCCTCTGCCTCTCGAGTGCTGGGATTAAAGGCGTGCGCCACCACGCCCAGCTAATACATTTTATTTTTAAAAATTATTTCGGCAGGAAATGACACAAGTCATTATTAAAAGACAGGCAGATTATGCAGCTAAAAGAATGTAAGAAAAGCTTTTAGAGAAAAGCATCTTCATTTTGATGGCACTCCCGGGCATGCGCATATTTGATAAAGCCATTAGATACTGACTGGTGGGATTACTGGAAAGGGTTCTGTTTTTAAGGAAGGCCCATAGAACCTGAATTGTCCCTACCTCCAGTCACCCTGCAGCTGTGCTACAAGGCATCTCAGCTTCTCAGGACCCCTTCAAGTAACAACGGGAGAGTCTCGATCCCTGGTGCAGCCCCTGAGTAAGCTGCTGAGCATCCTGGGGGTGGCTTTCTATTTTTGAAGCTCTTCTGGAACAAGAGACTGGTGAAGGGCGCAGATGTGGTCACGCTCGGAATGCACTTTCTAAAAGGGTGTTTCAGGGTTAAGCAGAGGAGACACGATATAGGAAGCACAGGCACCATATTGCCGTTCATGTCTGTCCCCGGCTGAGAGGAAAGTGGTCTTCATAGAGGCTGCCGGAGAAGGTTCTCTGGGCCTGTGGCACAGCAGCCCCTGGACTGGGTGGGTGGGAGGAGTTATGCACTGTTCTCTTCCCCTTCCGGAGACACTCAGTGTCCTCCTTGGTCTCCAAATACCTCTTCAATGTGGGAATTGAACGGGTTCTCCTTTCCCAGGACATGAGGCCATTGGAGCTGTATTTTCTTCCAGACAGTATCAGCCATCAGCAGTGAAGCCACCTGCAAGAGAGCCAGAGGGAGGAGAGAGTTAACAGTAAGGAACCAGCCACTAGGCTTGGGATGGCGCTCAGTTGGCAGAGAGCTTGCTTGGTACCCAGAGGCCCAAGGTTCCTCCAAGTGCCACATCACTGAGCACTGAGGCACATGCCTAATCCCACCACTCAGGAGGCCGAAGCAGGTGGATCAGAAGCTCGAACTCTTCCTTGGGCTACATGATATGTTTGGGGCCAGCCCTCTCCTCATGAGACCTTGTCAAAGAACAACAAAACAGGTGATCATGATGTATTAGTTCTTTCTCTCTTAAACCCCTTGTTATCTCAATGCTAATATTATCTGAGGGGAACAATTTAAAAGAGGAAGAATTTCTTCTGCCCCTGGCCTGCAGATACAGCATGAGGGAGTGGCATTTTGTGTTCACAGCTCAGCATCTTCCATGGTGGGAAGACCCGAGGACCATTGCTGACATCCCTGCTTCCATCTCTCTGTATCGGATCCCTTCTCCTGAGGTGGGTGGAGCCTATCACTGGTGATGAGCAGATGTCACTTCAGTGATGGTGTCTCTTTATATAGAACTAGGTCTTGCTGGGCTGATGACATAAGAAGCCGTGAGCTGATACTTGCCTCTACCTAGGGTACAGCAAGAAGCTGGGTTCTCAGGCCAACGTCGAATCTGTCAGCCTGGGTAAGTGTGACCTCATTTTCCCCAATTTTGCCCCTGGATGGTCCTGGGTAACACATCTTGATTATAGTTTTATGACATCCTAAGGGCAGGACCAAGTTAGGCTATAGTCCTAAAAAACTTCAACATTTTATATATATATATATATATATATATATATATATATATATATATTTTTTTTTTTTTTTTAAGATCCCGGATTTATGACTTGGAAACACAGAATGAGTACATGTCCTTAACAGCCCACTCCTGCACGCCAGTAGACAGCTAACAATTCCTTCTGGTGGCCTAAGCCTGGGTGCCGGTGAGTAAAGGGACCTCCTTGGGAGGAGCTCCTGGTTAGCCTAGGAGCCAGATAAGTGGAATGACCCCACAGCTGGAAGGCTGAGGGGGAGAACCACACACCAGAAGAGAGGGAAGATGAGCTCTGCATGGAAGGGGAAGGACAGGCCCGCTTGGGAGAAGTTGAGCTTTCAAGGGAAGGTTCTGTATGTTCCTTAGGGAAGCTGTGCACATGGCAGAGGCCACGCTGTGTACAGATGACACATAGCACATGGAAAGAAGGATGCGGTTATGGTGCTACAGGCACCCAGAAGATGAGGGTGGGCAGGTAGACTGCTAGGGCTTGGATCCTGAAAAAGACACTGACTGTGGATTGCTTGACTGGAATCCAAGCAGGCTGGGCACTGGCTTTGCTGCCAAATGCCACTTTTTTGGCTTCTGTAGCTTTCAGCTACATTTGCTTTGTCCCCAGTGGTAGCAAGATCTAGTCTTGGTTGTCTGGTTCTCTGCCCATCGCCATGTGCCTTGGATGAGGAGGCTATTTCTCTACAGATGATGCATTTAGCAAATGGGCCTGGCTGGTCTTTGGGCCAAATGGCTGTATCTCAGCAGTAACTTTTAATGCTGAAAATAAGAGAATGTGATTGCTGGGAGCCCGAGAGGGGAACACACTGTGGAATGGGAGGGCCATTGTCCTCAAGGGCAGTTCACCATGCCACTTGACAGTGCCATGGTGGCATTGGCAGCTTTTTGGCACTTTGCGGGCCAGGTTGCACAATAAGTAGGACAGAGTCAACGATCAAAAGCTCTTTCTGCATCTAAACTGCATATAATATTTTAGCAATTGTTGGGAAAAAAATAGAACTGACTGAGTCATTGCATTAATCAGCTCTAGAATTTTTATGTATTCCAGAGTCTTTTGAAGAAGATCTAAAAAATTTCCATCCCATTAGGCTTTTTCTTTCAGGCATTGAGGCTCAGCTTGATACCACCTTGTGCATGCCAAACAAACACTGTATCATGTGCCCACCCCTGCCATGCATCTACTTAAGCATGTGATCATTTCGCTTCTTATTGACTTTTTAGTAAGCGTACATACTGAGGTTCTTCATGAAATTCTTATATACGAATATCATTACATTTCACAAATTCACCCATCACCGTATGCACACTGCACACACATCACCTATCCGTACACCACACATCTACCAACATACCACACATATTCTTCTTTGTATTGAAACTCAGGAGTAAGTCTCGGCATGGCCATTGGACTGCATGGGACTACCTCACACACAGACGCAGACTGTCTTTGAGGACTGGGGCTTTGTCTATCGGTGACTTCTCCTTACATTCCTCAATAAAGAGTGCTATTCAGGCCTGTGGAAAACTACTGGAGTGTTTTTTTTTTTTAACTTTCAACTTGATATATTTAAATTTTCTTTTAAAGGATTATGTTGTAACAAGGCCTTTGTGGGCATTTATTTCCCTAAAGTTAACAAGGGAAGAGAGAGGTGAAGGCAGGAAGAGGAAAGTGAAAACGAATGAGCTCAGATTTGAGCTTGTGGTGACCAGTTTGAAAGCAACTAATTGGCTGTCACTCTAACAGAGATTAATGTATTTATGAATGTGCACTGCTAAAATATTGTGTCTACAATGGGAATGGTATGCCAATATGCTGGAGATTTGTGAGGAAATAGTCTACTATAATCGTCCACTCACTCACTCACTCATCCATGCATCCATCCATCTATCCATCCATCCATCATCCATCCATCCATCCATCCATCCATCCATCCATCCATCCATCCATTCGATTCTCTTCACTGAATGTTCTCTGCAGGCTTCTGCTCCATCCATTGTCTGTTGTCACTCCCATGATGCACCACACAGGGAGACACATAGTTATCTTTCGCTTCCTTTATTCCAAACCAGCTGTTTCTTAAGCACAGTGTGAGCCTTTCATTTGTCTCTGTTCATAGTTTAAAATATTAGCCCAGTACATACCTCGTCATCCCAGGACATACATTTTAACAAACAGAATAAAAGTTATTTGTAATTAGAATGTGGGTAATCTTTCCTAACACTGGGCAAAGTTTTTTTTTAGATTACACACACACACACACACACACACACACACACACACACACACACACTCACATACTCAAACATATAAAGATATATTCATTCATACATGTAGTATTTTAAAATACATTTTTCCTAAGGTGAAATGCACAACCTATCATATTAACACTTTTTAGTAAACAGTCCCAAGAATGTGACTGAGGCGCAGAGTTGTGCTATTGTCTATATACTTGGCTCCCTGTTACCACCAAATCCCCGTGTTGGTCTATCTCATTGTAAATGCAGATTTACAATACTGTTTCTACCCAATGTGCTGTAATCCACCAGATTGCCTGAATTTTACAGATGGACACTTTATTACCCACTTTCCTAGTGTTTGAGAGACTCTCTTTCTGTTAGTACATACATCCCAGTGCAGGACAGGACCTCACCAACACACTGAACGCATCCATGGATCGAAATCTTGTCTAACAGAAATTAGGTAGTTGGGAGGTAACCTGGGACCTCGGGGTTAACAGTATGCTTTCCATGTCTTTTCTTTGACCAACCTGTCACAGTCTACTTCCTTGCTCAGATGTTGTAGCCTGTGACTAAGTGCTGGACAGAAGCAAGTTAAGACCATAAGGCTTCATGCTACTTTGTGGTTCAGAGGACTTATGTCCATCACGGTAAGGGAAGATGGCAGCTGCTGGGGCACTTCATCTGTGTTGGTGGGGCTTGTGGGACTACCTGTTCACATCATGGTGGGTCAAATCCCAGTGGACCAGGAAACAGACCATTCAACCGGAACCAGAGTCAGTCCTTTAAAGTCATCTGTTCCTAAGCGACTTATTTCTGCCAGCTAGGGACAGCCCAAAAGGATGCACAGCCTCCTCTGGACAGGGAGGCTGCCCAAGGACAAACCCTTTACATGCATGGGCCTGTGGAAGGCTTTTCAAGTCAAGACAAGTCATACAGAGGCATATGAACCCCTGCAATTTAGAGCACAGTGAAGCCAGAAGTGGTCTCTAAATTCAAGCCATATTCCTGCAGTAGAACATAGTGTGTGATCTGGTTATTGGGTGATCTGGAATTGTGTCAAGTGTCCTATCGGTCTGTGATCAGTGCTGGGAATCTGAGAGGATTGGGAGACATTGATACTGACTAATGATTCTGCATTAGATTTCTCAAATGACATCTGTGTGATAAAGAACTCACTTTGCTTCCTTCTATGTTTGCTCAGTTTATGTCAAAAACAGAAAACACAGTTAGCAAGAGAATCTCAATTTTCCTTTTTTCCCCCTCCCAGAACAAACTTTTCAAAGTGAGTCTTCCTCCTTTCACGAGGATTTAGATGAGTGGTTCTCAACCTCCCTGCCTAATGCCGTAGCCTTTCAATACAGCTTATGTGGCGGTGACCCTCAACTATACATTTATTTTTGTTTCTACTTCATAGCTACAATTTTACCACTATTATGGATCAAAATGTAAATATCTGTGTTTTCTGATGCTCTTAAGCAACCCTGTAAAAGAGCTGTTTGACCCCAGACAGTTGAGAAACACTGATTTAGACAGTGAGCATTTGATTTCACAGAGCAACATGCAAATGATGCCTTATGTATTTGCTATGAAGAACAAGGCTTTAGGATAGAAGTCCTAAAAATGTGTCTTCCAAAGTGAGTCTCTGTCATTGAGAGTGTGCTTTCTGAAAGAACGTCCTCTGACCTTAACACATGAACACGTCACAGGCGAGTACGGAGAGGAAAGGAGACCCACAGCGTTACAGCATCCCATTCGGCCCCAGAAAATCCCATTTACGCTGTAGCTCAGAACCACTGCTTCTGAGCCTCGCTGTGTTCATGTACCGAAGGTGTAGTTTTAGGAGGCCAAGAGTGCTGCTGCCTTTGGTTGGATTTAATTATCAGCTCAGCAATTGAGCCCATTTCACCAGAGAGGGTTTGAGTGAAGTAGTAAGAATGGAGGGGGACCCCACAAAACCCTCACGCTTCCTGGGCAAGTGTGGCCTTAGACTGAAGTCAGGAGGGGTGAGGGCACCGTCTCACTGCCTCACTGCCTCTGTATTACTGCAGGGTCTGGACTGAACAGAGCCAGTCATCCTGTCCTGTGGGCCCTGCCGCATGAATACAGCTGCTTGCCTATCTGGCTCCTTCTCCAGGGTAAAGCACGTACTGAAGAGGCATTGTACAGCTCTGTCAGGAGCCACCAAGGTTCCTGCCTAGAGTCAGTCAGAGGCCCAAGTGCTGTTAAAACCATAATAGCTCCAGAGCCACTGAAAATTTTTTTTCCTTCCTTAAACTTCTCTTATTCTCTTAGAAGAGTCCACAAAGCAAGAAGACCTAACGCTCCGTTGTCTTAAGAGTTTGGTGGAATGTCTCTTTTAGTTTTTACTCACAAGGCCTGATGGCATGGGGGTGAGGAGGGCAGTGGTAAGGAGGAGGTGACTCTCTCGCTTGAGTCCTAGAGCTTGCAAATTTCTCCGTCCTCAGATGACAAACCTCAAACTAAGCCATATGTCCTGGGCCAACTGTACTGCTAGTGACAGGAGCACTTACTCAGGAGGTGCCCTACCCCCAAGCAAATGCAAATGTGTGAAGTCCACCTCCCAAAGTTGAATAAGAAATCCCAGGAGGAGGGAATACCAGCAGCGACCTTGGCTAGAGACTATCTGGAAACCTCTCACTTTTCTTCTCCCTAATCTGTTTTTGTTGCTTTCTGTTTTTTGTCCTTTATGTGTTTTTGTTTTGTTTTGTTTTGTTTTGCTTGCTACAAAGTCAAGAACTTTTTAGTGAAATAACCATAGACAAAAATAACCTTTCTGTAATACTTTAAAGAGAGCAAATACAATCCAGAGCAGGAATATATAGATTTCATTGAAAACTTAAAATGGCTTGACGCCTTTGAAGTTGAACTGCTGCTAAATTTAATCCAGGATTCACCAGACCAAAGCTGAAAATCTGCCCTCAATTGTGTTTTGTCTGCAGTAAGAGTGTTAAGAGCTCTGCAGAGAAAGCAGTGGCCAAGTGCCCTCTCTGTAAGAGGGTATTGCTCCCTTCTTCAGCCCTCCTCACCTGCCCCAAAACACAGCCCCTTGGATCTGGCCATGTGTGGACACAATTGATTTTAAATCTGCAAACTGAAAACATGACAGCTGTGTAAGATATATTTAAACAATACATTTAAGGTGGAATTTAAGTTCACAGCTCCAGGCTCTCTGTTGTGAATGAATGATGGTTGTTAGTCAGTGCAAACATCTAATTAAATGCACGGTGGTTGCTGGTTTGCCAACAGGACCAGCCTAGGGTGACTGCTTGGGAAGTGGGTTGAGTGGCCCAGTCTGTTCTCCTTCCTGCTCCTCCCACTTTCTGCACAGCTGCCCTGTGGGGCCTCCTTAAGCCTTCCCAGGGCTATTGTGGCTCACAGGCTTACACAGTTTAGGCCAATGGAGACCCTGGAGGCTGCTCAGCTCTTCAAATACTCCCATTTCCCCTGTGCTGTGTCTCTTGCAATGGGCAGGTTCAAGGTTGAAGATTCATGGAAACTCCCTTGTTTGTAATGTAATGTTTTCTTTTTATTCTCAGTTGGGTGGAGACAATTTGTTTATTTTCAGATATAAACAACTGTGTTCATGTGTCCTGCTCATGTGCTCAGAGGCCTAATACTCCTTTAACATGGTGAAAGGTAGGGAGTTAGATGTTGCCTGTGAGTGTGAAGAGGACACTTTGAGTAATTGCCAGGGTGAGGAGAGGAAAAGGTCATTTTGTAGGGAGTGTGGTGTGGTGAGGCTTCCAAGGCTGGAGGCATCAAAGATGTTGACACATGGCTGAGGAGGATCTTGGGCAATCTAGGTCTGGCCAATGCCTGTTGCTTTCAATGCCTTCTGTTTCCTGAAGCTGGTTTGGGGCCCAGTGATGTTAAGTGACGAATGAGATGCTGTAACTCCAGAGATTCTCAAGCAGTCTCCTCACAAGCCTGAGCTTTGTGGTATCCACAGACCATGACTCTGGCTCTTGGGTCTTTGCAGTATATTTTTTCACCTTGATTTAATTTCTTTTTATTTTTCCCAGTTGCTTCCACCAAAGCATTGCCTATATTCTCACTGCAGATATAGTTGTAGATACGGACACAGATATAGGTGTAAATATGGTGAGGGCATCAAATCCAGGACTTCAAGCATCCTGGGTAGGCTCTGTACTGCTGAGTTATAGGCCAATCTTACTATTGGTATCTTTTAGGAATGTAGGCCTGATTTCTGGCTTGTAAAAACCCACTGGCCCCATTCCTCATAGAGAAAAGATAAAACCCACGCAGACTTCCTAGGGTCGGCTTCGGATCCCCTCTCCTTTCTTCGCCACCCCACTCATGTTTGCTCTGTGCAAACTGCACTGTAGCACGTGGACCCCCCTCCAGCACTCTCAGCTTTCTCTCATATTCACATCTTCACATGTGCTGTTTCCTATGTTCAAAGCACTCCTGCAGTCCTCGCCTGCCTCTTCCATTTCCTCTGCCGCACACAGTAGTGGCTCTGACGTCTCCCCCTCCAGACATCTTCTGCTATCGTTCCATCTCATCCCCCAGGACAACATTCTTGCTTGCATACTTGGAGTTAGTTACCACATTGTACTTAATTATCTATTTCTTTAGCTCTTTCCTGCTGTATGCTATAATTTTAAACAACAAAAGTGGTTTTCTGTGCATTTCAGAGTTCTTACAGTGCTATTGGATGGCAAGTTGCCAATCAGGAGTTTTCAGCTCAGTATGTGTAGTAGGTAGGAGGGTTTGAACCATAAATTAAGACTGTGGGAGAGTCTGCATTAGGACTCTGTTTCCAGTAACCACTTGCATGTAAAGCAGATGCAGAACAGGATGAGCTCCTAATTTGATAGATCTTGATCCCTAAAACTATTTTAAGGGTCAGACAGGGTCAGGTTGGTATTTGATACAGCAAATAAGTATGTCCCGAGGGACAAAATGAAGATGTCTTTGAGCCTTGAGAATCTTCTTTGTGTTTGCGTTTAGATGACACCAGAGCTGACCTCCGTTTCATCCCTCCATCCTCACTAGAATCAGACTTCTGTTGTGCCAAGGGGAGTCCAAGAGCTCCAGCCTCAGCAGGAGGAAGTGCTCCACATGCCTTTAGTTCTAACTGGATGGGGGAGGGGGCTGAGACCGGAAGAACCCTTTGATCCCAGAAGCCTGGGGAATACAATGGGTGCCCTCTTCTAAGAGAGGGGGTGGAGCTTCACATTATTCTAAAAAGAAAAAGAGAAACAGACACTGTGTGTGTGTGTGTGTGTGTGTGTGTGTGTGTGTGTGTGTGTGTGT
>OU015746.1:54918282-54960033 GCA_907169655.1 Acomys percivali | reverse complement strand
GGGCTGTGGGCTGTGGGCTCTGGGGCTGTGGGATGGGGGATGGGGGATGGGGGACCGTGGGTTGTAGGGCTGTGGGACTGTGGGCTGTGGGCTGTGGGCTGTAGGGCTGTGGGGCTTTGGGGCGGTGGGCTGTGGGGCTGTGGGGCTGTGGGGCTGTGGGCTGTGGGGCTGTGGGGCTGTGGGGCTGTGGAGCTGTGGGCTGTGGGCTGTGAGCTGTGGGCTGTGGGGCTGTGGGCTGTGAGTTGTGGGCTGTGGGCTGTGGGGCTGTGGGCTGTGGGCTGTGAGTTGTGGGCTGTGGGCTGTGGGGCTGTGGGCTGTGGGCTGTGGGCTGTGGGGCTGTGGGCTGTGGGGCTGTGGGCTGTGGGCTGTGAGCTGTGAGCTGTGGGCTGTGGGGCTGTGGGGCTGTGGGGCTGCGGGTGAGGGACAGAGATGAGAAATCTTCCCTCTGATGCACAGACTGAAGCCATTCATTAGCATCATTTCAGCTGGTAGTCAATCAACAGGGGCTTTTCTCATGTAGAAAAATTGCTTAAGAATGAAAATGAATCTTGGAAGGTTTACAATCAATAAATAGTTTTTTTAAAGAGAGTCAAGATGTAAAGGATAAATCAATGGTTCCAGTTAGCAAGCCTGAGTTTGTGTGGCCACTTGTCAGTGACTCCCATGTTTGGACAGAATGCAAGAAAAGAAGAAAATATTCTTCCTGAGGGTTAGAACATTGGTTTACTTTTCTTTTTTTGTTTTTTGTTGTTTGTCTTTTTGAGACAGGATTTCTCTGTGTAGCCTCGGCTCTCCTGGTCTCTCTTTGTAGACCATGCTGGCCTAGAACTCTCAGAGATCCACCTATGTCTGCCTCCCTGGGTGCTGGGATTAAGGTGTGAGCCACCTTGGGTTTACTTTTCAAAGGACATCCTTTTCCTTCCTTCCTTCCTTCCTTCCTTTCTTTCTTTCTTTCTTTCTTTCTTTCTTTCTTTCTTTCTTTCTTTCTTTCTTTGCCTTTCCCTAAGATATTTTGATTAGTTTCGGGTTTAGGCTTATTCAAGGTAGACTACCACAGGAGGAACAGCCTTACCTTTCCATTCTGTCACCTCTAGTTTTAGCACACACATAAGCAAGGCATTTCTATTATGACAAGAATTGTTAGGTGATCTCATTAGCCTACGGACTTCCAGCCCAAACTCTTCCTAATGGGCTACTGGACCTGCTGCTTCAGAGCCTTTGCAAAGATGGTGGAGTGAGGAGGTGACGTGAGTCTCAGCCTATCAGAACAAGCCTCATGCTTTGCCTTTTCTTGGCGCTGAGAATTATCATGTCCTATAGGCAGGGGTGACCCTGCCTCCTGTCCTCTGTGTGTTTTGCAGCACAGTCCCTCACTGTGGCCTCTGTGCTTGCCCACTGTCAAAACAAAAAACAATTTACTTACTTTCATGGAAGACAAAATCCATGTAGAAAAGGTTGAAGTTGGTGAATGTCTTGGTGGTTGCAATTTTTTTCAGTACATTGGAGAGTTGGGCTGCTCTCTGAATACAAGGGAAACAGAGAACTCCATGAAACATCAACTTTGACTTTCATGAGACAATTCAGGCAGAAAAAGAAATTGATTTCCCACACACCACTCCACTTTACCCTCTCCAAGCCATTGACAGAACAGATCTTTGCACATTAAGGTGTATTCATGTGCAAATGACCAGGGAACATGAAAAATGTGACTATTCATTACAAATCAAGCCAGTGTAAATTAAAGTTATAAGAATCTACTTTTCCTGCATGGGCTTGACAAAGATGAGACGAACAGCCTTGACATTACAGAATGTCAGAGGGTGAATGAACGAGAACATGGGTTACTTTTGTCATTTAGTCATCTAAATGACAAATAGCTTGGCACTGTGGACCAAATCCTCAGCATGCCACCAATATGTCTTATAGGAGCTTGTGTATTGGAAATAGAGACAACACAAAACATACACCTTGTCATTCGTCATGATGAAGAACTGGAATCAACCATGTGTTCAACTACACAAAAGGATGGAATAAATCATGCCACATTCGTATGCTGGATGCTGCAAAAATAGTTGTGTCATTATAATGTGGAGAAACAATTTGTGAACTTTGGAATCTTTATGTGTAGCCTTAATCTAGTAGGTAAAACCCCAAGATGCTTACCTGTGGAAGGGATAACAGGCCCTCACATACTGGTACATGGATTTTTTTCTCTGTGTGTAAATATGCACACATGTCTGTAGGTATATATGCACATGTGTTTAGAAGCCAAAAGACAGCCCCTGACATTACTGCTTAGGAACCATTCATTTTGGTTTTAGAGACAGGCATCTTCACTGGCCTGGGCTTGTTTATAGATTAGGTTGTCTAGAGGGTAGTGAACCCCAGGGGTTTTCCTGACTCTGCCATCCTAGCACCAAGATTAGAGGTGTATGTCACTGCCTCAGTTTTCTCACATGGATGCTGGGGATTGAACTCACGCCTTCATGATTACATGGCAAGCACTTCACTGACTGATGGGAGCTATCTCCCAAGCTTGAGTGTGTGTGTGTGTGTGTGTGTGTGTGTGTGTGTGTGTGTGTGTGTGTCTGTGTGTGTGTGTGTGGTGTATTCACAAGCATTGGGTCAGAGAAGAATGTTGGAGCCACTGGTCACTCTCTGCCTTATTACTATAAGACAGGCTCTCTTTTGAACTTGGAGCTAGGCTGGCTGGCCGCTGGCACCCGTGGTCTTGTCCCCCACAGCACTCTAATTATAGGTGTGTGTGCAGCTGATTTGAACTCAGCCTCTCAAACTTGTGCAGCCAATGCTCTTAGCTACTGAGACACCTTTCTAGGCCCCAAAGATGGAGCTCAAGCCCCAAACTTATTATCCTTCTGCCTCTGTCTCTTCAGCAGAGCCCACCAATGTGTATTATCACAACTGGCTAAGGCTCAATTTTTGAAGCTAGTCTTTGTAGATTTTTATATTTTTCCTGTTTTCAAAATTGAAATATATTTTTAATTACATGGTTTAATTTTTTATTTGCAATAAAATTTTATTATCAAAATATGCAGGAGGTGGGTCATGCCTGAAATCTCAGTACTCAGGAAACCAAAGCAAGAAAGAAAATTTCTATGTGTTCGTTCAAAGCAAGCCTGGGTCATATAGCCAGGTTTGTCTCAAAACAACAGCAGCAACAACAACAAATATTCCAATACTATTTTCTAAAGATTATTTATCACCTATGAACAAAGTACAAGATAGTTTGTTTGGGAAATGGATTTTTTTAGACGTGTGAGGTGATCCTCTCTGAGTGACTGGTCACAGATAAGGCTTACCTTCCTCAGCTCCCTAGTTCACTACCTCAGGTCATTGACAAGCTGTGTGTGTATGTGTTCATGTATGAGAAAGGTGTGCACTCACATGTGGATGGTAAGAGAGGTAGGTATAGAAAGAGCCGGAGACAGACAGGACACACACAAATTCTTTTGGCTTTTCTGGTTCTCCAAACATGAGATTTTGTTATTTGTCAAGGTGGAGACTATTCTCCTACAGAATCCCACCACCATGGAAAGCCTGCTGCAAATATAGGGACAGGGGTTGCAATGGCTTTACCTCTGAAGTGAGAGTCCGGAGGGTCTTGTTGGAAGACATCCAGCCATTGCAGGGACTGACCTGAGGGAAGGTAAAGAGCAGTTAGATTAAAGAGGCATAGCCATAGTAAGACGGGTACACACATGCTCATTCATACGTGTGCAAGAGTGTGTGGGTGTGGGTTTATGAGCGGGAGTTTGTGTATAAGTGGGAGCATGTGTGTGTATAAGCATGTATGTGTATGAATGTGAGTCTTTGTGAGTGTGTATGTACGTATGTATGTATGTATGTGTATGTATGTGTGATTGATAAGGCCATGGAGAAGAGCCCTGGGCTCACCTGCAGGCAGCTCAGGAAGGAGAAGAACTGTGCATAGGTCACATCTTGATTTAGCTGGCCTGGAAAACAGAGGTCTGATATGTCATATAGAATCAACTGGCAATGCTCAGAGACATTCATGAATGGCTCTCCTTTTCTGATGGTGGCATTTGTCCCGATTTGGTTTTGTCATTCAGCATAGCTTTGAGGAATGCCTGTATTTTACTTCTGTCTGGGCCCACGTTAGGAAGGGACCCTAAGGAGTCTCTGCCCATGTGCTTCTTATCTGGTAAGCTAGGATGGCTGCCCGCCGGCACCTGCGGTCTTGTCCCCCACAGTACTCTAATTATAAGTGTGTGTGCAGCTGATTTGAACTCAGCCTCTCAAACTTATGCAGCCAATGCTCTTAGCTACTGAGACATCTTCTAGGCCCCAAAGATGGAGTTCAAGCCCCAAACTTATTATCCTTCTGCCTCTGTCTCTTCAGCAGAGCCCACCAATGCGTATTATCACAACTGGCTACGCCTCAATTTTTGAAGCTAGTCTTTGTAGATTTTTATATTTTTCCTGTTTTCAAAATTGAAATATATTTTTAATTACATGTTTTTTTTATTTGCAATAAAATGGAGCACTGGCCTCATCTACACTTCAGAGAAAAGGGTAGAGTTTCCTATAGCTCCAGATGGACCACATCACATCACCAGGCAACACCTTCTTGGTAATTCCATGAAATCCCAAGTTTCTATGATGCCCAATTAAGGTGGGAAACACTTAGACTGACCCCATTGTTCCATGCTGGGGAATTGGCATTTAAAGTGCCTAAAACTCTGAACCAAAGCCATTCAAATATGGCAGCAGATGTGGCTTAGTACCACCTGGGTGGGATGAGGATGCCAGCAGACATTTGTCTCTCTTGATGACAGTGAGAGCTAAGAGCTTTTCTGTGGTTTTCTTATTGAGTCCTAGTTAGGAAATATATTTTATGGTTATTTATTGATTCAGGTTAAAGGTGCATAAGAAGAAAGGGGGAAATGCTGCATAGACTATTGTAATTTGTATATGAAATCTGCCCAATCCCACGTCTGAAACACTTGTTTCCTAGCCCCTGACACTGTCTTATTCCTAGCTGGAGGAAGTAGGTCATTTGGACTGCATCGCTAAAGGTTATACCCGGTTTCCAGTTTCCCCTTTCTGTCTGCTCCCTGTTAGCTAGCCATCAGCAAAAGAAACCCCAGCTCCTCACACACCTCCATTGCTGTGGCATCTGCAGAAGGACATGGGACCGAGAACTAGGGCCTGAATCTTCTGCACAATGAGCCCAAATAGACAATTCTTCCTGTAGAATATTTGCCTGAGGTATTATGTCACAGCAGTGAAAACTCTTATGCCCTGGAGGCCATGCAGAAAGCTTTGGAGCACCAACTGTAGATCCTGAGATGTCCTCTTTCTTCCAAGGCTGCCCCTCCCCCCTTTCCAGTCTATCTACCCCAGATCAGTTAGTTTTTGTGCTATGACTGACATAAAAGTCAGCTCCCTCACCAATCTCCAGGATGAACAGCTGACTCTGTGTCCACTGAACACTTCTCATCCCTTCAAAATTAAAGAGGATATTAGAGCATCTCAGAGTAAAGAAAAAGATTGCAGGTAATGAAACAAAGCCCTGCGCTGCACTCGTACCGGAGATAAGTTACACAGAAAAGTAGAGTCGACTTACCATTCATGGAGGAAACACACTCCATCTCCTAGTGTGGTGAGGTCAATTCTAGAAGGCCATGGGCTACTATTGCCAGTAAAGTCATAGAGATCCATGAGGTCTCTCTTTGGCATCTTCACTTGAGCTAAATCCAAAGCCAATGGCTTCTGTCCTTGCTTTCATTGCATGGGCTTGGCATGGACCCTGAACCCCATCTCTCCCCATGTTCCTACATCTACCCACTGAGGGTTCTCACTGAGGCTTCTCACTTATTTTTTGTTTTTGCTTCCCCCCAGCCTCACTTGTTCTCTTTTTTGTTACGTCTTTGTCCATCTCTGGCCCACTCAGCTCATTTGCAATGACAGATACCTTCAGCCCCATCCTGGGCCTTCCATGTGCCCCAGCGACTGGGCTGTCTGCTCTTTGATCTGTAGCCTTTCCTTCCTCTCCCTTCTCTTCCTGGCTGAGGTGTCTGTTTGGCTGGTCGGTTGGATTTTGGTGTGTTTTGTTTTATTTTTAAATCCCATTCCATTCTATTAGGCCTCATAGAAGAATTTAGGCGGCTGGGCTGGCACTACTGTGTATCCTCCTTTGTCTTCTTATTCTGCATAGTAAGAGGAGGCTCACAGCAGTGAGTAACAGTGCACCGCCCCTTTCCCTCTTTCAAGCTTTGCTTGATTTGATACCCAGAGAACTCCAAATCATGTTACTCCTGGTGTGATGGAATAGACTAGGCGGACACTTGCTCCCTCTTGCCAAGCTTCTCTTAGCATGAGAAAGTCGGGGTTCTTATGGAACCTTACGGAGCAGGGAAGCTATGCTCTTCTTAGGCCAGGCCAGTGCTTTGCTGGCATAATATTTGCAATATACTTTCATGGATCAAATGACTTTATCTTAAATGGATGGGAGTCTGAATATAGATATTCTACTTTTTCCCTCTCATGTGACTGAGGGTGGAATTTCCTGAGGGAGATAGGGGAGTTGGCTTAACCAGGAGCTACAGGAAGAAAAGGAGGAGGGGAGGAGAAAATGGGGAGGAGGAGGAAAGATAAAAAGTCCATAGATGTTCTGTCCTCAAGGCGATGCTCTGGCTAACGCTCAGAGGAGCCATCCATAAAGAGGAGGTTTTTAATAATTTATATATACCTTGGCCAGATACAGTACATGTAGGAGTCTCTTAAATTATCCTTAACTCTCTTTTAGGTTCCAGCCCCTGGTTGCACTCTGAACAGTTTATACAGAACTGGGAGACTGCAAATCTTGTCGCTTGGACATATGGGAGATTTACAGCAAAGAAGTTGTCAGAATTATTTCTTCAGTACACTGGTGGTGTCCTTTGGAACAGCTGTCACCCAGGTCCATCTTGCTCACCTGCAGGAATGATGCTTCCCCTGATAAGAGTACATGGGGCTTAATGGCAGGCCAGGACTTAATGGTGGCTGTGATCTTGTGTTGACCCCGTGAGGATGGAGGCATGGTTTTTGATATGGGCCCAGTGGCTAGCCTCAAGTCAGGGTCATATTTTTTTTAATGGAATAGAGCCTTAATTGGAAGTAAAACTCAGCATCCCTAAAATTCAATTATGGTACAAATTTTCTTTCTCACAGTTTCTAACAAGCCTGGTGAGCATCCTACTTGTCTTCCAGGGTTATTGGCAGTGGCTATTCTTTAGTTAAGTTCTACTTTTTATAGCTTAATATTTCCTAAGCAAGCTATTAGTGAATCCTTGGTAGCGTAAATTTTACACTTTGGATTTCTGCAGCATTAATATCATATATACTTATAAAGCACATTACACGTATCATACATGTATATCAAAAACATCACACATCATACTTTCACACACTGAACATACACACATATCATATGTATGCATTGCATACACATCTGCACATGCACACATAGTTAACAAGGGAAATGATCTGTAATCATAATATACCTAGAGGATGGTATTGGTTGTGTAAACTATCCCAGAGAAAAGATCCATCTGGTAAGCCATATAAAATAACATGGCTGCCATTGGGCAGGTGGGAATTTAGATGATTCAGAGTCTGCATGACGTTGTAGTACATTTGCTCGGGAGTGGTCATTTCTTGTACTGTGTCTGCTTTCCTATTGGTGGAAGAAACACAAAGAATCTCAGTTATTAAGATTGTCACATACAAAACACACTGTATGTATTAGTCATTGGTACTATTTTGCAAACTACTCATGACTTCCTACCTTTCTGGCACATAGTCAGCTTCTCTGTTGTAAATTCCCTGAGATCAGGGCCTTGGCCCTTTTGCCATTGGATCCTAAAGCCTGACCTTGTACTTGGCTTTTTGGAAGAGCTCAACACTTGCTTTAAGAAAGTGAATGAATAATAGAATATAAGGAAGACCAGAGTGAGCCAGGGAAATAAGATGGAATTTAGAGATCCTACAGTTCCTTCTTTGCTACGCAATGGCAGTAGAACAAATTCCTTTACTTTGTGAGCCTCGGTTTCCTCGTCTGTAGCAAGCAGACAGTCATACTTGCCTCTTTGGGAGGGACCTAGGTAGGGACTGACCCATGAGCAACGATGGATCATTGAGTGGCGTGTCCCACCTTGAACCGATTTATCTGCTCTTTATTTAGAGTTCGATGGGAGCAAATGAGCTTTACTTCTGTTGGACTTGGTTCTCAGCACAGGCTTGGGAAGCTCAGTGGACAAGTGAGGCAAAGGGAGGGTGTGCGAGCAGGGAGACCTCCAGCTGGCCAATAACCAATGATGCTACAGTGAGCAGGTCTTATACCCTTTCTTGGTGTCTTTCCTGTTTTACTAAAACCCTGGGCACATGGCCACCAAGAGCTGCTCCAGATCCTGTCTCACCTTTTGTTTACCCTTTGGCCACAACCACAGGCCAGATGCCCATACACAGCATAGTTTTAGGGGTGCACATGGATTTTGATACATGTTTCCAAAGGTTGAAGGGAACTAACACTAATTCTGTAGTTTAGCAAAACCACTTTTACTCTGGGCCATCTGAATAAGTAGGATTGAATGTGAGTTATGGGTAGTTTCTTTGTGAATGCAAGTCTATGCTGTCTTCTCTGCACACGGCTGTTAGCGTATGAGTGTGGCATGGTTCTTGTGGGGTGACTGATTCACCTCTATGCTGTTTTAAATGTGGTAGGTTCTAAGTCTTGTAACTAGGTGACGCACATTTCCTGTGATATAATCCATGGTTGTTCCTAGCATACGCTTTTGCTGTGATGTCAGAATTGAGAGCTTAGTGGGTCAGATTCAGTTTTTGAGTTTTGTAGGTGGTTCTTATTGATGTCCATGCCCATGACTTCCTTCTTAGAGAACTTATTTGACATCTGCACATTATGGTAGAGTAGACGGGGGTAGAGAGTGGAAAAGGGAGAAAGCCAGAGCGAAATCCCAGGCCAATAGGCCCATTATCATCTTCTTAGCATTGTTCTCATCTTTCTCAATGACTTACCCACTGCAGACGTCATTTCCAACCATGGCATATATGACAATGGCTGGATAGTCCGATGCCTGGTTCCTAGCCAAGCTGAGAAAACATAGGGCATAATCTCAATTCAATTTTCCATTAGGAAATCACATGTCAAAGTTTAATATTGAAGAGTAGCCTCAAACACCAGCTAAATGGACCCAACACCATATTCTTAGCATCATTCACAGCGCTTATTATCCACAAGCATAGGTGAGCTAGTTAAATGACTTATGCTCAGTTTCATAGGAAATCCTCAGAGCTGTGGGGCCCTCTCAATTCACAGAGGCAAGAGCTTCCTGAGACTTCTGCGCAGGACACTACAGCCTCACTTCTGAATTTTAATACCCAAATAGACACAAAAATACTACCTTTCCAAGCATGATATCTCAGCACTTGGGAGACTATGGTAGGTAGGTGGATATCATGAGTTTGAGATGGGTCTGGGTGACATATTAGCTCTGGAGGCTACAGTGTAAGGCTCTGTCTCAAAAACATAAACAAAAAACCCTCAACAATGTTTTTATTATTTATAAGGCCAGATTATGCTGTAATCATTATGTTTTTACAGTTACATCTTTCAGAATTAAATTTTACTCAATTCAGATTCATTTTATAATCCTTTGAGAAGGTACACAAACCAATCACTTCCCAGGTTACTGGCCCAAGAAGAGGATGTCCAGTGTTCAGCTTGTGACTAACAAACAACTGATGTACAGGGGACATGATGATGGGGGACAGATGACTCCTCAGTCCTCTCAAGAGTAGTTAACCATATTTAAAACAGTTTTAAAAATCTATCTTCCAGGCCCAGGGGTCCTGCTCAAACTATGGCACCAGCCAAGGACAATACAGGCAGTGAACTTTAAACCCCTACCCAGATCTAGCCAATGGACAGAATATTCTCCACAGTTGAGTGGAGAGTGGGGTATGACTTTCACACGAACTCTGGTGCCTCACATTTGACCATGTCCCCTGGAGGGGGAGACCTGGTGGCACTCAGAGGAAGGATAGCAGGTTACCAAGAAGTGACTTGATACCCTATGAGCATATACAGGGGGAGGAAATCCCCCTCAGGAACAGTCATAGGGGAGGGGAATAAGGGGAAAAAGGGAGGGAGGGAAGAATGGGAGGATACAAGGGATGGGATAACCATTGAGATGTAACAAGAATAAATTAATAAAAAAATTTAAAAAATCTATCTTCCACTTACCTTTCTATAAAATTCTTCAGATTTCTGGAAGATGCACCTGAATAATTAGGATTAAGAAAATAATTGTTAAAAAATAAATAAACATATTTCCAGAAAAAAAAGAAATGAAAAGAATTGTTAGTGAGTTCAGTGACACCATTGACGTGAGAGTCTGATTGGCTGAATTCACATGAGTGGTCCCACTGTTTGGCCATCAGAGGCTGTTCAGACCACACAGCTGATGGTGGCTGCTTGTTTCTGGTGATTTTTTTCTTGTGTGTGGTGTTTTATCTTGGAACTCACTTTCAGGGCTTTCTTTCTTACTTAGCATTGTACTAACATAACCCAAAGCCCTTTGAATTGGTTGGATGCCACAGATGAGTAAATGATTTGTAGATTTAAGGAAAAGTATCTATATGTCTCTAATGAGACAAAGGATCCCCACAAACTATGGATCAGAGAGACAGAGAAATGGATTCTTGGGAGAGACATTTTCCTGGGGGCCCCCATTTAAGGCCCTTGCATTAAGAATGCTGAGTCCTGAAGGTTGAGACTCTCTCTGGACAGTCAGTTGCTCTCTCTTGTCTTCTAGAGGGAAGAAATGTACAATCTCCTGCCAGCCCAGTGCCGTTGGTGTCCTTCAGTGGCTCACATGTTTGCGGGGCCCTTCATTCAGTCTGACTCCAAGATTTCTAATCTCTCATTTTCAGAATAATAACGAATCAAAAAGTGTTATTACTATTCTTTAATGTTTTTCTTAATGATATATAAAAGTCAACAAAAGCTCAAACTTTTTTGTCCTAAAACAAAAGGTCCAGCCAACCTTAAGTCCACCTGGGAATTAGATGTGCAGTGAGCCCCACGGAGCTTCAGGAGAACAAGACTGAAAAGTTGTCAAAGCTTGCCAGATCGGCTGTCCCTCCCCAGTGGCAACACTATGTCCCTTTTGACTACTCTGGACAAGGACTGTAGACCAGGTACAAGTAGTCATAGCAGATTTTAAAAAAGCAGCTACAGCTGCAGGTGGAGGTCACCTGTAATATACCAGCATCCTGGAGGCAGAGGATGGAGAGTTCAAGGCCAGCCTGGCCTTTATAGTTAGATCCTGTCTCAAAACAACAAACAAACAAACAAGCAAACTAATGAAACCAAAAGTAACCACAAAAAGAAACAAGGAATTACTTATTCTTTCCTTGAATGCCTATTTTTTTCTTGTACAGAAATCTCTTTGCTCCAAAGTCCTTGTATTTTTCATCCTCTTTATTTCCTCATGGAATCTCAGTTTTAATAAAGTTACCTAAATAGTGTGTCTTTCCTTCTCTACTCTCTCATATTCTTGTTTCTTTTGTCTCTGCTATTTTTTTGGTTAGACTCAGCTCTAAGTCTTTCTCCTTTCCAGGATCTACTGTTCTCCTCTGAAGATGTCTCCCAGATGCTCACTACTGATGTGTCTGTCATTGGAGAGAACACTACAGCAATGGCAGCTGGCAAGAATAAGCAACAAAGACAGCACCTTGCCTGCGGAACATGGAAGAGCAAAGCAAACATTTAAGGAACTTAAATGTTTTGTACTCTGCAAGTACAATTTCATAGAAATAAAAAGGCTTGACCCTGGAATAGAGGAATTTTATTTATTTATTAAGGCGACCCAATGGAGAACCTACATGTTCCCAGTTAAGACTAGAAAAGTCCATGCTGGCTTTAAAAACTTTCTGTGGTATCCTTTAAATAGGGTGCATCATATCACAAGAGGAGATGGTCTCATGACCTCAGCCTCAGTTAGCCCTCCCTAACTGAATTTCAACACATGTTCCCACTGCTGGATTGGCGCTGACCATACCATCAAGTACCTCACATTCTATGCATGCTCTCAACTTGGAAAATAATTTTGGTTGTTTTCTAAGTGAACCTGTTACTTTTAGTGCCCTATCGTAGGTCCCAAATATTGCCATGGAAAGCGAAGGAAAATATTTAAATATAACTAGAAAAAGTCTTCATAAATTAAAACATACTGAGTGTTTACTAAGTTAGGTGTTGTAATTGGTTCTGGGTGTAGATCAGTGAATGGAAAAGACAAAGCCCTGTTCTTTGGAAACCCAATGTTAGTAAACAAGCCACCATCATAAATTGTTGGGGATTCAGAAAGCTCTGCAGGTTGGTGTTAAGATGAATCCCAGGAGACTAAGCTGCTTCCTTTATTGAGGTCTTAAAATAGGAATGTATTAATTGATCCACAACCCAGTGTTCAGAAACACTTCTAGCCAGGTGCTATAACTGTTGTGACTATCTTCAGAGGACAGAGCAGAGTTGTGCTTTTTGAGTTCTGGAGTTAACATAATTATGGAGTTTCTCCTTAAGGAAAAGAACATAAACAGCAAACAATTTGAGACATTAGGTAGAAAATACAGTGCAGAGACAGGAGTCAAGACCAATTGTGGTCAAAACATTTAAACCTTGCAATTAGTATGGTCAGCAATCAAGTAAGGAGACCTCAAGTTTCAGCAGCTTTGGCTTTAATCTGCCTCTTGACACCCTTCATGTCATGTCATTAGCGCTTGGTCAGGCAGCCAGATTATAGATGAGAACCAGAAACAAGAATAAAAATGCTTCTGATTTCTATGGAGCATGGATGGCCATTGTAATGTCTGTAGTAAATAGCAGTGATTTAAAGTATATTATTTTAGCTCTTGTGTAAGAATCTGTGAGAAGGATTAGGAAGTACATTTTAGTTTATGAGCCACAAATACAGGCAAAAAAACCATGCAATGTCTCAGAACCATGTGCTGGATCTCAAGCTCAGCTGCCTGTAGCACTACAGGTGCAGTGGTACCAAACCCAACCTAGAAAGGGCGGCCATTGCTCGGCTCTGAAGAATGCCCATTACCCAGGAGGCGTGTCCATGCCATCAGATTGTCTTCAAGATGGAAATTTGAAATATGGGACTTTTGCCAAAAATCTATTGATTTTCGACATGGGCAATGTCACAATGACGCATATGAAGACAAATACTCTCACACACAGAAAACAAAAATTTATAAATTATTTAAGAAAACTAACAGAGTGCATACGAACATGGTATTTCGATGATTTCATGATTTCCTTTTCATGTATGTGGAAACATTAAGATTGCCATTTCTAGAGAATTTTTTTACAACTCTTGCTCAGTTCTGTTTAGGCTAACATATATATTCATATGTATGTATAAATATATATGTATACATATACATATGAGTTTTTATAGATATAACAGATTGTGTTGCAAAAAACAAACAAACAAACAAACAAAAAACCAGCCCCGCATCATGAACTGAACAAAACCCAGCTGTGGCCATGTGTGTTCCCCACATACCTGAAACCTCTTGCATGCAGGGTGGCAGTGGATCTATTTGTTTTAAATAACTTTACACCCCACCCTCCTTTTTTTGTTTGTGTATTATAGCAGAGGATACTACGTCCAAATATTTAAGATTAAGATAATGATCTTTCTTCATTTCTTGTATGACAATATGGTTCTGGGATTATAGGTGTGTGCCACTACACCTAGTTAAATTTTTGCTAGTCTTTGGCTTGAAGGTCTTGGAGGTTCCTCATGGCTGGGAGTGCTGTTCTCACTGCCGAGCCTCTCTTTGGAGACAGAGTTAAGACAACAGTCCCATTGGTATCCGTCCCCTGTAGGTGGAGCCTCACATGGCTGGTTACACCCTGTAGAGCCTAGAGGTGTTCTGATGAGCATGTTTCAGCATGTATTACTGTGACTTGATATAAGTTTCCCAAGCATGTGGTTCACAGAGGGTCTTGGGCCACCAAGCCACCCAGGAAGCAAGATCTTTTAAAAATGACATCATGTTCCAGTATGAGGCAGAATGCTAGGAGCACGGGGTTTTCTAGATGTCTCCTCCCAATGAGGCTTCCACCACCTTTTGCCTGGATATGCCCTCACTCCCTGCTCTTTTGTGTATGTCATACATATATAAGCGAGGAGATATGTGTGTCTGCATGCAAATGTGAAGGCCAGAGGAGTACACTGGAGACTTCCCTCTACCGTTCTCTGCCTAATTGCCTTGAGCCAGGGTGGCTCACTGAACCAGAAGTTGGCCATCTTGACTAGTCTGCATGGCCAACAAGCTCGTGGGATCTACCTGTCTCTTCACCTGAATGCGCCCAGCCTTTTCTATAGGTGCTCGGGGATTTGAACACAGGCACTCATGCTTGTAGAGCAAATCCTCTTAGCTACTGAAACAGCTCCTCGGCCACTTCCTGCTCCTTAAAATGGCCATTACTGAAAGCACAGCACAGATTTTCTGAGGTTGTCTTAAGCCATAGTTCCTGCTGTTTGCTGTCTTGCTCTCTCTCACTGAGAGTGGGAACTCCCCAAACCATCCAATTACTCAGGAATGGACTCTGGTCTTTCACACTTCTTTCTTGAGGTTCCCTATTTCTCTTTGCTTTTAAAGCCAGAGATATTCAGGCACCATCTATCTCTTCTGATAGCATTATCCAGTTTGCGCCAGTTCAATTCATGGCTATTCTAGTAGACCATGCCAACTTCCTTTCTCCATATAAGCTAAAGTTTAAATGCTGGAAGTTTTTCTTATAGTTTTCTAATTCATCAAGAATTTTCATAAGAATGGTTTGTTGGGGGAAAACATGATAATTTTACATTTCTTCTCTTCTAAAAATGTTTGTTTGGGATAAACAGCCACACTCAGACTAAGATATTGATCTTGAGCCTCAGATCCCAAGCATTTAACCATCATTAGTTGTGGCAGTTTCTAACACTGTTTCTCCTACTGACAGTGTTTCACATTATGAATGTTTCAGTTACAAACAAGATAAATGGGTAGAATATGCTTCCAATTGTGGCTGCAACCCACCTCCCAGTGACACAGCTTCGCAAGCACTTTCCAGCTGTGTTGAGTGCTCTGCTTCTCCTCTGAGCTGTTTTGCCCTGAGGCCCCGCACACCGCTCTCAGTCTCCCTTCACCTCCTGGATGCTGTTTGACCTTTAACTTTGCTGTGAAGTCTACTTCTCCAGAAAGGCTGCAACTTACACTCACCCTGGTGGCATGCTGACAGAACTGCGATTACTTTCTTTTTGTTTCCTTTCAGTTTTGCTATAATCTCCATGAACACGGGGCCTTTCCCTTGCTTATTTTTCTAGTTCTAAAACCCACTGCAATATTGAACAGGAAGAAAGGGAAGACCAGAAGGCAAGGCACATCCAGGATTACATGAATCCCAAGAGCATATAAGCTGTCAATAGACACAGCAGATAGCTTTCCACTAGATGACTTTTACCCAAAGCTCAAAGAAAACAGGTTGTTTAAAGGAGATGCTCTACAACTTCAGCACACTGATAAGCACATGTATTTAAAGCACAGAGTTTGTAGTGCAGGTGCAAAGATCCTAGCTTGGTGAACAACTTTGACAAAACAGCAGGACCAGAATTCTTCACTTGGTTACTGTCATGGGCCCTGCTCCTACCTGGACAGATTTGTCTTGATTTTTGTTGTTGTTGTTGTTGTTGAAGTGATGAAATACTCTGACAAAAGCAACTCCGAGGGCACCAACCTGTTTTAGCTTTCAATTCAATGCATAGTTCGTCATGGTAGGCAAGTTAAGGTGGCAAGAGCTTGAAATCTCTGGTCACATCACATCCATAGTCAAGAGCAGAGAGAACATGAGTTCCTGAATGCCAGTACTCAGCTCTCTTTCTGCACTCTTGTACAATCCAGGATCCCATGCCCGGGGAGTGATGCCACTCACGGTGGATGGGTCTTCCCATCTCAATTCACAGCATCAGCACCCCAACTCTGGACATGACCAGAGGCCTATCACAGGTGATTTTTAGATTTTGTCACATTGGCAATTAGTACTGTCACAAGGTTGTATGAATAAATATAAAGGAATAGTTCCACTTGGATAAGAGTATCCCCATTGTTTAAGGCTTCTTTGATTTCCAAACTCTTGCACATATGAAACATGGTAAAAAGCTAATACAGTGAAAAAGTTGAATTTTCCTCTGTATGATATGTATAACACTGAAATTTTTTCCTCCTAAAAGTCTCTATTATTATTAAATACTGTATCTTAGAGATATATTGAATTAGTATATTAAAATAATTTTGACTGTAGGTACTGAATGCTTCTATATCACTTTGTTTTCAGATTGAGTATTTAGGAATTAGATACTAAAGACTCTCTCTCTCTACTCTTTTGACCACACTATGTCAGGCTCTCTGAACAGAAATGGCCTAGATGCTCTGCTATAAATGATCTCTGCCATCTCCTTTTAAGGTTTTGCTTGTGATCAAATGCTCAACCCAATAGTGATGCTCCCCACACGTGTCCTGGGGTTCTATTTCAGTGTGACCCAGGTGACCTCAGAACTTCCCTCCAGTGCAGTTCTAGTGGCTTCTGAAAGTATTTTAAACATTTTCATTTTGAAACAACTGGTAAAGTGCTATAAAAAATAGGACAAAGATCTTCACACATTCTTTACCTAGATTTTTCTAAACACACACACTTGCAATAATTATAATGGTCAAAACCACAGAACTAACACAGGTACAATGCTGTTGTCTAATCTGAATACTTAACTTAAATGTCACTGATGACCACTTATTGCCTTGGGTATAATGCACTGAACTTGGATCTCAGGCCTCCTTAGTCAGCCTTAATCTGGAAGGATTGCTTAGTCTCTGTCTTTATGACCTTGACATATTGGAGTGCTACTGGACAATTCTTAAGTGGCTTTCAGCTTGGGTTTGTCTTGATGTTCCTCATGACTAAACTCAGGTTATGCAATTATTTTGGCAAAAATACAACACCAGAAGCTCAGTTAGCTTAAGGTAAAAAAACTTATTTTGGTTCAGAATAGAGATCATGGGAGGTCTAAAAATAAAGAGACCTTATGAGGGTAACTGAATTCAGGTTAGCCCGCAATAATATCCTTTTTTTTTTTTTATAGTTCAATTAGAGTTTGTCTCTTTATCCTTTTCTTTATTTTTTGCTCTTATTCTTTCCCAAGGAGACAAAAAGAACTGGCTATGAGTGTTGGGCTAAGGCATCTAATTCTGACAATTCTCCATGGATCGCCAAGACGATCCGAACAGGCAGAAAGATAGTGATATTCAGGCCAGAATCTCCAAAGGGGGACAGCGCAGCATGGCTGAGAATGACCTTCAGTAGGAGACAGGCATGGCTGGAATCCTATCACTGATGAGGTAATGGATCATGGGAAAGTTATATAACTTTTTTGAGCCCCATTTTCCTAATCTGCAAAATAGAGATGCTTTGTGGGTTCACTGAGGACAGAGCACATAGACTTAGAGCTGGTACTTAATATTTGTCTGAATGTGTGCATGGATTGCAAACACGCTCAGGCGCCACCCTCTAAAGGATGGCCCCGGGCAGTTGATCCTTGGCTAGCAGTCTCAGTTACTGGAAGAATCGTGATTCTCTGGTAATGGGAAGAAATGATCCTGTTCTCCTTGGTGTGAAACTGGTCTGGTACTTCTGGGCCTAGAATGAGCCTTGCTAGTAAGTGCACTTGGTCACTGGGGATGCGCCATCTTTCTGTCATCTTTAAGTTTACCCACAAGGCCACTGTTCTATCATAGTTATTCTTATTGGAATGTCCCTTATCAGAAGCAGCTTCCCACTTCCTTTGGTCACTCTGTCTTGTCCACCCTCCTCATGCTCAGCTGATATAGGGTCTCAGTATGATACACTGGCTGAAGGCAGATCCACAAGAGGAAATGAATAGATGTTTATTAACAAGTGCATTGTGCATGCACAGGCTGAGCGCTCAGGGAAGAGGAACTAAAGAGCTGGCTAGATTGGACTCATGTGTCTTCTTAGGTTATATTTAGAGACAGTTGGGCTTTTGTGTTGGGGAAACAAGTTATGGGAAGGTGACCAGGAGAGAGACAGTAAGCGGGGTTGTTGCACAGACGTCAGTGGGAGCCTTCAGAATCCTAGTCAGGAGCTCTCCTCTTCCCGGAACAGAGAGAACATGTGAAAACAAATTTTTGTATATGTGAAAATTTCTTGAAAAAACAAACTTTCCTTTACAAAAGAAAACAAGGAGCTCCTTTTGAGGATGTTTTCTGGGTCTGTTGGTTATCAGTGGTCTTCTGCTCAAAACCACCCTCCATGCCAAAGAGGCACATTTTGAAGTGTATAGCTGGCTACTCTCAGCCCTCAGGGGTTCTTCTTCCTCTTGCAGTTCTCTCTGGCTTGTTGGCCAGCAGTCCTTGCCCTGCTTTCTCTAGACCCAGTTCCCAGGTACTAGGATGGGAGAAGGTCGAAGCTCGAGCTGCCACAGAAGCAGACAGCTATTTCTCCCTGTGATGAGAGCACAGGGAGCCAGTGTGCTCTCCCAGGGACTCACTTCTCAGCTCCAACTGTTGGCATCAGCCACGGTGCCATAACCACTCATCTTCCCAGAGGAACAGGAAGATGGAATTTTAATGTAAACCCCCTGAGTTTTAAGTATCAGTGACAAATAAAATGAAAAATCAGGTGCTGAGTGTGGTACTGTACGCCCAAGCAAGGGAGGGGATTTATGAGTGGGAGGTGAGCGGGTTGCTTAGTGAGATCCTGTCTCTGAAAACAAACAAATGAACAAACTGACCTCCAAATAGAAAAATAATCAAGAAAGTGTTTTGAAGAACAAAACCATTCTGACTTAGAAATTTAGAATCAGAATGTGGGTGAGGTTGAGATTCATGTAATTTAATCCCCTAACTATATAGATAGAAAAATGGTGGCTTAAATGAAAGAAGTGACTCTGGGCTTACAGATCTAGATTTTGAGGGGTTAGGGCTTATATGGAGTTAAAATCATCTTTGTGTCAGTGTTACACAAAAGCCTTTTAAAGACCCGTGGGCTTGCGGCAGAGAGTGGCATTCAAACTTCGGAGCAAGTGAAGGCCCGGGTAAGCACTGCCATGAGTCTAGGGTTTGCCTCTGCCCTGGATTTTCTCTGGAAAGAGAGGAGGGTGAGCTGTCCTGTGTTGTGGTTTGCAGACATGGTGCTGCAGTTTTCATTGATGGTTACCTTGTTGGCTGGTGACATGTCATCGGCAACAGGTGACACAACTCACTGTTGCTATCTGTTTAGTCTGAGGGTTTGATTTGTGAATGGCTACCCAGGTGAAGCCAGGATGTAGACTAACCCCACCCAAAAGAATTTCAAGACAAGTCAGTATTAAGAAAACATGTTCTTTTGTTTAAGAGAAGAACAAAAGTGAACACCCAAGAGTAGATACAGGTGTATGTGGAGAGAGTGGCACTAAATGTCCTAAAAAAGTATGTAAATACAGTGTATGTGGCTTTTGAAGTTACTTTGTTCAAAGTATAGAATCAAAAGACTAAGTAAAAAATATTTTGATGTACTTATTTTTAGCTAACAATTTTTCTTTAATGAGGTGAATTATATAGCAGTTAATGAGGTGCCTCTGTACAGACATTTATAGAAATAAATGCTAATGATATATAAATATAAATCAGAAAGGTCACAGAAATTCTTAGGATCTATAGGTCACAAGAAGGTCAATACACATGTTTTGAGTATCAATATGGCTCATAATTGTGTGTGTGTGTGTGTGTGTGTGTGTGTGTGTGTGTGTGTGTGTGATTCCTACAAAATGGGAGTCTGGCCCTTCTAGGCAATATGGTTAGCTGTGTAATAATTCTTGATATTTAGCCAATGAGACAGCCACACCAGAGCCACATGGCCTCTTTTCTTTCTCATATTTCTTTACATTTTCCTGTCTTTCCACTCTACTGAAAGGGCAGTGTTGTGCCAGGAGGGCACAGTTCAGTGGCCACTCAAGGCTGCTGAGCTGTCCCCATTACATTCATTCTCATTCTATGGGAAATCACCTCTGTTGTTCCCTACCCCACACCCAATTATCTGACCCCAGAGCCCCCTTCCTTAGCCTCATGAGGAAATCTCCCTTCACCTTTTCTGTTCCATCTCTCTTCTCTGGACCAAGTTTAACCAGGTCTTCCCAACACTGTCTTGAATATATTTTATTTTTAAATGTTTTGTTGTTGTTGTTGTTGTTGTTGTTGTTGTTGTTGTTGTTGTTTGTTTGTGTGTGTGTGTATGTGTGTGTGTGTGTGTGTGTGTGTGTGTGTGTGTGTAGGGGTATACATACATTGTGTGTTGGGGGGGGGTCTGCTTCTATTCTTTGTGTCAGGCCTACATGCCAAGGGCTTGTGTTGACGATGACCTGAGTCCGTATTTCCCAGGCTGGCCTGACTTTTGCCTTGGTCCTTAACTTTTCTCTTCCATTCACTCCCATTCTCAAGAGGTTTAACCAACCAAAGTAAGGAACAGGCCAAGCGAAGTGTCTTCAGAGTGCGGAGTTTGTGGTGTGTTGATGGAGAAGATAAAGGGTTCATGGCCAAATTAGCTTTGCAGCAAAGTGCTAGGTGGATGTCATAGGTGGGTGAAGCTGCAAAGTGAACTTTAGCAGTTTACAGTCTCCAGTAACTAATGTAGGCTCTCCACAGGGATCCCCTCTCTCAGCTTTCTCTGTAGCGGGTGCGCAGGGAGGGAGCACCTCTCCCTCTGAGGTGGGAAACTTGATCCCATGGAAATACATGTCTTAAATATTTCAGAATTTCTAAAGACAAACAACCTCCTAATCCAGGTGTTTACACAAAAGTTTTGCTAGACTTGCAAGCAAAATGAAGAAGATTGTCAGTGCAAAAAGTAATCCAAGCTTGTAAGGAGGGCTCACGAGCATCTTGTAAACCCATCAGAGTGTTTCCCTCTGTGAGCTGTGAGCTGTGTGTGAGCTGTGAGCTGTGTGTGAGCTGTGAGCTGTAGTAGTAGGCAATTGAGGCTCAAGGCTAGGGTTTAGGTGTTTTTAAAAGCAAAGGAGTCTTTTATTTCAGGAGATGACTTTTGGATTTTTATTTACTTAAAATATGCTTCATATCACCTCCCCTGGACCCAGGGAACCACCAAATTGCTCTTTGCTTCTCTGAGTCTATTTTAGATGCTTCACAGAAGCGAGGGCTTCAGGGTTCATTTATGTTGCTGGGTAAGGCAGGATTCCCTTCTTAAAAGGCTGAATAGTATTGTATTGCATTTATACACCATGTTTTCACTATCCATTTACACATTGGTAGACATTTAGCCTTGTTCCACATGTTACAAATAATGATAATAGGGTAATTAATGCCAGTATCTCTTTGGGATCCTTAATTACCTTGTATAAATATTCATAAGTAGGATTGGTCAATCATGCAGTTTTTACATTTATATTTTATATATTTATATTTTTTCAAGTTTTTATATGTAGAGGAATTTTCCTGCTGCCTGCTATAATGGATAGAAGACGTTACATTCCCTCCAACAATCCCTGATTCTAATCTCTCCATGTCCTAGCCAATACTTGTCCTTAGGTCTCTTTGATAATGGCCATTCTAGCAGGTGTGAGGTGATATCGCAGTGGGATATCTGCTTTTGATACTAACGGAAGAAAATGACACTGTATTCTAGCTGTAAAGGACCTATGCCCATGCTTTCATCCTCTTCAAAGGTTAAAAATATCTTGAGAGCTTTTAGGCTAAAGAAAAAAAAACTGTAACAATGCTAAATAAGGTCAGTGTTAACCATTTGGTTACTAGCCCCACATGCCGTCTGATTCCTGTCCAGATGGAAACTAGACTTAAAGAAAATGCCCCAACCCTAAGCCCATGAAAGCTTAACCCCATTACTGACAAAGAAATTGACTGAAGGAGCAGTTGGCTCTCCAGGGTATGGGTGAGGGCATGAAATCAGAACACAGAGGGCCAAATCTCCTACTTTGAACATCCTCCCTAAGCATGAATTCCAAGGACTGATGAACACCCAGATCTGAAGAGTGGAGCGCTGCAGCATGGGCATGGTGGGTGGTATAGAGTACCACAGTTTCTATGACAGCCTCCACAGATGGGTACTAGCTACCTCCCTAAGGGTCTAGTCTTTGAATGATGAACTCTTTGTTGGAGACAGGGTGATATCTCAAGCTCAACTCTCCTCCAACATATTAAACTTCAGCCCTCAGCATGGTCCTGAGCTCAGCCTTCCCCTCAGCAGCCATACCATCCTCAGGGCTGCAGGACTCACCCCTCCAATGGCCTTCACTGCCAACGGAATGCTGAGGAATAGCCCTCTTTTTTCCCAGTCCTGGCAGGGTGTAACCCAAGGATTTCCCACCTCGAGCACTCCTTTCCTTGTCCGGCTCATGTCTCTAATCCTGACCTTAGCCCCTGTGCTCACACTTAGACTTGCCATCTTTAGTTTATGTCCTTTCTCATTCCTTTCTCATCCCATCTTCTTCCCAGAGGGAGCCACTTCTGCTTCCAGGCCATCTACTGTCCCTACGGGTCACTGTTTCCTGCCTGCCTGCCACTGTCTGCAAGGATCTGAGTGCCAAGCTCATCCATTGCTGAGCCATCCTTGGGAGCCCTGGCTCTCAGCATTGTCATGTGTCTTTTACATTTCTTTGCTATGTTTCTTATGTGACTGACTTAAAACTACTGAATAATATTGGAGAAAGGTGCTAGTGCATTTTCAAATGCTGATTTCAGCGCCTTGAGATCTGGTTACCTCCCTGCCATGGGCACTGTTAGGAATTTTGAACTATCTCCTGTAACCGTGTGATGATAATAAGGAATGCCCCCGCCCCCAGTTATCCCTAGTTGTCTAAATAAAGATGCTGAAGCCCATGACAGGACAGAAGGGAGGGAGGTAGAGTTTAAGGTGCCTGGGCTTGGTCCATGAGAGAAAGGGAGAAGAAGAGGGGATCAGGAGAAGGAGGGTAAGAAGCAGGAAGAGAGGGGTTGCTATGAGGCAAGATGGCGGTGAGCATGTGGCTGTGAGCACAGACTAATGGAGCAGAAGCCACCCTGGGAGTCATCAGATTGGCAAGTGATTGGCTTTTACGTGTGTTTGAAAGTTTCTAGGATTCGAGTAGTTCAGAATCTGCCCAGCCTGTTGCCTACAGCTTAAAAAGAAATCATATTCTTCCCATGACAATCACTGGGGGGAACTAGCTGGTTAAAGAAAACTGTTACGGTAATAATTTCATGTATTAATTAAAATATAAAGAAGAATTCATCTTTCACAGAATAATAGTACAGATGAAGCTGGCAGCCATTGTTTCTATGGTGCTCTGATGACAGGTTTTTACGAATGTTTAAGAAGCTGTGACTCTTGGTCTTCCTGCTGCCCACCTCTCCACACTAAACCCTGTGGCACTCAAGTATGCTGCTACTATCATTTTTATGTCTGGTGACCTATTTGGATCAAACAGGCCCTGGGATTTATAATGCATGTATAATAATAACATGGCCGGAAACTAGAGCTGCAGAAACCAAGGGGGCTGTCCTCGCTCCTTACTACACTGGCTCTGGGTGCTGTAGTTCTCCAAAGGAAAGTCGGGTAGAGATGACTTACTCAGGCTGGCTTGTCACCCAGGCCACTCAAGTCAAGATTCTGGTATCACTTCCCAAGTCCAATCTCAAAGACAGTTCTATTTTTACCCTTCAAGGAAAGATTTTGTGAGGTAACCAGACAGGGCTGCGGGTGGGGGTGGGCGTGGGGGCTCTGCTGCCTGTTCCCTGGAGCTCACTTCCCATCTCTGAGAGGTAAGGTGAGAGACCAGCCAAGCACAGCACTCTGCCCCTGTCCTCTGCGGTGCACTGGCCACCTCTTGCTCTGCCTGTTTCAGCAGGGTAAAGCTGAATGGGGCCACTGCAGACCAGCTCCCTTTTTGATTATGGAGAAGATAGGGTGGGGCTTCTGCTGCCTAAGCCCCACATCAAAGCATTATTCTTGGACTCACAGTGACTCTCACACTTCATGGTCCAAGAGGCTCTTCATGTATCAGCAGGTACTTAAAAGATCTTTTATATAACGCTCAAGATGAAAATAGGAGCTGTTTCTTTAATTCTTACTACACAATTTGAAAGAAACTCTTTAATATTCTATTCAACTATTTCTTCCCTTTTCCCCCCTCTTTCTTGCTGGCTCTGATAAGTAAATGCACCCATAAATATGCAGAATGTGGGAGGCTGACTTTTCCTATATCTAATAAAAACCTTGGGGAGTAATTGAAATAACTTGGTGTGGGCAGCCAGGTTACACGCTGCATAATATCAAAAGAGAATGCACAGCGAGGAAAAGCAACAGAAAATAGGAAGAAGAGCTGGAGAATAAAACCAGGACATTAGATAACAGGAAACTATGGGCAACTAAAAATATCCCTTTAGAATTACATTCTTGGAAGATCTGATGAAAAGTGTATCCAAAGATGCAATAATGCGAGACAAGGTGAACATTTGTACAATTCTAAGGAATGCAAATGGAAGAAAGAAATCTCCCCCGTCTTTAGCATCTCTCCCTGCACAGGCAGAAGTCAGGCCTTGCGCTGAACTCACATGCGTTTCTTTGTGATGAAATGCCCTTTGCCTTCTGCTATGGACAACCTAGATTTTAAAGAAGTGTGTGAGGTTAAGGCAGCAGAACACGCAAGGAGAAGGGCTACTCTTGGTTGCCAGGGGTACTCTTTGGAGCATTTCACTCTGGTCTTTATGAGTTTTATAAAAGATTGCCAGATTTGGGGTGAGAAAGTGTTGTTGACACATCTGGATCTTGAGAAAGATAGAAATGTTGGCTGTGAAGTCACACAGAGAGAGGATGATTAGGGGGGTGCATGCCTGACGGGTCTGGCTGCCCATCACTCTGACTTAACTGCATACCTTCATACATACTGTTATTATTTCAGAAAAGCAGAGTTGAGGGAAGAAAGAAAGGAACCACTCAAAATTTCTCAAAAAACAATCCTAGGGTATGTCCCACTAATCTTTCTTCTTATATATAGCCCTTCACCATTTTCTTTTTTAAAAATGTGGTAAAAACTATAATATCCAATTTTATGGTCTAATTTTCCTTTGTCTGTGTTTTGACTATTATCCATAATTTCCTAAAGCTTCATACTATTCCAAAGCAATGAGCTTCTCTTGTTTTTCCAGACTGTATTGAAAGCAAGTCTCTGTAGCACTGGGGGCTCTTGGAGTCTCTCAATGACATGCAGTAAAGGCTTGTGTCTGGGGGAGCCCCAAGCAGCTTTCATATACACTGTCTGCTCCCTATTGGTTGTGATCACATGTAGGGCAAGGCTGATCTCTGCAGATCACAGGGCAGCAAAGGCCTGACCTTCCTTGCTATCTGAGTAGAGTTAGACAGAGTGGGCAGAAGTCTCAGTCCTGTAACTTTCCATCTCTATGACCTGGGACAAAACTCTTTACCTGTCCTTGTCTTCTCCCTCTGAGCTGCAGCAGGGTCATTAGCCTCACACTGTGCCCATTCTGAGAAAAAGGTTCTAACACATTGGGTAATTGAGTGCTATAGTCAATGTGTGCTTTGTAAGTTTTCTCCCCTAGTTCTATCATAACACTTGCAGAGTGATTGCAATCAATATCTTAGTTCTGAGGAAATATAATAACTGATACTTGCTGACAGTGTTTATTGTGGACAGGATCAACAGAAATATACATAAGTATACATACTGAAATTGAAATGTGTTTCCCAGCACTTGGTAGGAGTTCAGCAAATGACAGCTACTATTAACCAGTTAACACATCTTTGTCCTCATTTGGAGAATAGGACATTCATACCGTGTAGAATACTTATTTTAAGAACTATATTATTTGTAGGTAACACATCTAGTTAAAACCCATGCTTGGAAAATCTCTATACATCATTAGTCAGTGGAGATGGTAACTCACGGGCATTAGCTAGGCTGTAGCTTATTAACCAGGAGTTTTATGAGCATCTTAAAGCAGTATACCACCTCCTAGTGCAACACAAAGGGTAGAGACTCACAGGAGGACAGCTCTGCAGAAATGTGGGCATGCTCTACTGGGCAGAGTAGAGCTTTCACAGTGAGCTTGTTTAACTAAGGCTTATCTGGGCCACACTTCTTGAGCTGTGTATCTCTGCAATTGGCTGAGGATTACTAGAAACTTTTTCACTGCTAGGCGAGTTTCATGGCCTCCATATCCCTTTGTCTGCATCCTGTTCTCCTTTTCTGTGTGCAAATGTGCTGAAGGCTGGAGTTCAGAAAGTAGTGCTGTTGGAAGGGAGACCCTATTGTGTTCTGGTTGTCCAATGGTAACTTTTGTAGCAATTCCCAAATAAAGTCAGTTCTTAGAGGCACTTTGGTGAGGACACAGGTGACAGGCTACGCACCGTTTTTTGAGATACTCTGGTAGTCTCTGTGATTGCAATGGTTTCTTTTCCTCAAATGGTGGTAAATGGATTTTTCTTCAACTCTGAAACAAATATATAAATATTACATTTAATATCAAGATACTCTATGAAGATGTTAAAAGAAGCCTGTTTCTGTGATGCTTTTAGAAATACAGTAAAAACAACTCAGCACACCCAAGCTTCCCTGACAGTCTCTTTACGCTGTGAATGTATTTTCAGGTGTCCTGTGACACAAGGCACCCCATATGTGAAGGGTGTTGTTTATATTAAAGTTTTGCTTTTGTATGGAGCCCAGCACAGCCACACCTTTCTAATCTTTGCACTACAAATAGTTGCTGCAATTTCTTCAGCAGCCAATTACCGCTCTATTATTCGGAAGTGGAACGTACTCCCTGTCTTGGCTGCTGTGAGGCTGTAGGAGGTGCTCTTGCCTTGCGGTCTGCCCTCTTCTGTACACACGTCTGTGTGTGTGTGTGTGTGTGTGTGTGTGTGTGTGTGTGTGTGTGTGTGCGTGCTGCAGAGCTTGTAGAAGTATTCATGTCCACATGGAGTGATGGCTCCATTTCCTGCTTCCCTGTGCCTAGACTGTCTGTGTCACTAATCCCTGGATGGTGCAATAGTGCCAGAAGTGTGGAGGTGGCAATTTCTAGTAGTCTTTATTAGGAAACACTTGGAAGGCAACTCTTGTTTTTTCTTTCTTCATTCCCTACCTCCAAACTGCTGCCCAGAGAAGGAATGCTACTGTCTTGGACAGTGGAGTCAAAGATCTACCTTGGAAAGGCAAAGGGGTAAGTGGGAGGAGCCTGTGTCCCTGGGAGACTGGGTAGAGTTGAGCTTCAACACTAGTTGTAGCCAGGCGTGGTGGCACACACCTTTAATCCCAGCACTCAAAAGGCAGAGGCAAGTGGATCTCTGTGAGTTCAAGGCCAGCCTGGTTTACAAAATGAGTCCAGGACAGCTATGACTACACAGAGAAACCCTGTCTTGAAAAAGCAACCAAAAACAACAGCAACAAAACCACTAGTCCTAAATTGCAAGTCTCTGAGCTTTTCTGTGTGAGAAAAGTGAACTTGTATTTTTATCAGTTCAAGCCTTCTGTTAAGTCTTTCTCACTTGGAGCTGAATCTAATATTAATGGACACATAGCTTGGAGACAAATTTGACACCAGTGTTGGGTTATAATTATAGAAGATTTAAGCAATTTTCTTGGCTCCCTTTTGTACTATCTATTTCATTTTGCCAAGATTTTAATTTAATTTGAATGTAATTTAGTGTTATGTTGCCAGTACATTTATAGACTTACTAAACTCCTTTTTGAAACAAGACTATATATAATCTAATGAATGATAATTTAACTCATAAATATTCCATTACTATTAAAATGAATTTCCATTCTCATAAATTTGTATTTAACATCCTTGCATACAATCATCCTTTATTTTCAAGCATTATGGAAATTATATCCATTGTATTACAGTACTTGGCAACTGTCTCAAGTCCTACAGAAAGGAAAATATAGATCATGTTTGGGTTTTCAGGATGCATTGAAAATAGCATTTAGGAAGACCTACAGACAACACTTCTTGAACTATTCAAAGAATAGAAAGAAAGAAGAAGAAACAAAAAGAAAAAATAAGCAGAAATAGCACTTCTAGAGTCTCATGAAGCCAGTTTCATGTTTACCCTCAAACTATGTTAAGACACTACCCACTTGCCCAAATACTTCTCCAAACTACAGGCCATAAACATTGATTTAACAATGCTCAATAGAAACTTGCAAACTGAATATAAACAAAGATCAGAAATATTCTCCATCATGACCAAGTTGGTATCCTGAAGATGCAAGGATAATTCAACATACTAAATTAATTAGTTATAATAAACAACAAAATGGATGGAAAGTCAACACATGATCATCTTAAAAGCTGTAGAAAAGGCATTTGACACAATTCAACATGCTTTTATCATTCATAATCCTTGACAAAGCAGGACTGGAGGCAATATTCCTCAACATATTAAAAGATAAATATGAGAAATCTCTGTCTAACTTTCCCTCAATGGTGAAATTTTGAAGCAATCCCACTGAAATCATAAAAGAGACGGAACTGCCCACCGTCCCAGCCCTTTTTAACATTGTGCTTGACTCACTAGCTGGAACAAAAGGACAAGTGAAGAAAATCCAAGGAACACAAATAGGAGAAAAAATTGACCTATTCTTATTTCAGATGACATGATAGTTTACCTAAGAGATCATGAAATTCTATCAGAAAGCCTCTATAAAATGATACACAGTTTCTCTAACATGGCAGGGCATAGGATCAACTTTCACAGATCAGAAGCTTTTCTATATACACAACAAACATACAGAGAAGATGACCATGGATCATGAGCACACTCTTAATCACAATAGCCTCAAAGAAAATAATGTATCTAGGAAGGAGGAAAAAGACCTCTACAATGACAACTTCAATTCTCTGAAGAAAGAGCTAGAGAAAGACAGTGGAAAATGGAAAAGTATTCCATGATTGTGGACTTGTAGAGTTAATATTGTGAAAATGACCATTCTACCAAAGTTCATTTATAGATTCAATATAATGCCAATTAAAATCCCAATTTCATTCTTTATAGAAAGAAAAAAAATTACTTGGAACAATGAAAGACTCTAGATACATAAAATAGCCCTGAGCAAAAAGAGCAAAGCTAGAGAGTTTACCATTCCATTTCTCAAGATATATTATAGAGCCAATGTATATATAAGACAATATAGTACTGGCACCAAAACAAACATGTAAACCAATGGGTCAAAATCAAAGACTAAAACCTGAGTATACATAACTACAGGCACTTAATATTTGACTCAGATATCAAAAGGACGACTGGAGAAAAGACAGCCTCTTCAGCAATGATGCTGAGAAAACTGAATGTCTACATGTACAAGAATTGAAATTATATCCACATCTATCCCCTTGTATAAAAACAAGCTCCAAATGGATCAAAATCCAAAATGTGAAACACTGAAACTGCTAGAAGAAAAACATAGGCAGGACCCTAGAGGAAACAGGTACAGGAAAAGACTCTCTAAATAGGAACCCATTTACGCAGGAAGTGAGCCAACAATTAACCAATGAAACTTTATAAAACTAAAAAGCCTCTGGACAGCCAAGCAACAGATAGTAAATGCTAGAGATGGTGGAAGGTGGAAGGGAGCCCTCATTCACTGTTGGTGGGACTGAAACCTGGTCCAGCCACTGCGGAAATCAATGCAGAGAACTCTTAAAAAGCAAAAAAACCCCAAAAAACCAAAACCAAAACCAAAACCAAAAAAAAGGAAAAAAAAAAAAAAAAAAAAAAAAAAAAACCAACCACCATCACCACCACCAACACAACAAAAAACCAAACCAAAACAACAAAAAAACCACAACCCAGTTATAACTCCTCAGCACATTGGCCTCTTACTCCACAGAGACTTGCTTAGCCATGTCCATTGCTGATCTATTCAAGATAACTTGGAAATTGAAACAACTGAAACATCCACTAATTGATGAGTGGACAATGAAAATGTGGTACATGTACATTATGGAATATTATTCATTTGTAAAGAAAACTGAAATTTGCAGATAAATGTATGAAACTAAAAAAAAAATCATATGGAGTAACCAAGACCCAGATCGACAAACATTGCATGTGCTCTGCTCTCTGTGGGAGTATATACTTTGGCGTAACTGCAGAATCCTGGAGGTTTCAAGGGGACCATGTATAGGGGGACAGTGATAGAGACGGGAACAACAGGGTACGAGTGATTTGAAGGAGGAATTGAGGATATGAGGATGGCACTTTACTTAGGGAAGGGGAAGACAGATGAATGCAGAAGGAAGGGAAAGGAACAGTAAGAATGTCCGAAAAAAGTCATAAGAAGTCATATTATTATTTACTTAAAATTAGGTATAATACATACAAAACTATTACATACATACATACATACATACATACATACATACATACATAGCTTAAATGACATCTTCCATCTGGGCTGACAACTCTCCCCTTAAAGAGATGTAGACTGACAAAACCCAAAAGACACGCAGAATATTATAGGCTGTAACTGTTGCCTTTGGTTGCCTCACAGAGGTAGAAAGTAAGACCATATTACCGAAAATACATACTTTTTAGACATGGGACCCAGATGACCTGAGCTGGATTTGACTTTAAAGCTTCCTTCCTGAACACTAGCTTTTGTGGTACCAGATGTTGCCATATAAGCTTCCAAGTGAGGAAATCAACTCCTACCTAGATTTGATGCCTAAGAACTACAATAATGACCAACATGGCATGATAACCCTAACGGTACAGTAGTGGTGTGACTAACTTGGTGGTAACCACAGATCCCTAAAGTCTCTTAAGGTCTTTTCAGCATGCCTAGCCAACCACACAGGGTAATGAGGTCAAAGATCTTGGAAGCCACTACACTAAAACAGCATAATTTGTAGCTACATTCTAAATATTTATCCTTATACCTTCAGATAATTTCTCACCCTTCATCAAAAAAACTTAACACCTCTTTTCAACAAATGGAGACTATTACAGAAAGCCACACTGATACAAATGAAGAGAACAAGAGTTCATGTGGTACCCAGGCCCTATGGATACACGTATAACATAATCCCTATACCGAAGGCTCAGGGAACATTATAGAAGAGGAAGTAGAATGGTTGTAAGACTCAGAGGAACAGGAAATTTGCTGTGAGATCGTGTTTCCTAGAAATGTCAGGGAGGCTACACTGATGGAGTCTCAACAACACGGCAGCCTGAACAAGACCTGATCATCAGTGACACCAATGAACATGCTAACATGTCTGTGGAAATCCCATGGGATCTCAGCCCTAGGCAAAGAGCTACAGGCACCTGGGGAATGCTGAGGTGACGATAAATGGTCTTTCCCAGGGAAGACTTCCCCAGGTGGTTATCCAAAACCAAATGGGCAGCCATGAGATCACATGCATGAAGGTAGCATTATACAGACTGAACAGGTTGAATGTATGTACGTAGGCATACATGTAACAATAACTAAAGAAAGAGAGAGAAAGAGTTTGAAAGAAAGCAAGGTGGGGTCCTTGGGAGGGGTTTGTAGGAGGAAACAGAAGAGAGGAAGTGATGTAAGTATAATTTTAAAAATTATTATAAAAAATAAAGTTTATAAAAGGGGTTCAACTGAACAAAAAGGGGGTGAGGAACCCCAATTGCTCTTGGTCATACAATTGAAGCTCCCTTGGCTCAACTGTCCCAGCAAAACCATTTGGTGAGTCACACCAAGTGCCCAAGGTCCCAATAAAAGAGAGAGGAAAAAAATTGGCCTACTAAGTGCTGCCTGAATTCCCATCCCTCAAAACTATGAGATATCAAATAAACAAACAAACAAGCTTGTCTTATGCTACTAAGTTTAGAGTACTTTGTTGTGTGATCGATACCTAGAACAGATGACTATAGAATTCTAGATTATGGTAAATTTCCTTAGATGATTGAATAAATTTACTCATGAGTTCCAGGCCTCCCAGCGTAGAGTATGAAGCAATTGTTGCTTGGTATTTTAGAAACATAGACTATCATTTTGTTTCAACTATTCTAAAGTGTTGGAGGGCTGGCTTGGTGCATATTCCTTTCCATTCACAGTATCAGACGTTCAAAAAGACCTTTCAATTTAGAGAGTCATATTTCACAGTTATATTCTTAAATAATTTCAAAAAGAATAGTCCCATCTCTTTTTGTTTCTCCTAAAGCTCTCATCTGAACTGGTTTTCTAATTGTCCTAGGGGTTTTTTGGTGCCCTATTTTTAATCTCTTAGCATTTTCTTTCATTTTTTAAAGGACAATATTCTCAACTTCATCTTCCAACCTTACTATAAAATAATACTCTTGGCATAATTTCAAAGTAGCTTGTTCTTTGAAGAGTCCTTTAATTTTATATGTTCTTGTTTTAGGATTGTAGTATTTTCTCTCATCTTTATTAAGATGTTAATTATACTTATTAATTGTTATTTTTCTAAGTATGATAGTAGAGGTTTTTTTTCATGAGAGAAAATAATGGGCAAGTGAATCTGGGACGGGGAGGTTTGGGTAGCTAGGAGAACTGGAGGGACAGGAAATTGGGGTCAGGATGTATTGTGTGAGAGAAAAAAACCTATTTGCAAAAATAAAATATGTTTTTTTCCAGTGCAAGAAATATGGCTTGGTAGATAAGAACACAGATTGCTTTTCTAGAGGACCTGGCTGGGTTCAATTTCCAGCATGCACATGGAAGTATACAACCTTTTATAATTCCAGTTCAGGGGACCTGATGCTCTCCTCTGGTCTCCACAGGAACTGCAGTGACATGTGCACAAACATATATGCAGACAAAACATCTCCACACACGAACTAAACATGTAAAAATCTCAAAATATAAAAAAATAAAAATACAAAAGTTTCCCCCTTTAATGCCCCTCCCTTTCTTTCTTCCCCTCCCATTTCTCCTTCCATGTTTGAAGTTTTGTCAGATGTCTAATGATCTGAGGTTGTTTTGATTACACTGGAACACTGGAGTCTCGTGAATACCAGTGCTGCCAGCTGTGGTCACTGTGTGTGGCTCATGCTGGAGGATGAGCTGGCTGGGTTTGAGGGGCTGATTGTCTTTATTAGGTTGGCCTGTGTACATGTCTGAGAGGTGTTGTCTTAACTAAGTGAATTGATGTAGGAAGTCAGCTACCATTGGTGGTGCTATTCTCTAGACAGAAGGTCTTGGTCTGTGTAAGAGTCGAGCAGTCAAGCAAGCAAGCACCCCACATGTATCAGTTTCTTTCTGGACTTGACTATGGATGTGGTGTAACAAGACACCCTGAGTGCTTGTTGCCCTGACTTTCCCACATGGTGGCCTGGAACCTGGAACTGTCAGCAAAAGTGAACCCTTTCTCAATAAATTGCTTATTGATGGGCGGTTTTATCAGGGCACCAGAGATGAAACTAGACTGTAGGCTCTCAGTGTCTTTGGGCTCTCCTCTAGGTCTGGTCACACTGCTTGGAAGGCTTGTTGGGTATGTAGTCGTGAGAATGCACGCTATATTACTGACACCAGGGCTGAGTAGAGAAAGATTCTCCCGGACCACAGACTATTGCCCTTAGCATTTCTAAAGAGAAAAGCTCTCATCTCCTCTGAGGTGAGGTAGTGCAGTTGCCCACCTGTGTAGAGGTACAGGATTAGAAAAGCGGCATTGTCAGCCAGCTGAACATCAGTATTTCTGCTTTTAGCTTTCACCTTCCTTTTTTACAGCCACCCTGTAGAGATAGGCCTCCAGTCCTGCGGAGTTTTACAGTGTAAACCGGGGTGGCTGGCCGACATTCTCTGTCCAGCTTGCGATGCAGCACTCCTGAAACCTACCTACCGTCCTTCCCTATTGGCTGTGTTTCTTGCTGGCTGTCACACTCTTCCTGTCTTCTTTGTTCTTGTGCATGAATTCATTTCCTGTTCTGGCTGGAAAGTGCCTCAGGGGGAGAAGAAAGGGCTTGTTTTTGAGCTGCTCGCTCATCCAGGAGTTTGGAATGGAGACCGTATGGTTTATGTCCTGTCTTGATTACTTTACTGTGCTTTGTGAAAACATATGGGAAGTGGACATTAGATGTGAGTTCAATGCTAAAATAATTTCACGGTCAATAAAGAGTGCTTATTTTCTTTGGGAAAGTAATTGTTACCAACATTTAGTCATAAATATATTTTTAATAATTCTAAGAGTGAAATTTATGTACTGAAATATTGTTTCGCTCAAGGCATTACTCATGGAGAGTAAATATCGTGGTTATTAGTCTTAGAGGAACAGTCCTCTGCACTGTTTATTAGAAGAATGTAGACATCTTTAGCAGTCACTGATAGATTCATTAACATTGTTGACCGAAAGCAGCATCTATAATTTTAGGATTAAAGTCTTACACTGCATCCTGGGAGTATTTAAATAACCAGCAGTACTGTCTTCCCTCATAGCCATCCAATAAATAGTTTCCTCATAAAATTCTAGGAGTTGAATTTCCAAGGAATTTTGACAGTATTGGGGAGGGGTGAAAGCAATATTCCGAAATGCCTACAAGGTAAGATTGCTGATGGGGGAGTTGTCTTTATGTCAGGAGCACTGAACTTGCATTACTGAGACAATCTGGGCATGCTAACTAGGACCAGCCACCAGGAGGCTAGGACTGTTCTCAGTGCAAAACTCTCTCTTCTTGTTCTTTCACAGTCAAGTGGATTCAAGCATCCCAGCCTGATCCTTTGTTTCCTTGTTGTTGTTGTTGTTGTTTGCTTTTGTTTTATTTCACAACAAAACTAGTGCTTCCTTCCTGTGTTTTGGGGATACCCCACATTCGGCCTAATGCCTGGAGCACTGATGATCTCCACGCTGGAAACAGAGGTGGAAAAGTAATCAGGCTGAATCCCAGCACTATCAGCTCCATCTACTGGCAGGACTGGCTTTGCATGGCCACATTTTGGTTTCCAGCACCTAATTGAGAAGAGATACATGAATATACCAACCAAGGACATTGCCAGCAGAGAACCTAGACCCGCTGTTCAAATATAGCCAATGGACAGCTCATTCTCCACGTGGGGAAGGGTGTGGGGAAGAGCAAGGGACTGCCTCTGACAGGAACATTGGTGGCCGTGATTTGATCACTGCCCCTTGCCGGAGAGGCCCTGTGGGAACACAGAGGAAGGGGATGCACGCTATCCAGATGAGACCTGATAGGCTGTGGTCTATCAGAGGTCTAGGGGGAGGGGAATAGAGAGGAAAAGGGAGGGAGGGTGGGAACCGGAAGATAAGAGCGAGGGGATTACAATCCAGATGTAATGTGAATAAATTAATATTTAAAAAAGAAAGAAAAGATACATGTGGAATAGAGTGGTTTCTTGTTGCTTTTCCTACCATTTGATCAGTTAACAAAACTACTTCTGGAGAGACTTCCTGGAGCTCTCATTCCACTAAAGTCAAACACAACAAAGCCCCTTCTCCCTCACTCCATCTCCATTGCCTGGGGACTCCACTCTCAGTGCAGACCCAGGGTCTCCCTTCTTCCCATGGACCCTCCAAGGCCTCCTTTCTAGCCTGTATCTTTCCTTCTTGTCAGTCCCCAACCCACAGAAACAGTTGGCACCAGGGATTCCCAGCAACAACACTGGGTTGAGACACAGATCAGCTCCTCGCTTAACCTACATTAGAGAAGCTTCTTGCAGTAGATACAGACCACCACAGAGACCCACAGCAGGACAATGTACAGGAAAAAAAAAGATGCTTTGGAGCGCTTGGTTCTAACTGTGGTGTCTTCATCAAATTCTTGCCCTCAAGGCTCAGGAATCTATGTAGAAGAGGAGAGGGTAAGATTTTAAGAGCCAGAGGTGATGGGTGACTCCAAGGAAAGTGTCTACCAGACAGAACAGGGCTTATATACATATGAACTCACAGACACTGTGGAGGCACAGTCAAGATGTGCAGAGGTTCAAGCCAGATGGGATCCAACAACTTGAGGAAGTATACATGGGGTCTCAGTCCTAACCAAGAAGCTATTTGTAACTGATACTTGCTAGCAGAAGGAAAATCAATTTTCTCCAGTGGAGTGCCACTGGCTATATCAGCCATAATCCTGGGTAGTCCCAATGCCCAGGAGTGGTTGGCCAACACAAAACAAACTTGATGGTCTTTTTGTGAACTTTTTGTTTTGTCTTATTGGCCTGTTAATTTAGATTTTCAGCTCAATTGAGGTTTTTATTTGTTTCTTGATTTAAAAAAAACTGGGAAAGATAGAGAAAGAGAAAGTGAGACGATAGTATCGGTGAGGAAAGAGGAAGGGAGAAACTTGGGAGGAGTTAAGGGACAGGAAAAACGTGATCAAAATCTATTATATGAAACATTTTAATGACAAACTCAAGTGAAAAAAAGTAAATCCAAGAATGATCCTCAAGAATAATAAGTGAGGAGAGATTTATCTATGAAATAAGACCTTGTATTGGCTTACAGTAGAACTACTTCAGGAAGGACAAGAACACTTTCCAACGTGTTAGTTGTTCACCAGAGCTTTTTGTGAAAAATCAAATGTGCTCAGCTTCAAGCATCTGTCATGTCCTGGTAAACTTTCTTAGGCATAAAATTATTTTGAAAAATTCATATATGAGCACAGCATCTACATCACACCTGCCTCACCCCATTCCAACTCCTTCTGTGGACCCTATCTCTCCATCCCAAATTCATGGTCTCTTTTATGTTGTTACATACATACATACATACCAATAATATATAATAACAACATATTTTATTATATATAATATGATACATACAAATATGCACAATGTATATATAACATACTGACTCCATTTGTATAGCTTGTATGTTCATGTGTCCATCACTAAGCACTTGAAATTGGACAACCTATATGAGAGGTCATTTCTGGAGAAAAACAGATTCTCCCTCTCTTGGCTGCCAATCATCACCTGTAGCCTTTTAATCTAAAGGTGGGACTATTTGAAAGTTTCCACCCATGGAAATTTCATAATTTTCATAATCATGTAGTCTGTAGGCTTTACAGCTAGTAACCCAAAGCTATGCATTGTCTAATTACCCCCAGTCACAGGTGTGCACACCTGCCACCGGGTTGTCACTCAGAGGAGAACAAAGTCTGCAGTAACAACAGAAGCTACTGCCATTGCCCTGGTTGCTTCCCAGAACTTGAAGGGAGATGCTACAACTGAAGGCACCACACCCTTTGAACACAGGGCTTGGATGAACTGAGCTGACACTGAGCTGGAAGGCTGAGGACTGGCTCTCGCAGGGAGAAGGAGCTCTGTGGCTGCCAGGAGACAGGCGGTCTTAGGACTTTTTTATTCCCAGAAACACAAGTAGTTTGGATGTAAGTTTTGAGGTCATATTAAGTTAAGTCATGGGGAGTAAGTCCCAGAAATGACAGAGAAGGCTAGGGACAGGCTCTGGAACAGATAAAGGACACTGTTTGTCATGAAGGCTAGGCAGAGCAGTGAATTAGGATAACACTGGCTAACTTGGAGACTGTGCTGGCTGTACTGGGGAAAGGGCCTTTCTACTAGGAAATGTTAGGGGAAAGGGTGGAGAGCTTACTTTCTTGTGGGGGTGGAGGTCAGGCTAATAGGAGGCTAAGGGCAGTGAATGAGAGACCTTTGAGAAGTCTTTTTTTTTCCCCTTTGACACTAGCCACATCCCAGAAGCCTCACTCTTCATTCACTGAATCACAGAGCCACCGAGATTCAGCCTTGGAGGGTGGTAGACATGGAGTATGGCTTGCTGAGCATTCAGAGAGACTGGGAATGGGCTAATTAATTCTGCAGGGGAGAGAGGTGACTACAGAGAGGAGGTGCTGGGGCCCAGACAGGAGCGGCAGGAGATGTTTTGAGATTGTACATGGGAATAGACTTATGGGCCTCGTATTCAACAGTCACGAGCTGCTGGACTCTGTAATGCAGCATATCTATTAGGTTAACCTCTCGGCAACATTTCTTCCTCTGCTGTTCTGTGGGCTGGAGAAGTTATAATTCTCTTTATCCTAGCTTTTATCCACTCCAGATTTAAATGAGTTAGGCCATTATGTTTGTGGGGTCACTATGATGTGATAAAACTGAAAGAATTAACAGTGTGGTGCGTATGAACCTCAGCGGTGGCAGAAAAGATTGTTACAATTTAACAACACTTCTTAAAGGATGCTCCATCGAGCATAAGCTTCTCACGAGGCATCTTTCTCTTAAACACACAGTCCTGCATTGTTCTGCATTTCAATATGTTTAGGCAATGTCTATATCAGCAGCAGGAACAGGCCTAGACAGTAATGTTCATTTTAGAGATAGAAAAAGGGTTTTGGCATATTAAGTGCCCCACAGTCAGTGAATAGGCTTCCCTTTATTTAAACTAGCATTTCCAAAGCTTGCTTGAATTATGTATGTTTTAGAAAATACATATAATATTCAATAAGGGAAACAAGGAGCCAGGTGAAAAGATATCATATAGAATGAGAGAAAATTCTTTGCTATGTATACATGACAGAGGATTAGCATGCATTATTCACAAAGAACTAACTAAATAGATAAATATCAAGAAGTCAAGCTAATAAAAAGGGGGGCTAATGAAATGAACAACAGTTCTCAAAAGATGAAATCAGAAACCCAATAAACACATGAAAGTATGTTCAACCTCACTAGGCATCAGAAGAGTGTACAAAACAAAACAAAACAAAACAACAACAACAACAACAACAAACCTATGTGAGACTCTATATCATCCTTGTCACATAAGAAACTGCAGAATTTTCAGCCCAAAATGGACCATCTATATAAACTACCTTCTCCCAAGTTTAAGGGATCATTGTGGAAAGTGGGCCAGAAAGATTGCAAAAGCCAGAAGTGATGGGTGACTACAAGGGAACAGTATCTCTGAACACAACAGGGCAGCTGTGCATATACACCCACAACATTGTGATGACATGTGGTCCCCACACCACCGAGGTACTGAGTCGAGGGTGAGGGACTGTGGATTTAACTCATGTACACACACGCACACACATGCACACAATAACACAGCGGGTCCTGCGTGCTAAGAGAGCAGCACCCGCGGCAGCGGTTTATTCTTCTTACCCAGAGTTCCAAAGAGCCTTCTTATAGGCAGCAAAACAGGAATCCTCCTCCCAGGTGAAATCCCTCAAGAGGTGATTGCACACAGGAGGAAAAGTCTCGAGGAAGGGAGGGGCACATTCTCAGAGCAGTAAACACGACTAGCTAATCAAGATAAACACAGACGTGGAAGCTGCTAGAAACAGGACATGAAACAGCAAGACAGGCAGGCAGTCCAGTCGGGCCTGGTTTCTACAATGACATGCACCCCATGAGCTGCCCATGACCTGACCTGCACATGATCGGCACAAATTCACGAAGAAGGGAGCAGAGCAAGAAGAAGTGCCATCCATAGTTGATGGTAGCTGCTGGGAGAGGGAAAGACAGATTTGGTTTTGTTTTAAAACATAGGTCTTTTGATCTCACTCCAGCGGAAGACCATATAAGCTGGACTATATGGGTTTTTAAAAAGATATAAAATTGGGTGCGCAGGAAAGCTGGTGGATCAGGAAGTAGTTTCGGGAGGTAGATGAATATGATCAAAAACATTGCATGAAAAATTTCAAAGAACCAAAAGACAAATCAAATGTTGGGGAGGATGTGAATAAAGGGAACACCACTGATTAGAAAATAAACTAAGCCAGCCACTATGAAATCAATACTGATATTCCTCAAAAACTAAAGATAAGACTACCATCTGAGCCAGTATAGCACTCCTGCGTATTTACCAAAAGACTCCAAGTCAACATCACAGGAACACCTAGGCTTTATTGCAGTGCTATTCAAAATAGGTGAGTTGTGGAAACCATCCTAGGTGTTGAACAACAGAGACATGGATAAAATAAATCAATCTCTCTCTCTCTCTCTCTCCCTCTCCCTCTCCCTCTCTCCCTCCCTCCCTCCTTCCTTACACATAGTTTCATCCATATGTACATACATGTATATATAGTGATTGCTATACACACATATGTATATCTCAGCATCTCTTTAACCCTTGGACTTCCAAGTCCTATAAGCAATATTGTGCAAGAATTAGCAACATTCAGCCAACTACTAAATTACACAATTAGTCTAAAAAGAGTTACCCACAAACTGGAGAAAATGAGGTTAAATGATAGTTTATTAATTATTTAATTATATATAACTAATTAAATACACATTTAAAAAGTTCAACCACAAAGAAGAATGAAATTATTCTGTTTGCAGGAAAATGGCTACACCTGGAGCTAATCATATTAAGTGAATTAAGTCAATCTCAGGACAGACACTGTGTTGTAGTCTCCTATTATAGGTTCTAGAAATCATAAATACATAAAATTATTAAATACTGGTGACATGAAAATATAAGTGAAACTGTCTTGGGGGAACAAAGATAACAAATGAGAGGGTGAGGAGAAGGGGAATAAGTGCTTCTGAGCTACTGTGTTTAAACTATATTACGTATTTGCATCATAATCACCTTATGTAACTCTGCATAGTTAAAAAGAAACAATAAATATCACTTTAAAAACACAGGCCTTTAATGCTAGCATTCAGAAGACAGAGGTATCTTCATGAGTTCAATGCTAGTGTGGTCTACATAGCAAGTTCTGGGACAACATAACTATATAGTAAGACCCTGTAGCAAAAATAAATAAATAAATAAATACACATAAAATAACATTTGTCATCTTGTAGAATTAGGATTTCATAGAATAGTTTTTGAAAAAAAATGGTGGATTCTGTATTTGGACATTGATATGCCCTATCATGTCCTGTGGCCTATAAGAGTCCTGTTAGAGAATTTAGAGGATGGTAATTCATTTTGATTACTGTAGGCTGAAAAAGCACAACATTCTCTACAGAAGTTCAAAGAGAGGCTTAGTTTGATTTTGACCAGATTCACCCCTTAACAAATATGTCTTTTCTTTTACTCTTTCTACATGGTTGCTGAATTAGTAATTGTTGTTTAAGCTCATTTGTTCCAATCTGCTGGAAACTATTCTCACAGTGATTGTTGACTGAGTGCTGCTACTTCTATCACAGCATTGCTTGTAGGATGCACTTGGAAGTCCAGGGGTTAACGAGATGTTGATGGACGTTGGCACAGCTCTCATTATGCAGCTGGTGAGCCCACTCAACCTATGTATGTTCCTCTTCCCTTGCCCTATCATTTTGCCTGAAATGTTAATTTTTGAAAATCTGGTTTGATTTGGGCAATCTGAGAAAATGTGTATAAAGGAGCTTCGTGACTGCAAAGCTCTCTACAAATGTAGAGTGATATAATGAACTGGGCTGGCAATTCCTTTTAAGATTTATTTTTATAATTGCTTTAAATTGTGTGTGTGTGTGTTTTGTGTGTGTGTGTGTGTGTGTGTGTGTGTGTGTGTGTAAGTATGTGCACATGAGTGCAGGTGCCCCCAGAGTCCAGAAGAGGGCACTGGAGCTGACTTAGAGGCAGTCATGAGATGCCTAATGCTGGGGCTGGAAATTAAACATAGGTCCTCTGCAGAAGCAGTCCTCGCTGTTAACACTAACCCATCTCTCTCTCTCTCTCTCTCTCTCTCTCTCTCTCTCTCTCTCTCTCTCTCTC
>OU015746.1:54900947-54918272 GCA_907169655.1 Acomys percivali | reverse complement strand
CTCTCTCTCTCTCTCTCTCTCTCTCTCTCTCTCTCTCTCTCTCTCTCCTGGATTTCATTTCCCGAGGCCCCACTGCATGATGCATACTGTTTCAGGCACTAAGGCTACAACATGAAGCTGTGTGATTTCAGCCTTTGTGATGCTGTCTGGGAGCACAGCAGGTGGGCTTGAAGGTACTGAGTAAACAGCTACAGTAAGTCAGATGATACTGGCATTGAGCTCATAATGGAAGCTTCATGAAGATCATCCAGTCAAATAGGAAGAGGCTACCTGGAGAGACTGATATCTGAGCAGTGAGCCTTGGTGCACAGCAGGGAGTAACTAATTGGGACAGAGGTGGGGCAGGTGTTTGTGGAAATATGCTCAGGCTCCTCATGATCAGGAGACTGAAAATTAGAACAGCGAAATATTGTTAGATTGGAAGAAAGCTTAGAAAAAAACAATACGCTGTAGTGTCAGGATGTGGAGACTCATGTTCTCACACAGCTGTGAGAATATTAATCGGTAAAGCCCAATCTGGAAGGTTCATGAAATTAATAATGCATACATTTTGATTGAACAATTTTCCCTATAGAAATCTTTGTATACCTTTATAAGGTGGTGGCACAGAATGTTCGTTGCCGTGTTGCTGAGGATAATGAGACACTGAAAATAACTTGAATGTCCACAAGAGAAAGGGACCGTGCTATGACACACTATGTGCTATTAGAAAGGATCGCTGTGGGGGCGGGGGTTCAATGTGTTGTTAAAGTGAAACGTGACTGTTTAAATATTATATGCAACATATCATTTGTGGAGAAATCATAACAACACACTTAATTAAGAACACACGTCAGCCTGGCAGTACCGAGGAAGCACATGGAGGGACTCGCACTAGTCTGATCCCAGTTCTTTCTTCTGGAAGTCTAATTCTTCTCGTGAATTCACACACGTAGAGGGACTTTTGTTTTTTTTATCTCAGTAACCTTCTGTAAATGAAAAATGTATCATAGTCTGAGTAATTAAGAAGTGAAATTTTATAAAAAAGTAGAGGCGACAGGAAGTCACTGTAGGTGCAAGGATTTCCAGGATGCAGTAGGGACAGCCCTGTCAGCTGGAGCCACAGGTTTTACAGGTGATCTTTCTAGCCCAAGGCTGGTGCCTCAGCGTGCGGGGAATCTGCCCTTTGCCTTAGTTAGGGTTTCATTCCAAGCTTCGCTCTTCTTTCTGGTTTTCAGATAGGTCATCCCATCACCACAAAAATGCTACAGAATCCCCCCCTCTGTCCCCTAATTTAAGATCCCCTCCAGCTCTCCCCCTTTGTTTTGTAGCTCCTCCCCTTCAAGCAGCCTGTGCTCCCTCCCGTCTGCTGTGATGTCTGGGCTCTGAGCTCTCAGCATCCACTGTCATGCCCTCTCCAGCGCGGTCCTCCACCCTCTCTTCCTCCTTACGTCACAGCGTTGGCTGATGGCCACTTCTTCCTCCAAAGCGCCTTCCTTCCCTGAGCCTCTCTACATTCCTTTGCAGTCTGGAGGGCTGCCCCTTTTCAGTCTTCAGCTTCTAGATCACAAATGGGGCTGCCTCAGCCTCTTTCCTCACTGTTTCTTTGTTTCCCTCCTGCCTTTGGGCAGAGTTCGCCGAGCTTGGACGTCAGAATCACGTAGTCTTAAAAATTCTGAGGACCCGGCACAGAGCTGTTGCTTTGCGTTAGACCAATCACTATTTGTGAGACCATTTGAAAGAGCATTTACTTATTAGTTGTGTTTAAATAACAATAATGAATCCACTACACTCTGGCATAACTTCTATTTGTTTTGTATGTTTGCAAATGTCTTTCATTTGCTAGCTTGGTAGAAACAAGCTGGATTCATTGCTTCCACATCCAGTCATTATGAGCTGTTGTTTTGTGGAAGTGTAAGGTGAAATTCTGGCTTTGTGTACTTGTAGCTGGAAAATGGAGTTGCATTTTAATATGCACTTTAGATAACTATGGATAAATGTTTTGGATTTTACATTAACATTTAACACGTGGTAGTTTCTTACATCTTGGTCAAGTGAAATGTATAATCTGAAATTGTATCAGTGAACTTTTGTACCTATAACATTAAGATGTATTGGCCTATCTTGTACTTTTAATGGATCTGTTACCTCTAATTTTACATATTATGCCCTGGTCATTTGAAAAATATATTGACTCACTGAGTTATAAAAATATACGAATACTGGTACAGTTCATTATATATGTTTGAGAAAATTTATTTTTTACTATTGTTGTTTGTCTCATTAGAGAAAGTCTAAATATTAGGACTTGGTGAAGCTCATGGGAGGAAATACACATTTTCTATATTAAGTTTTTTCTTTTAAGTTAAAATTTTATGATTAGCAGGTACTGCTACTAGGTATTTTCCTTGAAGTGACTTGATTGTTTAGTTTACTTTAGATAAAATATTTGCCATACATTAAAGTCTGAAAAACATAGTTCATTATATAGTCATTTTTCTTTTCTTTCTTTCTTTTTTTTTTTTGAGACAAGATTTCTCTATGTAGCTCTGGCTGGCCTGGAACTTACTATGTAGACCAGACTGACCTTGAACACACAGAAATTCACTTCCCTCTGATGCCTGAATTCTGGGATTAAAGGCAAGCACCACACATCCAGCAATATATATATATATATTCATTTTTCAATAGAAATGGGGTTCTATAAAAAAAATTCAGAGCCAGGAGTGGTGGCATACACCTTTAATTCCATCATTCAGGGAGGCAGAAGCAGGTGGATCTCTGTAAGTTTGAGACCAGCCTGGTCTACAAAGTGAGTCCAGGACAGCCAGGGCTACACAGAGAAACCCTGTCTCTGAAAATGGAACAAAACACATACTCAGCTCTCAGCTTGCTTGCACATGTGCTTCCCTTCAGACACCAGTGCTGACTACTTCACTCTGCCATAGAAGTCCTCGCCTGTGTTTGTATTTTTATCAGATTAAATGATAAAAGCCATAAAATAGCCTGCATTTTTTATTGTTTCATAGGTGGCTCTGATTTCGCTTTTGAGACACGGTCTCATGTATCCCAAGATAGCTTTTAAATCACTATACAGCAAAGATAACTCTGAACTTATGATTTTTCTCAATGCCACAATTCTGAGTGCTGGAATTACAGTGTGCGTCACCATGCCCAGTTTATGTGGCACAGGAGATCAACCCCAGAGCTTTGTGACTGCCACGTAAGGACTTTACTAACCCAGCCCTGTCTCAGCTCCAGCCCCATAGGTGACATTTTTAAGGGAAGATGAGACCAGTGTGTCTTAAGCTAGACGTGTAGAAATAAAGAACACAGTGACTCCGGATGTAACTGGCCAGTGCAGGGGTTTACCCTCACCCGTTGCCAGTTTCATCTCCCATTGCTTTTATAATGTCGTCGGTATAATGGCTACACGGCAGAGGCAAATTCTAAGTCTATTGTGAAAATAGGTTTCACCATGCGGGGCCCCTAGCAACCATGGACCACACTGGAGACTTGCTCCTTCTGTTACCCTCACATCAGCCACACACAACGCAAATGGCCAGCTCTGCGGTTAATTCTTTGTGAAACATGTAATAATGTCAGGCTCATCATTTGCAATGATATCACATGTAATTTGTGAATAATAGAGTTTAATAAGGTTATTAAACCCATTAGTGCTTAGTGCCTACCTGTCTTTTTGTTTTTAAAACAACGAAAGTAGGTTAAGAAATATTAGCTGTAAATCCCTACTCTCCAATTTAATTCCCCAAGTGACCGGGTTCAGACTGATGCGCCGCTTTTCACAATTGCTCCCCCTTTAACGTCTGTGGGATGGAGAAAATGGAGGACCTTTAACTATAAGATTCTAGGGCAGCTCTAAGAAAAAAAGAATGCCCTTGAATGGCTTGATTGGGCCACTTACATTTGTCTACTTCTTCCTATGCATTTGCCATGTCTCTAGTTCAGTATAGTAAATTTAAGGCAGAAGCAGAAGGGACAGCATTTAATCTAGAGAACTTAATCTGGTTTGATTCATTTATACTGATGACCTGACCTCATTTTTGTCATAGAGTCTTGCCATGGCCTTAAATGGGCCAGACTTCTGCCTCCACCTCCCCAGTACTGGGATCAAAGGTGTCCACTATCACACCTGGTCTGTGGCCTTTATTCCTGTCACTCTAGCCTGAATTTGATATGGTAACTTTGTTATCCACTTTGTGTTTGTGTGTGTGTGTGTGTGTGTGTGTGTGTGTGTGTGTGTGTGTGTGTGAGAGAGAGAGAGAGAGAGAGAGAGAGAGACTTTTGCTAACTTTAGTTTTCTCTCTCTCTCTCTCTCTCTCTCTCTCTCTCTCTCTCTCTCTCTCTCTCTGTGTGTGTGTGTGTGTGTGTGTGTGTGTGTGTGTGTGTAACTTTTGAGATAAGATGTCTCACTGGAACCTGGGACTCATTAATTAAGCTAAGTCATGAATCTGCCGGCCATTGCCTTTTCCCAGCTGGAATTATAAGCAGACACCACCACCCCACACCCAGGTCTTTACATGGATGCTGAGATTTGAATTCAGTCCCTCAGGGTGACAGTCAAACACTTTATCCTGAGGTATCTATCTTCCTGGAATTACTCTACCAATCCCCTCTTTCACTTTGGAGGCTACCCTACTCCACTCCAGCACGCTTACGCTCAGCTTTCAAGATGCTGTCATTTAGCCCTGGCTTGCAGAGTATTGCCTTTGATAAAGGTGATTCAGATAGTCGTTAAAGGGTTCAGGCAGTTGTTTATTTATTTCAAAGCAAGAAAGGTTTATTTTAGCCCATGGTCTATTATGGTAGGAAGACAGGGCCACAGGTATGTGGTCACATTGAGTCTATTGTTAGGAAGCAGAAAGTGGACAAGGAGGGCCTGACCATAAACCTCCAGGTATGCTTCCGGTGACTCACTTCCTCCAGCAAGACTCCACCTCCTAATGAATCCAGGCCTTATAAAACAATACCACCATCTGGGGCCCAAGTGTTGAAACATATGAGCCAATGGATGACTTTTCACATTAAACAGCAACAAACACTAAGTTTAATAAAGTTACTTTTTAATGTTTTTAAATGACTTGTAATTTTAGGTTTATTTTCATTTCTCATCAACAAGTAAATAGAAAAATATTTTAATTTTCAAAATTAATTGAGTTTTTCCCCTCAGGCCCCCTCATCCCAAGGCTTAGGAAACATCAAGGAAGAGTGGATAGAGACAACTTAAGAACGAGGGGATGAGGAAGGGAGCTGTGAAATGCTGTCTTCTGGACATGATGTGGCTGTTGGACACACAGACTCAGAGCAGATGTGGTCACATGCACAAGACCAGAGCAAGACGAAGCCAGTTAAAATTCCAGAGGGATAAGGGAGGGTCCCACTCCTAGCTGAGGTGCTACCAGTAGGCAATAATGTATGTTGTGGGAGGGAAAACAACTTTTCTTAGGGGATATGGCTACTAGCAGGTTGCTCACGCCCCGTTGGTTGGTACCAAATCCAATGAACACACATATGCGCAGGACTAATTGGACTCAGTAGGTTATAAGAAAGAATGAATGGTTATGACTCTCAATTAAACATCACCAACGAAGAAAGCACCTGCATACTCTCATTCAATAATCACTAAAGGGACATCAGGAAGTTACTTCAGTTAAGAATTTGGGTTCACTTATTTTCCTGCTTGGAATTTGCTGTGGAAGAAGGGTACATACACAGTGACAATCATCATGACAGTAATGACAGGAGGATGTTTTTGTTGACACTTTTGCAGCAATCCAGTATCTCACATGCAGAACTTACTGTATGTGAACCTGTCCTTTACTGCTCATAAGCCCTGTCATTGTCAAACGTGGGTCTGAGAATGTTTCAGATCACCTACATCTTATATCCTGAAGGACAGGCTTGTTAAGACTTGAATAAGGCGTGTGGGTAGAGGGGAACCAGAGGCCTCTCTGTTACAGTCCCATCACACAGTAGGATCCCTTCTCATTATACCACTAAACTTGCATGCTGGGAAAACTTCAGCCCAACTCAGCTTTATTGTGTAAAAGAGGGCAGGCTTTCCATCCTGGGTGGGAGATGTATCCTGTAACAGTGAACACAGGCTTTGTTCCAGTCTACTGTGGGTGGTTTGGGGTTTTAGGTGTTGTTTTCAAGCGAGAGTCCCTACGCTCCCCCCCCCCCCCCCCCCCCCCCCCCCCCCCTGTGGGGTTTTTTGGGGGGGTTTTTTCTCCTTAGGGGAGGATTTTTTTTTTTTTTTTTTTACACAAAACTGGTTTGAAAGTTATCTGAACTCAGGTAGTCTTTTTTTTTTATCTTATAAATACACTTCTCATTTATACTTTTAATTCTGCCAACTCTTGAAGTTATTTCGTCCTGTTTACTTCTTAACTCATTCTTGAATCACAGTGGAGAAAACAGAAAAATAACTGTTCTAAGGTCATCCACTTACTGAATTTCTGAAGAAGCATGTCAAGGGGACAGATACTGTGAATAGCAAAACACTTAAAGGAACTCAACATTCATAAAAGGGAGGGGTGATGTTTGGGTTTTGAGGTGTATATGGGCTATCAGTTGTCTCCAGCTTGTGACAGACAGACTACATTTTGAGAGGGTAAAGTAGTTGATAGAGAAGGAAGGACAGGAGTCAGCTTCCCTTAGGAACCACACGCTCGGACTTTTATGAGGAATATTTCTAGAGATCATTGTTCGCACTCTTGCTGCAAGGCTGATCATAGATGCCGGAGAGTGCATCCCCGAGGTCCAGTTGAATGGAGAACTTCATCAGATCTGCCCTACATGCTCAAACTACATCTCTCCCTGGTCTATACTACTTTTGCTCTTTAAATAATAATTTTTTATTGTGCGAGTATGAGAGTCAGTGTCTCTGTCTGATTCCTGTTGCTATTACTCAACACTAACCAAACGCAACTTGAGGGAGAAAAGAGTCACAGTCCATTGAGGGAAGTCAGGACAGGAACTCAAGGCAGGAACCTGGAGGCAGGAATGGAAGCAGAGGCCATGGAGGGATGTTGCTCCCTGGCTTTTCCTTCATGACCAGCTTGGCCTTTTTTCTTACGCAAGAGCCACCTACCCAGCATTGGTGCTGCACCCCTGAGCCCCTAATCAAGAAAATGTCCTATAGATTTGCTTCTAGACAATCTTATGGAATGACCAGCCAGGTCACCCAGGATCTCATACAATTTAGGAGAGTGACCTCAGTATTTATTTTATTTTCTTCTTTCTACCCCAAGAGACTCTCAACCATACATGAATTTGTCTTTGATATTTTATATGCCCTTTAAAATTAAAAAAAAATTTACATAGTAAGAATACTCTAGGGACTAGAGACATGGCTCAGAGGTTAAGAGCACTATCTGCTTTTCCAGAGGACCCTGGTTCAATTCCAAGCACCCATATGATACCTCACAAGTGTCTATAACCCCAGTTCCAGGAGATCTGACACCCTCTTGCAGACATAAACTCAAGCAAAAGACCAATGCATGCAAAAATTAAGAAGGAATCATCAAAAGTTTTTAAAAAAAAGGAGAAAGTCCAGCATAGGTTATCTGTAAGATGGCTTAATAGTTATAGCATCCACTGAATGGAGGGACACGAACAGGGTCAGCTCCCAACGTTTCCCCTTAGTGGAGCAATCCATTGCAGCTGAGATTCCAAGCAGAAGATTTCCTTTTTTAATAAATATGAGTTAGATAGGCTGTTCATCATTCTAGCTGAGTGACAGGGAACACAGGTGTAGTGAATAAAAACAGCTGGTGAAAAGATAGCCAGAGGCCCCACAGTGCGCAGACGCACAAGCTTAAAGCACAAGGACAGCCAGCTGTGCGGTGTCTCTCCCACCTCCGTAGCAATACTACGGGCAAGGTGTAGAGTCACACTGAGCAAGCTGTGCAAGCAGACACGTTGTTACAGACAACAACAGAGAGCTCAGGGTGCTGTGTTAACAGACTAGCTCAGAACAGGGGTGACTTCCATATCAGCCACAGCTGGGTGGCCATTTCCAGAATGAAATGTTGCTATGGTTTTATTGTGTTCCCAGAGAGTTCATGGTCTGGGGGCTTAGTCCCCAAATTCATGTGCTGATGGTATTTGGAGAAGGTGCTTTAGGGAGATAACTAGGGTTGGATAAGGTCACGAGAATGGAGGTGCTAGGGTAGGATCAGTAGTTTTATAAGAACAGGAAGAGAGACTTGAGCTAATGGGCTCCCTCGGGCTGGTCATGTGATGCCCTTGCCACACAGTAAGAAGGTCCACCACTGAAGATGCACCTTCACCTTGGACTTCTTGGCCCCCTAAATGATGATAAATAAGTGTATTTTAGCATCGATGGATCGATGAGGGATTAGAATGGGAGGATTAAGTGGGGAGGAGGAGAGAAGAAAAGGATAAGAAAGAGAATATAAGGAGAAATAGCTAAAATTAAGGCAAATAATAGGCGACAGAGCCTTAAGTGGCCATTTCATCACCAAATGAAACTTTGAGAACCAAAACTGAGTCACACCTAGTTGGACTGTTGGACAAAGGGGTTCCAGGCAAACCCACAAACAACACAGGCTGCTGCAAGACATAGGTTGCTCCCCAGAAACTGACAGCAAGCCCCTATTGCTGAAGACAACATCTACACAACGCATTGAACATGCAGAATTGAAGCTGGTGCCGACATACAGCTTTCACTTCTACATTCTAGCATCTTTGCTAGAGGCACTTCGCACACTATGAAGAACCAGCCAGCCTCCATTTTAGGCTTGAAGGCCATCTTATAGTAAGGACAAACTATGTTCATTCCTGTTTATGATTAAACCTTTGTTCCTCAATGACTGGGCTATGCTCCACCTGTAACCTTAACTACAAATGGTTCTGTTCTGCATGCTCTAGGAGTGGCAATCATACTTTTGTTCCAGAAGTTCTTTATAACCATCTTGCCACCCTACCTCTGTTTCAAAAGGTCATGTGACCACCTATGATTACCTAGGTATGACTACTTGTTTTGACTACCTGTTCTGAACACCTGTTATGGTCTGCTCCTGTAACCCTGTCTGCTTTTCCTCATTTAGAAACCCCCTACCCCTGAACTATAAAAGCCTCATCTTCTTTGTTAGAAACTGACTCCCCTATTTCTGCCTTCATTATTGATTTTAGTGTGGTCTAAATAATAACAGGGCCTCCATCCTCTCTCTTGTTTGGCTTCCAGAAGTGTTCCCAAAGTCTTGGTATTTGTATTTGTATTTCTCAGGCAAAATGAGATTTATGTTCCTATTGTCCAGGCTGAGTTTCAAACCAACAGATCTCAAAGACTTTCTGAAGAACAGGTTGACTTAGCTTGAAAATAATGCTTTCCAAAACTGGCCAACCACATTGACATTAAAAAGTTATAATAATGAATTTATGTTAAATACTAATTGCAAAAGTTTCACTTCCATTAAGCTTTGCTTGCTTGCAAAGTCTTAAAGGACGTATGCAAGAATTCTCTGCTACATCTTAGACTCCACTTCATCTTCCTACTAAGGAGAGCTATAAGCTTAGCCTGGCCATAAAAATAAAAATTTTGCCTTGCAATATTTTGGTGTTAGTTTCTGGGTTTTGACACCATAACATTCCTAACATCCTAGGCTGACCTCTTGAACCTTGGTTTGGGGAGAGGCAGCCCATGTACATGAATAAAATAGCCTGCTTTAATTAGTTGGCCTTATGATGATTTGGATCAATGGTCTTTCTCCTCCAGTCTTTGGGATTAACAGGTACCAATGGAGATATAGAAACACCAAGACAGTCACAAACCCTTTGATCTACAATGATGTCCTGCCTGTGAGATATGCTAGTACAATCGTGGCACAAAGCTTGTGGAGTAAGCAATCAATATTTGATTTGACTTAGGGCTGACTACACAGATGGAACCCACACCTGACATAGTTTGGGTGATCAAGAACCTGACACTAGATAGCTCAGGGACCTAGAGTAAAAACAAATACTACTGTTCTAAAAACAAACAAACCAAACCCAAACAAAAAATGTAGCAATAAAATAACTCCTAATGATATTCTGCTATACTCATAGATCAGTGGCTTGTTCAACTGTCATCAGAGAAGCTTCTTCAGCAGACAGGAACAAATAGAGAGACGCACAGCCAGACAATAGATGGAGAGTGAGAGACCTTAGAATACTCAACCCTAAATGTGTTGTCTATCAAATCCCTCTCTTTGGAGCTCAGGGAACTCTAAGGAAGAAAAGGCAGAAGAAATTTAAGAGCCAGAGGGCATGGAATATAGCAAGAAAACAAGACCCTCTAAATCACCATGAGCAAAGCTCCTTTGAACTCACAGAGCCTGAGGCAGCATGTCTGGCTCTGCCCCAGACTCAGTCCTAGAGCTGAAAAGAGAAGTGGACACACCCCAACCCTAACTCAAAAAACCATCTCCAACTGATAACAACTTACGAATGAAAGTTTAGTTTCTACAAGGGAGTCTCACTGGAGAAACAAATAACTCTTAAAAGAGTAAACCTCTGGTTTGCTCTTCTTACACATTAAGCATAGTAAAACTTTTGACGAATGTTTTCATGTGACAATTTTATTACAACAAAGCTTTAGGCATAGCTACATGGAAACTCTCTAGCAAAACAGCAATGTACCTGTGACCTTTACAATAAGAAAAAATTTCTATTGGCTGATAAACAGCGCTCAGGGCTAGGGCCTAGAGGAATGACCTATGATAAACATAAGTATAGATTCTATACGTGGAAGGTGAACGGTACATGGGACCTCTTTCACAGAGATGACTTTCATTCACTGTAAGACAAAGCTTGGGATTAGGGCCTAAACAAAGCTCAGGATATTGGGGGGCTCAGGCGGAGGCTGGCTCCATGGACTAGCAAAGAATCACCAGGTTGTTTGGTCACTTTCTCTGTCATTCCAGGTGACCAGGTGTCATTCATTTCCTGCTGTTGAAGAAAACAGGCCAGCATAACTGACAACCTTGGTTTCTTGAATGCCTCTTCTAAGTTGTACTTCCTACAGTCCACTAAAGATGCAGACTACTTAGCATTAAACAACAGCTTGGCATTTCCTTCTTGAAAACTTCATCAGACTAAAAGATGGCTGAAATGTATAGTATTCCTCTTTAAATTCAAGCTCCCACGTGAAGAGCAACAAACCCAGTCAGTTCTCTCTGTTATTAACACACAAACCTCAACTGAGGGAAACTTCCATGTATTTCCACACAGATAACTGGGTTGAGTTGCCCATTAATTTTCCCGAGGCCATTCACCCAATGTGAAACTGGCTGGAGAGACTCACATTCATGCACACAGGATTAGAGCAGCAATGCATGGTGGGACTTCTGGATTGGGGGCCCTTCCTCTCCTACCTGTGTGACCTTAATATGCCTACTTGAACTTTATATTCCTTAGTTGCAAAATGAGATGAAACAAGATGGTCTCTATAGGGGACTTGGTATAGTGTGTGACATGTAGTTACTTTCGACTTTTCATAAGGGTTGCTTCTTACTAACACCACTTACCAATCATTAGAATTTTTCATGGATGACAAGAACCAGCTTGAAAATAGTTAAGTTTGACAACGACCCAGGTTGAAAATACAGCTCTGTTTTTCTTATGTCCACAGGTAGGACTTACAGAATCATGAGCAGTTTTTGTTTTGTTTCTAAGTTGGTTAAGCCTTTGGTCTTACAGAGTCATGACTGTGCTTTCTTAAAAGTCTCTTTTCTCTTTTAGAGACTGGGCTCCTTTCCTTGCACCCCAAAAGGCTACTGATCATTTCCATGAGCACTTTCCTACTGAGCCCAGTGGCCAGACCTGCCATTGTCATATCTACCTTGTGCTGTCTTTGTCTCCCCTTTGTCTCATCTGCCTTGTTGATTGTACCTGTCTGAAAAAAGGACACAGCTCCGATGGCACCCAAGCCTGATTGATGATAAGTATGTAATGAATATTTTTAAAGTGGTAATAAACACATTACTCATGAGATGTGAGGATCTTTGTCAAACAGAACGTTTACTTGTTAAAACTATAAACAGCAAACTCTGGGGCATTCTACTGTTTGTCCTTTGGGTAAATGAAGCCTACTCACACTTATCCTGTCCTCACTACCCCACAGCCTGACATCTGATGTCCTCTGCTCTCTGCTGCTGTTGCCTGAGCTGGAAAGGGCTGGCTATGTCTTGCCATCACTTTTCCCTCTTTTTCTACTTACTCAAAGAAGGCTCTCCTATGCCATATTCTTTATGCTTATTGCCAATTGTAAATGTTGGCATGTTGTGAGAGATGTTCCCTCTCATATCTAGGCCTTTCTATCATGTGGAAATGCTTGCAAACCCCCATAGCATCTTGGGTGTCTCTGCTGGGTGTAGTCCTGGGAGATGACACACTTTGGATTCTCAGTCAACATCCATCATGCACAGAAAACTGACTTATTGGAATATGGCTTGTGTTCAAATCCAGAACACAGAAGCCAGGATAATTAACAGACTCCATGGCTTGCCAATTAATTTGATCTATTATTTGATAATAGATATGCATTTATTAATAGTAATTATATCTATTCCTGTGAGTTTCTCGAATCAAACATCAAGTAAACTCTTTTGTCTCTGAAATCAGAAAACTTCACTGATGTGTTTGAGCATTTTCCATCTAATGTAAACTGTAGCCTCTTCACTGTAGACCCCACCCTGTTGAACTGCCTGGACCATGTCAGTGGCAGGTTTTGTATATGCCATTCGTAGTATAGTAGCAAAGCAAAATGATTCTCATTTCAATATATTAGAAGCAAGCTCTAGATCCTAGTCTCTCATTATTCAGGTCAGCTACAGTGTGAGCATGCAAACAGTATGAGTGTGCAAACATACCCACTAGTGGAGTCCAGAAATCCAGTAACACCGGAGAGTTGGGGCCAGTTGAGCTCATCGGTAAGAGCTGATGGCAAGTTGAGGAAGGTACTCTAAAGGAAAGAAATCATAAAGTAGTCATTATTAAATGGCCATTTGTTTTATGCTGCTGCAGAGCATAGCAATGCTTAAGCCTGGCTCCCCACCTCCCTGTCTTCCTGAGCCTCTGGCATTGAAAGAAGTCACCTGAGAATTCACAATAGTCAGAATCCCTGGCCTCCACTTGTCCTGTTGAGCAGGAGGGACATGTGGAGTCTCACATACTTGAGAGGGATGCTCAGGGACAGGAAACCTCCCATCCTACATCTTCCACTTGAGAAGATTGGAAAGTTGACTGCTTAAAAGGTAATTGCACTGAAAAACACTACTGAAACTCAAGCAAAAATGGCCTTACATAAGGTGATGCATCTGAGCCTGGGAGTCTGGTATACTTCTGAGAATCAGATTGTGGCTTCTTTCTCTACAAAATGCAGTTATATTCACTATGGCCTACTGTGGGAGTTGGAAACAAAATAGTCTGCCTCTACTTTAAAAATGACAAAGAAACCATTCAGCAAATATTCAAACTCCCTCCAAGTAGGCACATTTTGAAATCAAAACATGTGCTCAAGGCTGCATGCCATTCTCAAAAGTTGTTCTCTGCTAATCAGCTGTACTTCCTTGAGTTTGAGGCCAAGCTCTGATCACTCAGAGTGAAGCACAGGGCCTCTCTGAATTAGGAATGAAAACCGCTGTTGGATGTGCTGCCTGTTAGATTTGACATGGCTACATACCCTTCAGCAGATTTCCCCTAGTCAAAATACTCTGGATTTTGTAGTCATTTTCTTGGGACCCCAAATCCATTTCTAGCACTGCCATCTCAGAAGATTGGCACTCCTGCTGTGGTGTGACTGTGGTTTGTAGCCTCTGAAGCTCATCTTAGAGTTTAGTCCCCGGTGTGTGGCATAGCCAGACTATAGTGCTTAGAGGTAGAGTTTTGAGGAGATAATTAGGGTTCAATAAGACCACTAGGGGGTAAGTCCACAACTGAATGCTGTCAGCTTTATAAGCAGAGGCACATACACATAGGCTCATGGTCACCATGTGATGTTTCATACTACCTTAGCACTGTCAGCAAGGGGATCATTACTATACAGAGCCCCTAGACCATGACCCTCCAGAAACAGAAGCTAGAACCAACTTCTTTATAGTTTGTCTAGCCTGCAGAATGTCATTATTAGCAACCAAAATTGCCCCCTTGTGGCTATTGTAAACTGTTGCGAGCTGTGGCCAGCAGTGTTGACGCAGGAATGCTCATTTGAGTCACATTTCTATGGCTGGTGTGAACTTGAGGAAGAAAACAGTGTCTAGTCACGACGGCTTACTATTTATTCCCTTAACAAAAATGGCTCCTAGCACAAAACCTTCTAGGGACTTCACTTCTAGAAAGAGCTCACGTAAACAGGTATGGCAAGCCTTCTACTATGTTGATTGACTTGACAAAATTAGCCATGTAGCAAACAGCTGTTGGAGTACAGCCATCATCCGGTCTTGCCTTACATATTTCCCCCAAGTGACACTTACTTCAAGATTGTTTCCTGCACGTTGATGGGGGTGGGGAGGTGGAAGATGGAGGGTGTGGCCAGGAAGGACAGCTTCCTGAGATTCCACAGCACTGATAGTTACCTCCTTCAGAGGAGCACAGAGCAAGTCTTTGAGGCTCCTAGACTATCTCATCATGAATGAGGAGCTAAGATTTGTCACCCTTTGCGGCTTCACACTCAACACTTTCTGCTTTAAACTCTTCTATTTCTGTGGCTCAGCTACTGTACGTTATGGTTTCTGTTTCTTCTACCGCATTTGGAGCAAAACTTTCCTCTGTCTGGTTATGATTTCCCCCTATATGTTTTCGCTTACAATATATGTTTGAGAATTTTCAGTTCCACTAGATGAGGCAAGAAAATCAAATAGAGTGGAGAAAAATCATAGGCCATATTAAGCAGAGCTCTAAGTAAGAAAATGGCGTGTGAGCTGTAGGCAGAATTTATGAGATGGTTACCCATAGGCCACGATAAGGAACAAGACAAGAATGTAGTCCTCAACGTCCCTCCGCCCTCATCCTTTTCTCTGTCCATAAAGTGGTGACTCCTACTTGGAAAGCCAGATGGGACTGGATTTTGGTATTTGAAGGGACTGCTCTTTCTAATTCAGGAAAGAATGACACAAGAGCTCCGCGAGCACAGGAAGGCCTGCCTAGCACTCTGTCTTACAGTAATAGCGGAGGAGAAGGGCATTCTGAAAAGCACCAACAAGGGAAAAGGTTTCACCCTGGGAACCAGATCTGACATCTCTGTCCAGAGCTACAGGAACAACACAAGTCTACAATACGAACACAGCACCTAGGGCCATGGCTTCCACACTCCACGCAGGCACTGTTCCGTCCCGTGATGGGGGAAGTGTAGCATGGGTGGGAAATGGCAGTCGTTAGTGTCTTTGGAGTTGGGATCTTCAAGCCCCAGCATTCCCTCAGCTCATTTCTCTGGAGAACTGGGCCTCCTTTACTTGACTAGTTCCTGAAGCCCTTGCTAGTTATCCAGGAAACTCAAACTGCTTGGCCTTCCCCAGGTCTGTTAGCACTGAAGCTGTGGTGGACAGCAGCTGGTGCTGAGTCACAGCTGGGACCCCAGTGAGTTTGCATTCCATGGCTGTAGTGCAGATTAGATGCGTCCATTTAACCCCGGTGATCTGATTAACTTCAAAATAACGCAGAGCTGTGTTTTCTTATGGAATGGTTTAGATTTCACTAGTGGCATTCTGGCAAGGCCTGACTGTTTCCAGAGAGGCTTGTGGGGGAAGATACAGTTCTATCAGCTCCTCAGGGTAGCTTTGTGGGGATCAGCAGGCCTTTGGGGAAGAGCCAAGGACATAGTAAGGAACGGGTGGCTGGTTGGAAAGCGCGTGCTTAGGAAGGGCCACCCCTTTCTTTTTTTTTAATTTAATTTAATTTTTTACACGTTTTTTATTGAAAAATAAAATAATTCATATTACATCTCATTTGCTATCCCATCCCATGCATCCTCCCATTCCTCCCTCCCTCCTGCTTTCACCCGATTCCCCTTTCCTATGACTGTGACTGAGGGGGAACCTCCTCCTCTTGAATATGATGCTAAGGTATCAAGCCTTTTCTTGATAGTCTGCTATCCTTCCTCCGAGTGCCATCGGGCCTCCCCATAAAGGGGACATAGCCAAATATGGGGCACCAGAGATTGTGTGAAAGTCAGTCCCCAGTCTCCACTTAACTGTCCCTTGGCTAGATCTGGGTAGGGGTTTGATGATGACTGCACATATTGTCCTCCTTAGTTGGTGCCTTAGATCGAGAAGAACCCCTAGGCCCAGATCTGCCCATCATAGTGTTCTTCTTGTAGGTTTCTAGGAACCTCTGGATCCATCTATTTCCCTATCTCCTATATTTTTCTCACCTAGAGTCCCAATAGGATATCCTCCCCTCTGCCCCATTTTCCTGGTAAGTGGTGACTTTCATGGGACCTGCCTCTTGGGCTAGTGTCCACTTATAAGTGAGTGTATACCATTTGAGTCTCTCTGCTTCTGGGTTAGCTCACTCATTATGATCATTTCTAGTTCAATCCATTTGTCCACAAATTTTGGAAATTCCTTGTTTTTAATAGCTGAATAGTATTCCATAGTGTAAATGTACCACAGTTTCTTTATCCATTCTTCTACTGAGGGACATTTACACTGTTTCCATGTTCTGCCTATTATGAATAAGGCTGCTATGAACATAGTTGAGCATATGTCTCTGTTGTATGCTGGAGCATCTTCTGGGTATATTCCAAGGAGTGGAATAGCTGGGTCTTGAGGAAGCCCTATTCCCAGTTTTCTGAGATAGCGCCAGACAGATTTCCAAAGTGGCTGTACTAGTTTACATTCCCACCAGCAATGAAGGAGTGTTCCTCTCTCTCCACATCCTTGCCAGCATGTGGGGGTCACTTGAATTTTTGATCTTAGCCATTCTGATGAGTGTACGATGCAATCTCAGAGTTGCTTTGATTTGCATTTCTCTGATGACTAAAGATGTTGAGCATTTCTTTAAGTGTTTCTCTGCCATTTGATATTCCTCGGTTGAGAATTCCCCGTTTTTCTTCTCAGCCCCATTTTTCAATTGGGTTATTTGGTTTGTTGGTGTTTAATTTCTTGAGTTCTTTATAAAGTTTGGATATTAGACCTTTGTCAGATGCAGGGTTGGTGAAAATCTTTTCCCAATCTGTAGGCTGTTGCTTTGTTCTTTTGACAGTGTCTCCTGCCTTACAGAAGCTTCTCAGCCTCATGAGGTCCCATTTATTAATTGTTGACATTAAGGCCTGGGCTGTTGGTGTTCTGTCCAGGAAGTTGTCTCCTGTGCCAATGTGTT
>OU015746.1:54856160-54896820 GCA_907169655.1 Acomys percivali | reverse complement strand
TTTTCTACTATTTATCATTTAAGCTCTAACCCTATGGTTTATTTATGCAATTAATGAGGTGAAGGATACATTTATATAACTGCTTCATCCCAAGTAAGAACACTGTACAATTGGAGTCCATCAAACTCCACTCCTTCCATCAGCTTTTTAAAAGAGTGATTGGAGAATTTTAACCAAATTCATAAAAGCACAAAAAACAAGGGTTTTAAATGTCCTGCTTTATGAAAAAAAAATCTCAAAAGTCGGGTATTTTATGGAGCCAGTGAATTTCTTTCATAAACAGAAAAATAAATTCTTCAAGGACTGAAATTGTTTATCATAAAATTTTTTATCTTTTATTTTTATCTTTTTTTCATCTGAGGTTTATTTATTTTGTGTGTATAAGTGTGTGTCTAGTGCCAGGGGGGGTAACAAGGGGACGTAAGATAGGCTGGAACTGGAGATAAAGATGGTTGTAAGCCACCACGGGGTCCTCTGGAACAGCAACAGGACTTTTAAACTCTGAGCCCTCTCTCGAGTCCCAGCTTTGATTCTTTCTCTTTTTAAAATTTATTTTAAATTGTATATTCAATTTATATCCCAATCATAGACCAGCCCTCCTCTCCTCCCCACCCTCTTCCCCCTAACACCAGCCCTTGTCCTCAGAAAAGAGGAGCCCCTTTCACCAAGCCACCCCAGCACATCAAGTTGTATTAGGACTGAGCTCCTCCTCATCCACGGAGGCCAAGCAAGGCAGTGCAGTTAGAGCAAAGTGATCGAAAGTAGGCAACAGAGCCCATGTCATAAACAGCACCCGCTCAGCTTACTAGGGGACCCACATGAAGATCACACTGCCTATTGGTTACATATGTGTAGGGGGTACAGATCCAGTCTATGCATGCTCTTTGGTTGGTGTTTCTCTCTCTGTAAGCCCCCATGGGTCTAGGTTAGTTGGCTTTGTTGGTCTTTCAGTTTGGTTAATTCTAAAACAGCTAAACTTTCATTGTCCAAGGTGTTATAGTCCCACCAACTTTCTCCCTGCAACAGATAATATCTGGAATTTGATGCCATATGAGTCCAAGTTAGGGATGTAAGAGATCTTCCTAGGTCCGCCTAACAAGCATGTCCACCTGAGCCAGGCTCTCTCTCCCCACTATGCTGATCAGCAACAATGCTTTCCTTCCTTCTTTCCTTCTACTATTTTATAGTAAAAGGCTGCCACGAAACATTGTGACGTTAGCTTTTGAGTTGATGTAAATGGAGACCTATCTGGGAAGAGAGTATAATCACCTGAGAAAATGTCTCTATCAGATTGCCTGTACGCAAGACTGTAGAGCATTTTTCTGATCCATGATCTATGACGGAGGTCCCAGGTTACTGGGGACGGGGCCTATTGCTTAGCAGGAAGTCCTGGGTGATATAAAAAAACAGGCTGGGCAAGAAATAAGCACCATTTTTTGAGGGTTCTACTTTAGTTTCTGCCTCTAGGTTCCTGCCTTGGCCTCTGTCAGTGTACTATCATCTGGGATGTCCTGGCCAGACTCTTCTTTATTTCCCAGGTTGTTTTGGCCATGGTCTTTATCACAGCAGTAGCAAATACACTAAGACTCCCACTCTTCAAAGACGTTAGCTATTTCCTCAGCCCCTGTCCAGTGTCACTGCCCCTCCCTTCTCCTCTCACTCTTTGAAGCCATTATGTGCCAGAATCTTGTAGGAGCTTATTTTTTAAACATATTTATTGTTTGACAATTTCAAACAATTTATCTTGATCATATCCACCCAAAGTAGACCCCCAACACTCTCCTTGAGCGCTCTCAATGTGCTCCTCTCCACGTATGTGTCTTTTCTTTAACAACAACAACAACAACAACTCATTGAGTCCAGTTAGTGCTGCTTGCAGGAATATTTACAACCCATGAGTGGCCACACTCCTAAGGAAAAAGAACTACTTCTCCACCAGTAACAATCAATTGGCAATAGCTCCTTGGTTAGGGGCGGAGCCCCATAATTCCCTTCTCCATTCATGCTGGGATGTTTGACTAGCTTGATTTTGTCCAGGTCTTCTGCAGTGAGTTCCTTGGTAGAGCAGCCAGCCTGTATCCAGAAGGCAGCATTTGACAGCATTCTTCCTGTCCTCCAGCTTTTATGTTCCTTCTGTCCCCTTTCATACAACATCCATAAGCCATACAGGGGTAGGTCTAGTCATCCTACTTAGAGCTGAGATTCAGCAGTCATTCTTAGAATTAGGCCAGTTTTGAGTCTCTGCTACAAAGAGAAGCTTTGTCAATGAAGTTTGTTCATTACAAACATGAACATTTAGAAGGCAGCTTGGCATAGCTGTTCAGCAAAAAAATCATGTAGTAGTTTCCTCTTCACATCCTAGAACCTACGACTTCCCAGGCCATGGGTGTTTGAGCAGGTTTACAGCATCAAGCATGGATTCTTTCCTGTGCACTAGGACTCAAATGCAATCATAAAGGAATTGGTTAGCCCCACAATAGTCAGACCACTATTGTACCAGCAGGTATATTTTACCAGCAAGTAGCATGCAGGGCCCACTGCTGGGTAAATTCATTGATGACTTCTTACCCAGTGACCTCTGTAGCACCCTTTGGCAGTATGGAAACTAGCCAGCATGGAGAAAAATTCCAGGTCAATTCCAGCATATTTTATTGAAAGTGTACTGTGTTGTCAATAATTGGGTCTTACCATCTAGTTATGATGGGCAACCATGGACAATAGAAATAGCATGGGTTTGTTTTGGGGGCCTTTGGGGTATGATATGACATGGGGTGTGTGTATCATATACCTGACACTGAGGTCTTTATTTAATGATCCAATAAGGCCTTTTCATACATCCTTAGTTTTGGTTAACCTGTTGCCAGCCCCACCCTTCCTTCCCAATACTGCTGCATTTTGTGGGAACTTCATTAAAATGCAGACCTTGGTTGGGCAGGCTTATGATGGGACCCTAGAATCTTAACTTTTTAAGTGTCCCAAATGACTATGGTGACTGGCCAAGTTTGATAAATGCTGGTCAGTGGGCTACTGTTGTTACTCCACACAGCCTTGCTCATCCCCCCAGCACCTTCTCTGCCCCTTTTCCTACCCTACTCAACCACCTGCAGTCCCCTGAGCCTGTCACTGCCCCCTCGTAATGCAAGGCCTTGTCGTAAAAATCTTCCCCCTACTGTACCTGCTGCTCAGTTGCAGTTCATGGAGCAGAAGTCAGCTAAACCCTGAGTCCCTCTCAGAGTTCTCCCTGGAGTGTTCATTTCTCCTTCCTCGAATGTCCTTGTCTGTGTTATCATCCACTTTGTGTATGCCTATCTAATTGTAGCCAACATGCTAACAATATAGCAAAGGTGACCAAATATTTCTGAGAAAAACTAGATAATAGGTATCTTAAGCTGTATATGGCCATCTTATCTCTGTGTGGCCACTCATTTTTATTGCAATATAAACACACCCCTACACAGGCAGTATGCAAACGATCCAACAGAACTATGCTCAAATAAAGCTTAATCGAAAGCAGCTGGTGAGTGGTAACACTGTGCCTAAGGCCTGTAGTTTGCTTACCTAAGCTCTGCCTTTAGTAAGTCAGCTAATCTTTTTAACTCTCAGGTGACTTTTATATCCTATTTTAGTCCACTAAGCTGCTATAACAAAATGCTTTAGACTGGGTACCTTATGGACAACAGAAATTTATTCTGGAAGGAGTCTTAGAAGTCCAAGATTAAGGTAGTTCATGTTGTGTCTGGCAAGAATTCACTCTGTTTCACAGTTGACTTCTTATTGCTGGGTTCTGACTTGGCAGAAAGGGCAGGAGAACATCTTATACTCTTGTGAGGTAATTACTGCCATTTATGATGGTGGAACTTTGATATTTCAGTCATTGATATTATTGATGTCACTACTGATCTTTGAGACTGACTTAGACTACATGGTAAGACTAAGGGAGGCCACATACATCCCTGGGGAGAGCGTGGTACAAAAGTGCTCTCTCTGCCTTCATACTTAGCTATTCTTCATAACGTAGGCAGATAGCCTACCAGACTACAGTAGAAACTGAATACAGTTCATAGCTGAGAAGTCATGTGTTCATTACTTCATTACTAAAGGTAGAGAAGAATAAATAAGGAGGAATTGCTATGACTCTAAGCATGAAAAGCAGTCTCAGGGAACTTAAAAATCTAGCTGGAAAGATAAATTTGCAACTATATAAAAGTATGAACACATATCACTGTGTTTTATATTATCTGATTTTTATATTTATTATTATATTAATTTTGGTATCCTCTCCAAATTCATATTTGAAAACTGACAACCAATGCCGCCAGGGCTAGATGAGGGCTTTGGGGAATGATTTACTCATCAAGGCTTACAGCAGGTATGAACTTATAATTCCATTACTCAGGAGGCTGGAACAAGAGTGGCATAGTCACTGCAGTTCGACTAATTGTTTGGGGAACCTCCACATCAACTCTCACAGTTCCTGTATCAGTTTACTGTCCTGTCAAAAGTACGTCAGGGTCTTCTTTATCCTCATCCTCAATAGCACTTGTTGTCATTGGTTTTCTTGATGCCAGCCATTCTGATTTGGGCAAGATGAAATTTCAAAGCAGTTTTAACTTGCATTTCCCTGATGGCTAAAGAGGTCAAGCACTTTTTCTTTTTCACATACCAAATTATTATTATTTTAAACAGCAGAGCTTCTTCTTTCTTTGTCTCAATGGATTTGAGATTCTTGGAGTTTTCCCTAATGGAGATGCACTCAATAAATGAGGTCTGTTTAGTAGGTAACTTGGGTGTGAGTGAAGCCAGGCGTTGCAGGCATTGATGTGAGTAACCAACGTGAGTAGTCCTAGTACTTAGCGGGTAGCACAGGAATGGACTGGTACAGACTCCCTGTGGAGATCACCACTTACCGGCTGGGAGAGGACACATGTGGGCTGGGTAATCACAAATGCCTCTAAGAGGTACAGGACTTAACATAATTGCATTGTGCAGGTTTTCATAGCCATGGGTACTTGGCATTTTAATCCTTTTAGAAGGTAGTGGGGGCTGGAATGGTAAGTCTAGATTTGCACCCTTCCCAGAATGAAAAGACCTACTGACCTGCTCATTCTGAGCACAGTGAGAAGGGTACAGAAGTCAGGAACAGGCACGGCGCCCATGTTCAAGACCAGGGAAGGGGAATGGAAGATCGTGCTTTATCTTGTGGTGTGATGGCTGCTAGAGAAAGGAGATCGCCATGGCTGCACAATTGTCTTTCTCTGCCAGAATAAGTGAGTGGTAACTAGAATTGAAGAATGCCTTCTCACCATTAGCATCTTCCATCTGCTGCCCTGTAAGATGTCAGGCAAGCAGGAAGGGTAATTTTGTTCAGTTTTTTTTATCACACAACAGCCTTTCCTCATCTTAAAAAAAAAAATTTTTTTTTTAAAGTACTCAAAATGCTCAGATATTTCAGGAGTGGACATGAAGTTAACTCAGATGGAATTTTCATATTTTATGGGCACCATGAAAATCTGCCTTTATGCATGGTGGAAGCTTTTTAAGTGGCCAATAAATCCAGAGTATGGGAAGCCAGGGGAGCGAGGGAGCGAGGTAGGAGTCCCAATCCTGCCTGCGCTGCTTGTGGGCTAATAAAGAGTTGCAGAGCTGACAGAGAGAATCATCTCAAAGAGGAGTGAAACACGCAGGGCTTAAAAGACCGAGCAGCAAGCTCTTGGGTGAATCTGCATTTTCTGCTGCTAGATTAAGGATTCATTTCTGTCCTTGATACAGCACGAAATTCAATCTGTGCTCCTTACCCTGCAGACAACAGCCTGGCAGGGGTCATGCTAAGATGTCATGATAGGACAAGCAACAGTTTCACAAGCAAAACAAACATCTGAGAAATTGATTTTTTTTTTTTTCAGAATCTCTTCTCTTCCTCCGCTTTCTTCCCCAGTTCAATGAGAGGCAGCATTTAGTATTTTGAAAACAACATTTGAGCAGATGGGTGAGCAAGCAGGAGGGCGGTGCCTACTGTTTTCTCCAAGACCTTTGAACCTTGCCTTCTTTTCTGATAAAGAAACCAAAGCTGTTATTGTTTTCCCTTTGAAAGAAAAAAACAAAACAATCCAAACAACAGCATTCACGCTCCTTGATTTACTGTGGTTTACTTGGAAACCTTTCTAAATTGAGGTCTTCCTTTTGAGACAGGTAGCTTGATTTCTACCTGATGACTAAAGTTTGGATGCGCTGGAGAGAAGCCAAGGCTGTTTATCAAGGGAAGAAGGGGCAAGACCATCTTCTGACCCTCTGAGGAATGAAGCCAGGCACCATGAGGGTGACTCTTGCCACCAGATAAACACACTCCTAACCCAACTTATCATGAGCTCCCTAGCTAGAGGGTGGCAGGTTAGGGTAGAGAGACAGGCACCAGGAAGAAAGCCCACAGTGAGATGGGGACAGGGCATTTTCTGTCTTATTGGAAGACAAAGGCAAGGCGTGCTGGATGCTCTTATGAGAGACAGAATGGCTCACTTTTCCATAGCCCTACTCACATATGCTCACCAGTTCTTCTTATAGGAAGTTACTATTGAGCAGGGCACAGCACATTAAGGCTCATAAGCTACATCTTGCCTACTTTCTATTTTGAAAATAAAAGCAATGTTAATTAGCTTACACAACGTGGACACACTTCTTTCTAGTTCTGTGAGCATCTGATGGCCCCCAACTCATTCCTCCATTTAAGATATGGGTTTTTTCCCCATGAGGTCTTCCATTTAGTGTGGGGACAGGCACGCTTTCCAGCACAGACTGCTCTGAGACTGCCATTGCTAAAACACTGTGTGTTTTTCTCATGAGCTAGAGAGCTCAGTGAAGACCTGGCTTCTTTTGATCACAGGGCTGTGGCACAAGAGGCTCAATGACAGTGCTTGTTGATTTAATCAATGCATGGATAGTGCCCTGAGGCTACGCCTGCCTAGTGTGACTCTAGAAACACTACTTGAGACATAGTTGATACTGTCAACACATGCCACAAACACTAAAAGCCAGACTTCAGAAACCAGAGGCCTCTGAGCTCAACACACTTCACACATATCAACTGCATGTAATTTTCATTCCTAGGCTGACTACTTTTATAAATGATGAAATTCTGTACATAACAATTTTTTTAAATCGAAGTATTTTTTTTAAGGAGCATAATTCATACTGGTCCTAAAGCGAACCATGAAACAGCTCAACATCTAATTAGGAGTCAGTGGTTTGATGAATTGCAGCATGCTTACCCCAAAGTGCACTGTGGAGCATCAGCAAAGGTGATCACCTACAGATTTAATGCAAACATGCATAAGGACAACAGTGAGTGCTAACTGACAAAATGGAAGTCTCCAGTGACTAAACACACACGTGTGCATAGATGCAGACATGTATAGTGGGTATGCACTCTTACAGAGTGGAGAAGCACCAAGAAACATCTAGGTCGTGGGGTGATAGGTCACTTCTCAAATTCGGTCTTATTGTCATGATGTCTTCTTTTCTCTGATATTATTTAAAAATATTTGAAAACAAGTTTGATATTTAAATGTTAGAGTAATTTATTTTTCTAGCTGGTAGAATTAAGAAGCCATTTGAAACAAGTTCTTAATAATTTCTCTATTTTTGTCTTTTTGTTCACTACATTATTTGACATTTACAATTTTTAAAAAAATAGCCTTTATTCATTTTAATTTTTTATGTGTATGTTTTTCTTGCTTGTATATCTGTGCATCACCTGTGTTCACTACCCTCAGAGGCCAGAAGAGGAGCATCAAATCCCTTGGAACTGGAGTTGCAGGTGGTTCTGAGCCACCATGTGTACTGGGAATACAGCCAGGATCCTCTGGAATTGCAGACTGTGCTCTCAATTGCTGAGCCATCTCTTCAGCCCAGCACTTATCATTAATAAAAGGAACAAATCAAATCTTTACTCTTGTCCATCTCTCACTTCAGGCAGATGCACTTCTGTCTCCTTTGAGCCCCAACATGATGATGTAACATACACTCAGTGCTGGTTTGGTGATGTAGTGAGTGTGCTTATATAGGATGTCCTGTCCTTTTGAATTCTGCCATCCTTTTGAGACGAATATGCTCTGGGCACATTGTCTGCCGAGCTGACTAGTGTCTAACATGGACCCTGGATCTAAAACCAACACAGCCTAACCTGTAACAGGTAACTCTAGGCAACTCACAGAAGAAATCACTGTTGTTTTTGGTGACGAGCAATTTGGAATGGTTGGTGGCTATTGTGATAATGGAGTGATAAAGATTTATTTTCATGATCAACTTATTAATTAGAATACCTCTTTTGTTCTTGTCCTGGCTTCATTCTTATTAAGTGGTGTCCTACACAAGTGAGTGCTCCATGATTTGAGTGGCTGGGCTGAACTTTAGCCTATAAAGGAATGTTAACCCGAAGACCTTTTTCTGAACCCTGAAATACCAACACCTTAAAGTAGATGACAAAAAGACAGAAAAATTCCACTGTTCTCTTTCTACCCATAGCATTGTGACCATGTTGATAAGATTTGTAAATACTGATTACTTTCATGGCTGATTTAGTTCCACCTCAACTTCCAGCCCTCCCCTTTTAAAGACATAAACTCACTTTGTAACCCTACCTGGCCTAAAATTCCCTATGCAGACCAGGTTGGCCTCAAACTCATAGAGATCTGCCTGCCTCCGTTTTCTGAGTGCTAACATGAAAGATGTATATGACTATGTCAGGGATCATCAACCCATTTTCAGTTATATCTCAAAGCTATTTATTGGTAGAAGGGGGAATAATCCACATCTAAACTGATGATCACCACTGTGCATTAATTTAATCAGTTTGTTGTTGCACACAGCAGATGAAGATCATGACGGCCCACATCTTTGTTTGTTTGTTGTTATTTATTGACTTTACATCCCGAATGCAGCCCCCTCCTTCCTCTCTTCCTGGTCCTACCCTCTTCCCCCTTTCTCCTCTCCCCTTATCCTCAAAAATGGGAGCCCCTCTCCATCAACGCACCAGAGTACATTAAGTCATATCAGGTCTGAGTGCATCCTCTTCTGCTGAGGCCAGACAAGGCAGCCCTGCTAGTGGGAAGTGATCTAGAAGCAAGCAACAGAGTCCATGTCAGACTCCCCCCACTTGCTAGCCCCCACTCCACTTGCTAGGGGACCCACATGAAGACCAAACTGCCCATCAGTTACATATGTGTAGGGGACTCAGGTCTAAACAATATATGTTCTTTGGTTGGTGCTTCAGTCTCTGCAAGCCCCATAGGCCTAGATTAGTTGACTCTCTTGGTCATCTTGTTCCCTCTGGGACCCTCTATCCTTCCCCCTACCCACTTCTGCAAGACTTCCCTGAGACTCTTAGCAGCAGGAGATGTGGAGACTGAAGTGGCCACCCTCTAGCCAGGCAGGACATCTAATGGAGGAAATGGAACACCAACTGACTTTGATCCACAATCTTCCCTGGCCTACAAGAAGTGCAGGGATAAAGAGGTAGCAGAGATTAGGGGAATGTCCAACCAATGACTGGCCCAACCTGAGACCCACACCATGGGAGAGAGACAACCCCGGACACTATTAATGATACTTCATTATGCTCACAGATAGGAGCCTAGCACAGCTGTCCTCTGAGAAGCTCCACCTAGCAGCAGATCAAAACAGATGCTGAGACTGACAGCCAAACACGGCACTGCTCACATCTAACTGTTAGGCTTCTAGGTGGGATCTGCTGCCAGCCTTAATGAAGTACGTGCCTGAAAATGTCTTCTTAGTGGCTCCCTTTTTCTGCAGAAAACATTCCTGGAAAAACCTGATAAAGTCCCCATTCCTAGGACTCTGGAGAGAGGTCTGGTATGAGAGGTGTGATTTTAAAAGCCTTTAAGCACTCCCACTCCCATGCCTGACCTCTGCCAACATCCTTGCTCTGGTTTGAATCCAGCATACTTGCACTGAACATTTTCCCAGGCCTTAGCTAAGAGAAGCACAAGGCCTTCCCTAAGAGAGGAACTATCACCATACATTAGTTTCAGCTAAATGACTCATTCAGGATGACAGAGATGGGGGTGCTTTGCCACTTTTAGTTGTGTGACCTTGGGAAGTATATGCACATTCACTGAACATTTGTTTGTAAAATAAAGCAGCGTCTTAACAACACCAGACATATCATGTTATGCAAAGACTAAGTAGAGCAAGAGGTCAGTGTTGCCAAAGCTCGCTGCCTTAGCTTCTTGCTTTAAATAAAACTCAACAGAGAAGAAAGTCTCCAAAGTCTTGAATTTCAGTATTTGACTCATAAACTATCCATTGTTTTGCTATCTAAAGTCAGGCAATATTAACACACTGTTCTCCAGCCAATTCTTCCAATTATTTTTCGTTTATATGTCATTTTGTAACCTGATTTTTATCCCAACAAATGATACAAATATTTTCTTATCAATAAACATGTCGACTAATATATATATACTTTTATACAAGGCTTAATATATATTTAACTCATATATATTTTAATATATATGAGCCTGACATATATTAAACCTGTACAAAAGTGCATCAATTTTAAGATATTTTTCTTCCTTTATTTTTGACTTTTAATTTCTTTCCTCATCTTTGCATCTATAAATAACCTTGATGATTGCTCACAGTTCATGTACAAATATTGTTTTGTCCTATAGGATGTAAATCTTATTTATCCTCCCTTTCCTCGTGGGCTGTGTGAGCCCCGTTCCTACTCTTCAAGTCAGTTGTCACTGCTGTGCTCGGGAGTCTCAATAATGAGTTAAGTGGCGAGTGAACGCACACCAGGCATGCATTTGTATGAGGCTATGAAGACTGAGAGGCGCGACAGTCCTTCTTTGTTTCACCGTGAGTGGAGGCCCCTCTCTAAGGCAGCTCCCCACACTTATTTAATCTATTTTAAAGGTTAGCGTAACAAGTTTCACGGAGGCATTTTTGTACTATGTGTCACTGTGAGGGTTCACTCAATCCCTTCCGTACTGCTCTCCCAGGACCCTTCCTTCCCTCCAGCTCACTTCCTTCTCCCCAGCTACTTCCATATTACAATCACGTGCCTTCCATTGTCCCTTCTCTGTCCTGGATCTTTTAAGATCTCTTCCTTTTCTCTCACAATCCCCTTATAGCTTTGTGACCTGCATGTCACATGTATAACACACACATATGTATATTTTATGAGTTTAAATTCAAGTTCTGAGTATGAGATAGAACATGTAGTATTTGTTTGTTTATTTTGTTGTTGTTGTTCAACAGTATTACATCTAGTTGCATTCATTTCCTTACAAATGTCATGATTTCATTTTTCTCTATAGCCGTACACAACTCTATTGCATATATGTATCAAATTTTAAAAAGCTATCTGTTGGTAGATATGCAGTCTGATCAATGCCCCAGATATTGTGAACTGGTTAACAATACACACAGATATAAAGGCACCTCTGTGGCATGCAGACTCGGCATACTTCAGGATTGTAGCCAAGAGTAAGATAGCGCAATCATATGGTAGTTTTATTTTCTGACTCTTGAGGAACCTCCATACTCATTTTCATGGTGGCCATATCAGTTTACATTCCCACCAGCTGTGAATAAGGGTTTCCTCTTTGTCCACATTCTTGCCAGAATTTGTTTTCTTGACAAAAGCCATTCTGACTGTGGAGAGGTGGAATATTTTTTAAATTTTAGTCTTCGAAAATTCCAGTGAGACTGAATCTTCAGACAGTTTAACTCACATTTCCTCAATGGCTAAGGATACTGAGCTTTGAACGTTATTTATGGTTATTTTTATTTATTCTTCTGAGAACTGTCTATTCGGTTCAGTAATCAATTTTTTAAAAGATTTATTTATTTATTATTTAGACAGTATTCTGCCCACACATATGCCTGAATGCCAGAAGAGTGCACTAGATCTCATTGTAGATGGAGGTGAGCCATCATGTAGTTGCTGGGAATTGAACTCAGGACTTTGGAAGAACAGTGTTCTTAACCTCTGAGCCATTTCTCCAGCCCTCAGTAACCAATTTTTGATAGCATGACTTAGTTTTTTTGAGGGGGGGATGTTATATTTTTGTAGTTCTTTATACATCTTGACATTAATGTAAAGAAGGTAAAGAACCCTTTTAATTTCATGTAATTCCATTTTATAGTTCTTAGCACTATTTCCTGGGCTGTTGGAGTCTTGTTCAAAAAACATTGTCTATGCCTATATCTTGAAGTACTTTATTCTAGAACTTTAAAGATTTCACATTTTATATTGTGTTTGACCCCCTTTATCTTGATTTTTATGTAGTATGATAGATAATAGATCTAGCTTCATTCTATTACACGTGGAAATCCAGTTTCCACAGCACGATTTGTTAAAAACAGGCTGCTTTTTCTTCAGTGTTTGCTTTTGATAGCTTAGTCAAAACATAAGTCATTGTAACTGGATTCTGTTCTATTCTACTGGTTTAATTGCCTGCCGTTGTGCTTGTACCATGCTGTTTATGTTACTATGGTTCTGTCATATGAGTGAAGATTGTATATTTTGAAAAGCACAGATTTTTTTAAAATTTATTCTTGTTACATCTCTATGGTTATCCCATCCCTTGTATCCTCCCATTCTCCCCTCCCTCCCATTTTCCCCTTATTCCCCTCCCCTATGACTGTTCCTCAGAGGGATTACCTCCCCCTGTATCATAGGGTATCAAGTTTCTTCTTGGTGACCTGCTGTCCTTCCTCTGAGTGCCACTAGGTCTCCCCGTCCAGGGGACATAGTCAAATGTGAGGCCCAGAGTACATGAGAAAGTCATATCCCTCTCTCCACTCAAGTGTGGAGACTGTCCTGTCCATGGGCTAGATCTGGGTAGGGGTTTAAATTTTACCACCTGTATTGTCCTTGGCTAGGGCCTTAGTTTGAGCGGGACCCCTTGGCCCAAATTTGCCTATCATAATGTTCTACTTGGAGGTTTCTAGGACCCTCGGGATCCTTCTACATTGCTATTCTCACATGGTTCTCTCATCTAGAGTCCCAATAGGATGTCCTCCCCTCTGTCCCAGTTTCCTGGTAAGGGAAGGCTTTTGTGGGACATGCCCATTGGGCTAGTATGCAGATATAAGTGAGTATATACCATTTGAGTCTTTCTGCTTCTGGGTTAACTCACTCATTATGATCATTTCTAGCTCAATCCATTTATCCACAAATTTCGGGAATTCCTTGCTTTTAATAGCTGAGTAGTATTCCATAGTGTACATGTACCACAGTTTCTTTATCCATTCTTCTACTAAGGGACATTTACGCTGTTTCCATGATCTGGCTATTATGAATAAGGCTGCTATGAACATGGTTGAGCAAATTTTCTTGTTGTGTGCTGGTGCATCTTCTGGGTATATTCCAAGGAGTGGAATAGCTGGGTCTTGAGGAAGCCCTATTCCCAGTTTTCTGAGATAGCACCAGATAGATTTCCAAAGTGGTTGTACTAGTTTGCATTCCCACCAGCAATGAAGGAGTGTTCCTCTCTCCCCACATCCTCTCCAGCATGTGGTGTCGCTTGAGTTTTTGATCTTAGCCATTCTGATGGGTGTAAGATGGAATCTCAGAGTTGTTTTGATTTGCATTTTTCTGATGACTAAGGAGGTTGAGCATTTCTTTAAGTGTTTCTCTGCCATTTGATATTCTTCTGTTGAGAATTCTGTTTAGTTCCAAGTCCCATTTCTCAATTGGGTTATTTGGTTTGGTGGTGTTTAATTTCTTGAGTTCTTTATATATTTTGGATATTAGACCTTTGTCAGATGTAGGGTTGGTGAAGATCTTTTCCCAGTCTGTAGGCTGTTGCTTTGTTCTCTTGACACTATCTCCTGCCTTGCAGAAGCTTCTTAGCCTCATGAGGTCCCATTTATTAATTGTTGACCTTAAGGCCTGGGCTGTTGGTGTTCTGTTCAGGAAGTTGTCTCCTGTGCCAATATGTTCCAGGCTCTTCCCCACTTTTTCTTCTAAGTGACTTAGTGTCTCTGGTTTTATGTTGAAGTCTTTAATCCACGTGGATTTGAGTTTTGTGCGAGGTGACAAATATGGGTTGCATATTTTTACACATAGAAATCCAGTTAGACCAGCACCATTTGTTGAAGATGCTATCCTTTTTCCATTGAATGGATTTGGCTTCTTTGTCAAAAATCAAGTGACCATATGTGTGTGGATTCATAACTGGGTCTTCAATTCGATTCCACTGATCAACCAGCCTGTTGCTGTGCCAGTACCATGCTGTTTTAATTACTATTGCTTTATAGTACAATTTGAGATCAGGTATGGAGATTCCTCCACAGCACCTTTTATTGTACAAGATCGTTTTTGCTATTCTGGGTTTTTTGTTTTTCCATATGAAGTTCAGAATTGAACTTTCAATGTCTTTAAAAAATTGTGTAGGTATTTTGATAGGGATTGCATTGAATCTGTAGATTGCTTTTGGTAGGATGGCCATTTTTACTATGTTAATTCTCTCTATCCATGAGCAAGGAAGATCCTTCCATCTTCTCATGTCATCTTCATTCTCCTTCTTCAGAGTTTTGAAATTTTTTTCAAACAAGTCCTTCACTTGCTTAGTTAGAGTAACTCCTAGATATTTTATATTGCTTGTGGCTAATGTGAAGGGTATGGCTTTCCTAATTTCTTCCTCTGCAAGCTTGTCATTTGTGTATAGGAAGGCTACAGACTTTTTTGAGTTAATTTTGTATCCAGCCAAATTGCTGAAAGTATTTATCAGCTGTAGGAGTTCTCTGGTGGAATTTTGAGGGTCACTTATGTACACTATCATATCATCTGCAAATAGGGATAGTTTTACTTCTTCCTTTCCCATTTGGATACCCTTGATCTCCTTTTGTTGTCTTATTGCTCTGGCTAGAACTTCGAGTACTATATTGAAGAGATATGGAGAGAGTGGGCAGCCTTGCCTTGTTCCCGATTTTAGAGGAATTTCCTTGAGTATCTCACCATTTACTTTAATTTTGGCTATTGGCTTGCTGTAGATAGCCTTTATTATGTTGAGGAAAGTGCCTTGTATCCCCGATCTCTCTAAAACTTTAAACATGAATGGGTGTTGGATTTTATCAAATGCTTTCTCTGCATCTAAAGAGATGATCATGTGGTTTTTTATTTTCAGTTTGTTTATATGGTGGATTACATTGATGGATTTCCGTATATTTAACCATCCCTGCATGCCTGGAATGAAGCCTACTTGGTCATGAGAATAATATCCTTTATGTGTTCTTGTATTCGTTTTGCAAGAATTTTATTTAGTATTTTTGCATCGATGTTCATAAGAGAAATTGGTCTGAAATTCTCTTTCTTTGTTGAGTCTTTGTGAGCCTTAGGTATCAACGTGACTATGGCCTCATCGAATGAATTTGGTAATGTTCCATCCAATTCTATGGTTTGGAGTAGCTTGAAGAGTATTGGTATTAGCTCGCCTTTGAAGGTATGGTAGAATTCTTCACTGAAACCATCTGGCCCTAGGCTTTTTTTGTTTGGGAGACCATCAATGATTGCTTCTATTTCTGTAGGGGAAATGGGACTATTTAGCTTGTTTATCTGTTCTTCACTCAACTTTGGCAAGTGAAATTGATCAAGAAAATCGTCCATTTCCCTTAGATTTTCAAATTTTTTGGCATATATGCCTTCAAAGTAGGATCTTATGATTCTTTGTATTTCTTCAGTGTCTGTTGTTATGTCTCCCTTTTCATTTCTGATTTTGTTGATTTCAATACTGTCTCTCTGCCTTTTAGTTTGTTTGGCTAACAGTCTGTCTATCTTGTTGATTTTCTCAAAGAACCAGCTCTTGGTTTTGTTGATTCTTTGGACTGTTTTCTTAGTTTCTAATTTGTTAATTTCAGCCCTGAGTTTGATTATTTCCAGACGTCTACTCTTTTTGGGTGTTTCCACTTCTTTTTTTTCTAGGGTTTCCAGCTGTTTTGTTAAGTTGCTTATGTGCGATGTTTCCAATTTCTTTTTAAAGGCACTTAGTGCTATGAATTTTCCTCTTAACACTGCTTTCAATGTATCTCACAAATTTGAGTATGTTGTTCCCTCATTTTCATTGAATTTCAGAAACTCCTTGATTTTTTTCTTTATTTCTTCCCTGACCCATGTGTCATTTAGCAGAGAGTTGTTTAGTTTCCACGTACGTGTAGGCTTTTTGTTGTTTCTGTTGTTGTTCAATTGCAGCCTAAGAGCATGGTGATCTGATAGGATACAAGGTATTATTTCAATCCTCTTGTATCTGTTGAGGCCTGCTTTGTGACCTACGATGTGATCAATTTTGGAGAAGGTTCCATGGGGTGCAGAGAAGAAGGTATATTCTTTCTTGTTTGGGTGAAAGGTTCTAGAGATATCTGTTAGATCCATTTGACCCATGGCATTGGTTAATGATGTTATTTCTCGGCTTAGTTTGTGTTTCAATGACTTATCCTTCAGTGAGAGTGGGGTGTTGAAGTCTCCCACTATTATTGTGTGGTGACCGATGTGTGGTTTAAGTTTTTTTAGCAGATCTTTTACAAATGTGGGTGCCCTTGTATTGGGAGCATAGATGTTCAGAATTGTGATGTCATCTTGGTTGACTTTACCTTTGATGAGTATGAAGTGTCCTTCTGCATCCCTTTTGATTAATTTTGGTTGAAAGTCTATCTTGTTTGATATTAAAATGGCTACGCCTGCTTGCTTCTTGTGACCATTTGCTTGGAATATTTTTTTCCAACCTTTTACCCTGAGGTAATGGCTATCGTTATAGGTGAGATGTGTTTCTTGAATGCAGAAGAATGTTGGATCTTGTTTATGCACCCATTCAGTTAGTCTGTGTCTTTTTATTGGAGAATTAAGACCATTGATGTTGAGAGATATTAACGACCAGTGACTGTTAAGAGTCTTAATTTTGATGTTGTTTCCAATAGAGTGTTTGTGTAGCTGTGTTTTTGCCATGGTATAGTTACCTATTTCCTGAGTAGTTTTGGTTGTAGCTTGACCCTTGTACCTTCTGTAAAGCTGGATTTGTGGATAGGTACTGTTTGAATTTGTTTTTGTCATGGAATATTTTGTTTTCTCCATCAATGGTTATTGATAGTTTTGCTGGGTAAAGTAGTCTGGCCTGGCATCTGTGGTCTCTCAGGGTTTGCAGGATCTCTGTCCAGGCTCTTCTGGCTTTTATGGTCTCTGCTGAGAAGTCTGGTGTAATTCTGATAGGTTTGCCATTGAATGTTATTTGGCCCTTTTCCCTTGCAGCTTTTAATATTTTTTCTTTGTTCTGTATGTTTTGTGTTTTGATTATTATGTGACGGGCTGTTTTCCTTTTCTGGTCGATTCTATTTGGTGTTCTGTAGGCCTCTTGTATGTTTATAGGTATCTCATTCTTTAGGTTGGGGAAATTTTCTTCTATGATTTTGTTGAGAACAGTTTCTGGGCCTTGGAGTCTGATATCTTCTCTTTCTTCAATGCCTATTATCCTCAGATTTCTTCTTTTCATGGTGTCCTGAATTTCTTGGATGTTTTGTGTCAGGAATTTTCCAGATTTGGCATTTTCTTTAATGGTTGCTTCAAGATCTCTGATTGTATCTTCTAGACCTGAGATTCGTTCTTCTGTCTCTTGGATTCTGTTAGAAAAGCTCACCTCTGTGTTGCTTGCCTTCTTCTTTGAGGTCTTACGTTCTCGTTTTTCTTCTGTCTGTGTGTTTATCATTGAATCCATTTTCGTCTTCAGATCTTGAACTGATTTTTTTCTTTCTTTCATATGATTGTTTGTATATTCCTGAGTTTCTTCCATTGCCTCTTTATAGGTCTTCAGAGCTTGAACCATTTTATTTATTTCTTTTATCTGGTTGATTGCATTTTCCTGAAATTTTTCCAGTTCCACTCTATGTGCTTCTCTTATGTCTCTCACCTGTTTGGCTGCGTCTTCCTGTATTTGATTACGAATTTTATTTGTTTCCTCCATTAATATGCTCCTTATTAAGGATTTGAGGTCATTTTCTTGTATTTCCGTTGTATTTGAGCTCTCTCGGTTGTTTTCTTTGGGATAGCTGGAAACTGGAGACGCCATGTTGTTTTGGGGCTTTTTGCTTATGCTTTTATGCTGTCCTTTAGACATCTTGCCGGCTTTGTTTTGGTTGGGTAGCTTCCCGAGTTGGATGGAGGGGGTCTGATGATAGATTCACTTGTTTTCTCATGATTTCCGAAGGCTGGAAGCTCTGATGTTTCACTGTTGTGGATGGCAGGAGGTTAGCCCTGTCATTTTGTGCTCTTACAGCCAGTGATCCTCAGCTCCCCTGTGCTGTGGGTCCTGTTATCGTTCTGGGTCTCTGGATGAGCGCTGGGTCAGGCCAAGGTACCCACAGCCTTCTGGGTTCCCTGCCAAGTGCAGCCAGGGACACTGGGCCCGAACTACCCTCCGAGCTCAGCTGGAATCTCAGGGCCTGAACCGTCTGCCAAGCTCAGCTAGGAATTATGGGCTCAAAATGCACACAGGGTCCAGCCAAAATTTTCGGGCTGGGACTGCGCACCAAGCTCAGCTAGGGGCGTTTGGCCAAACTGCGTGCTGTGGTCAGTTATTTACTCATGCCCGAACCATCTGCACAGCTCAGCCAGGAATTTTGGATTTAAACTGCACACTGTGTCCAACCAGAGTCTTAGAGCCGGGACTGTGCCAAAAGCTCTACTAGAGTGTCTGGGCCCAATCTGTCTGCCAAGCACGGTTAGGGACTCTGGCCCTAAACTGCATGCCGAGCTCCACCCGGGGCAGAAGTGTGCACCAAGCTCAGCCAGGGACTATGGACCCACACTGCATGCTGAATTTAGCCCGGGACTCCGGACCTATACTGCGTGGATAGTCCAGCCAGAGTCTTGGGGCCGCCGAGCCTGTGTGCACAGGTCAGGAAGAATCTCTGGGCCTATACTCCCCGGCAAGTCCAGCTAGGGCCTCTGGGCTGAATCTGAGTGCTGACCTCAGCCTGGGTCAGAGCCCCAAAACTGCCCTCTGAGGAGAGCTAGAGTCTTGAGCAGAACTGCTCGTTGATGTGCGCTAGCGCCTCCGGTGGGACTGAGATCTCCGCCCAGCCTGCGTCACAGCACGTGAACTGCAGCTATGCAAGGCTGGTGCCTTCGGTGGGACTGAGCGCTCTGCCCAGCCTGTGCCACAGCAGGTGAACTGCAGCCGCGCTGACATGGCGCCTTCGGTGGACCCGAGCACTCTGCCCAGCTGTGTCACAGCAGGTGAACTGCGGCTGCGCCGATCCGGCACCCTCGGTGGACCTGAGCGCTCCGCCCAGCCTGCGCCACAGCAGGTGAACTGCGGCTGCGCTGAGCCAGTGCCTAGGGTGGACCTGAGTGCTCCGCCCAGCCTGCGTCACAGCAGGTGAACTGCGGCCGTGCTGAGATGGCACCTTCGGTGGACCTGAGCACTCCGCCCAGCCTGCGTCACAGCAGGGGAGCTGTGGCTGCGCTAAGCTGCTGCCCTGGGCAGAACCGCCCGCTGCGCCGAGCCAGCATCTGCACAGCACTGCGCACTAAGCTGCACCCGGGACTCCGGGGCCGAACTGTCCGCCGAGTCCAGCCTGGGTCACAAGGCACCACGCGACCCAAATCCTGTCCAGTGTTCCCTCTCCTGCAGCAACTCCCACCAGCCACCACACTAACCGCCTCCACCGGAAGGCTCTGAGCTGCAAACCTCAGTCACTGCCGCTGGTGCTGCTGATGCCGCTTGTGCCGCCACTGCTCTGATCCGAGAAAATCCGCACTCCTCCCGTGTGTAGGGGCACGCAGGTCCTCTGCACCCTGGTCCTTCCGATCCGCGGAGCACTCCTGCTGCTGTGGTGCCGGGACCTTGGTGTTCTTGGCTCAGAAATCTGTGCAGTTCCCTGAATTGTTCACTGGAGCTTCCAAACACGGTCCACACTGCTCGCTGCCATCTTGGATTCTACTCAGAGCATGGATTTTTAATGCTAAAAATTGATGCCGTTTGTGCTTTCATGTAAATGTTGAGATTTTTTCCAGTACCCTGAGGAACATCATTGAGATTTTAATGGGAATTGTATTGAACTTGTAGGTTACTTTTGGAAGAACAGCAATTTTTACAATATTAATTCTGCCTATCAATAAAAATGCAATGTCTTTCAATCCTTCTAGTGATGTTTTCAACTTCTTTCTTCAATGTCTTCAAGTTTTCATTGTTAAGGTCTTTCATCTTGGCTACATTTATTCCTAAATACTTTTAGTATTTTTGAAGCTATTGTGAATAGATATTTTCCATGATATCTCTTTTTTTTTTTTTGTGAAAATTTTCTATATTTACATACAGAAAAGCTACAATTGATTTTGTATCCTGCCACTTTGCTGAAAACATTTGTCACATTTGAGTTTCCTGACGAACTGTTTAGGGTCTTTAAAAGTATAGGATCATGTCATCAGCACATAAGGATAATTTGACTTCTCCCTTTCCAATTGGTAGGCTTTCATTTCTTTATCTTGTCTTACTCCTCTAGAGAAGAAGTGATCGGGGAACATTCATAATTTCTGAAGTTTGATTTCTTAGAGTTATTTTTAGTGTTCTGGGAGACAGAAGAATCCCATACAGAGATGGCTACATGAAGAGACATCTACTCTGCCTAGGTCCCCTCTCCATGAACACACATGCCACCTCCTGCTATAAAGGACAGGGTGGCTCTTGTCATGACCCGTTGTATCAGTGTTCTTCACGTTTCTTATTGCACTGTTTGAGCCAAGTACAACCCAGCAGCAATCATGTGCTACTACTTGCAGTGTTCTGAGTCAGATGCATGCAGGGGTTTCTGGGTACAAACCCACCTTGGAGCTCTGTGCTTAGAAGGGCCTTGCACCTCTTTTAATGCTCTGCTTCTGTACCCAGAACTTAAGAGTCATCTATTTGCATCTAAGTGGTAAGGAAACGTAAGTGATAAGAAAACATGTGTGCAGGAGGTAGCTGGAAGCGAAGCCCATACTGGATCCTGTCTCCTGCCACCCCCCAGGGAATGTAGCCTTTCATTCTCCTAATCAGACTTCCTCCTTTGCAGATGTTGTGTCTGCCAACCAAGTAGTGACTAGGTGATATAGGCGGGGGAAGACCTGTGCTCTGATGCTGCCTTCTGGCTCTTGTGAGAAACTAGGCACAAGAAAGGTAAGAGTTTGAGTCTTGTACAGTGACAGTTGTCTTCTTGCTAGCAGTGCTAGGATCTGGTGGGCAGGAAAGGTAAAGTCCATCTCCTCACCCAGTACTTACCCTATCTCAGTGCAGAAATTTGAAGACCCCTGGGAGTCAACTAACTATTGTAGGCTGGGACAGCAAGTCCTGAGGAAGGGAAGTATCTGGATAGGTTGAAATTCTGAGGGGAACTGGGAACCCTGGGAGGTTTAGGCCTGGGTGTCTCAGGGTATACCCCACAGAGGTGATGAGTCTGCAATTGGCCTGGGCACCTTCTGCCTAAGGAAGCATTTCATCTGGTAGCTCTGAAATCATCTGAGCATTCTTCCAGTCTTCCTCAGCCTGACTTGCTTTTCTCTGTTCTGCACAGCTCAAAGCTACCTCCAGTGATGAGCTGCTAAAGGATTGTGGGACTTTGGAGGCTTCACACATTAATCCAGTGCTCTTTCTATTATATGTAAAAACAGCATTGCTTAACATAAAGATGAATGGAATGTTCATGCTGGTAATTTAAGATTTAAAATTTTTTAGAATGATTAATGGCAAATTAAAGTCACCTTGTCAAAGAGGACACTGCCAAAGAAAATAAAAAGAGCTGTAACTTTTAGCATCTGTCTTAGAGTTTCTATTCCTGTGGTTAAAAAGCAACTTGAAGAAGAAAGAGTTTGTTTCAGATTGTAGCTCCACATCACAGTCCATCACTGAAAGAAGTCAGGGCAGGAACCTCAAGGCACAAGCTGATGCAGAGGCCGTGGAAGAATGTTGCTTCTCGGCTTGCTTGCTCCCCACAGCCTGCTCACCATGCTTTCTTATAGCTCTAAGGCAGTGAGTGGTTCTCAACCTGTGGGTCACAATTCCTTCAGTAATTGCATATCAGCTATCCTGCATAGCAGATATTTACATTACAATTCATAGCTGTAGCAAAATTTCAACTATGAAGTAGCAGTTAAATAATTTTATGGTTGGAGGGTGTCATCACAACATGAAGGACTGTATTGCAGAATTAGGAAGGTTGAGAATCACTGCTAAGAACATGATGATGGGCAGATCTGGGCCCAGGGGTCCTGCTCAAACTAAGGCACCAGCCAAGGACAATACGTGCAGTAAACTTTGAACCCCTACCCAGATCTAGCCAATGGACAGGACATTCTCCACAGTTGAGTGGAGAGTGGGGAATGACTTCCACATGAACTCTGGTGCTCCATATTTGACCATGTCCTCTGGATGGGAAGGCTTGGTGGCACTCAGAGGAAGGATAGCAGCCTACCAAGAAGAGACTTGATACCCTATGAGCATATACAGGGGGAGGAGGTCCCCCTCAGTCACAGTCATACAGGAGGGGAGTAGGGGGAAAGTGGGAGGGAGGGAGGAATGGGAGGATACAAGGGAGGGGATAACACTTGAGATATAATATGAATAAGTTAATAAAATATATTTAAAAAAAGAATCACTGCTGAGGAACATCAGCCCAGGAGTAGCACTAACCACAACTATCAAGAAAAAGCATTACAGACTTGCCTACAGGTCAATCTGGTGGGACATTTTCTCAGTTGAGTTTCCTTCTTCCCGTATGGCTCTAACTTGTAGTCAGTTGACATAAAACTAGCTAGCACAATTGATCTCTTTCTACTTGACACACAAACACGTCATCTTTCAACTAGAACCTTCCCTTTTCCATTTATCCCCAAGATAGTGTGTTAATACTGATCTCACAATATGAAGTATCCCAACTAACAAAACAAAACAAAACAAAAAATAAAAAACAAACAAACAAACAAAAAACCCCAGGGTTAAAGTGTTAAAAGTTCCAACTCTTTAATTACCCAAAGTGTCTCTAACCAAGAAATAGTCACAATCAAATCAAATCAAAACAAAATTCAACAGTATAAAAACTCGAGTGCTTAACATCCGGACCCCACTCATAATCCTTCCAGGCTCTGAAGGGCCTGAGTAGTTGGTTCTTCTCAAGTCTGCCATCTGAAGTACACATACCTGGCTGCTGCTGTCCTTGGTAGTTGTCCCAGGGTGCTGGCATCTCTTGCAGCAGCAAGGCTGCAATTTTGGGGGGGTTTCTTCAGGGGTTCAGACTCTGTAACATGGTTGGTTCCAAGTCTCAACTTTTCTCCATGACCCCTTCAATCCTGGACCTTCTACTGCAACTGTGGCTGCACCTCTATCAAAAGCCTCTCCCAGTTTCTCTGCATGGATTCCAGCTCTGCCACACAGTGCCAAGCCTCAGACGATCCCTATCAGTACTTCCTGTTTTTAAAGCAAGCACCACTTGGGCGACTCTTACACAACCAAATTTGGCTTGTCAGCATGGGATGCAGCCTTGGCTTCATCTGGACTGTCGCTTCTGCGTGCTGACCTTGAGGGAATCCTCCCAGATTTATGATCCTCAGTGATGCAGTTCTCTTCTTAATCACAGATAATTTCTCGGCTTCAGCTACCCAGCATCAATTGTGCCGGTGAAGCAAAGATTTCACTCCAGTGGTGCTGATCTCTTGTTTATTATAGCGAGCTCTTCAGATCCAGATGGCCAGGCACCACAGTTACTTAATTCAAACTATTGACAGTCCTGATAGTCGTGTCTTTGTCACTGCTCTATTGCTGTGAAGAGATACCATGACAAAGACCATGGCGACTCTTAAAAAGAAAGCACTTAATTGGAGGCTTGCTTATAGTTGTAGAGGGTTAGTCTGTTATTATCACGGTGAGAAGCATGGCAGCATGTGGGCAGGCACAGTACTGGAGAAGTAGCTGAGAGCTACATTCTGATTTATACGCAACAGACAGGGGTGGGAGGTGGTATGGGTTTTGAAACCTCAAAGCCTACCCTCAACAACACACCTTCTCTGCCAAGGCCACACCTCTTCCACCAAGGCCACACCTCCTAATCTTTACAAATGATTCATCTAGCCAGCAAATACATGAGCCTATAGGAGCCACTCTCATTTAAATCACCACAGGGCTTTAAGGGACTTTCAAACGTTCTTCTGAAATGTCACAAGCCATGTTCCATCATCTGCATTTCTCTGGACACCCTTCTCTTTCAAACTCCCCACATTTGTCTTTTAAGCTCCCACTATAACTCTTTAATTTCTCAATACTCAATGGCTTTTCTAGTTCAGAGTTTTGTTGTAGCACACTCCATCAGTACCAATTTCTGTCTTAGTAGAGTTTCTGTTGTTGTGATAAAACACCATCACCAAAATCAACTTGAGGGGATAAGGGCTTACAGCTTAAAGCCCATCATCCAGGGAAGTCAAAGCAGGAACTCAGGGCAGGAACCTGGAGTCAGGAACCTGATGCCGAGGCCATAGAGAAGTGCTGCTTAGTGGCTTGCTTCCCACAGCTCATTCAACCTGCTTTCTTATGCCTCCCAGGTTCAGTTGTTCAGGGATGGTACGGTCCACAATGAGCTGGGCTCTCCCACATCACTCATCAATTAATGAAATGCTCTACAGACTTGCCTACAGGCAAATCTGTTGTGGGCATTTTCCCAACTGAGATTCCCTTCTCCTAAATAATTCTAGCTGTGTTGACATAAAACTAGCCAGCACAGCATCTTTAATATATTAATACACACACATATACATACATATATATACAAACATATATATATATATGTAGCTCAGGCTGCCTTCAAACTCAATATGTAGCTAATATGTTTCTAATGCTTTCCCCAAATGAATAGATTATAGATGTGTACTACCATACAGATCTCTATTTTGCATTTTAACTAGAAGCACCCCTACTTTTATTTTCCACTGGGCCCTGACAAATATGTTGATGGTTCCAATTGTTGGCATGTAAGTGGCCTGCTCCCTAGGTTGCTTAGCAACCTCTGACATCATCACCTGCTCACCACCAGGTGTGCTCCAGGGGCCCAGTACAAAAGGACAAACCCACCCATGCACTCCCCCCCTTACTTTGCAGCTTGTACTCTTGCACTTTCTCTAAGCCCCACCCCCAGTCTATCTCTGTCTCTCCCTACTCTCATGGCCCACTCAGGTCCCAACTCCTGTCCCTCTCCCTTCACCCCAAATAAATCTTTCCATAGTCATATCTTTTGTGTGCTATCTTTTTTTTTTTTTTTTTTATCCGAACACCAGTACTAGTATTAGCACATGCTCTCATGACAACTTTCACCTTACGAAGCTGAAGCTGCAGATGACAAGGCACGCTTCGTTTGGGTGTGTCATTCAGACTGCCCTGCCCTGCTCTCTCGATCTTATCCTAGGTGTTTGGACAGTTCAAATGGGGAAGATAATGGCCCTTCTGATAAGCTGGCAGGTGCGTGCTCAGGTGATAACCTGAGCACATACAGCTGTCATCCTCTTTCACCCCATACTGGAGTCCCTTGGCATTTGTGAGGCATGGTTTCTGAATACCTTTGAATACCAAATTTTTAGATGGTCAAGTCTCTTATATAAAATGGAAAAGTGCTTACATATGACCTATACACACCTCCCAGATACTTTTAAATGGCTCTGGATTACTTACAATGCCAAATATAATATGAGCACCATGTTGATAGTTAATGTGCTATATTGTTCAAGGAAGAATGACAAGAACAAGTCTGTGCATGTCATTACAAATGCTGTCGGCTCAGCCTGCCTACAGCCTCTATCCACAGTCAGTTGATCCTGCGGGTGTGGAACTTGCATATCTGGGTGATTTATTCATGATCTGATCATCTAACCCCTGAAAACCCCTCTCACACCACCCTGCTGTGTTTGGTAAGGTCAGTGATTATTGGGTCTTCTGTCTTTCCTTTTTGTCTGTGAGTCTATCACTGTGAGTTTATGATGACTGTTTCATCTTTTTTTTTTTTTCCACTTAAAAACCTTCCAGGATCGTTCTATTCTTCAGGAAAGGGTGAGAGGTTTCTCTGATGCCCTTTTATGGAGCACAGCAGTGGCTATCAGGAGCCCAGCAGCCTGCTCTGCCCAGCTTCATCTTGCTTAAATACAATATCCAAGCTGGAAAGATTGCAGGAGAATCCAACACATGACTGTATTCCTTCGGCATACCAAGCAGTCTTGGTTGCCATATTTATTTATTTATTTATTGATTTATTTATTTTTCTGGTGGGAGCTGGGCTGAGGCTGCAAAGGCTGCAAAGGTGTTGAGGAGAAACCCTTTGCCTGCATTTGGCTGGAACTGACAGTGGATAAGCCCTCCATTACCACTATAGTAGCAGTAATGATTTTGCAAGCGGAAATTTGCACCTGTTTGGATCTAGCTCCATATTGGGAACACAGGGAACAAAAACGAAGGCCAGCATATCCGAAATGGGTACTGCCCAAATTACTTACCAAAGACATCTGCGAAGCTGTCAGCCATTCAGGAGGGATGTGAAAATGAGCCCCAGCTGAGTCGCCCAGCAAAATGATTCCCCTGGGCTGTGAACCTAGGAAACACAATTTATTTACATTATTTATATACCCACACAGTGGGCAGCCTCCAGAGTGAGTAGCTATGAGAGCAGATAGCCTGGTGTGTATCGAATGCACAGTACATCCCAACAGTGATGCAGTGCCACTTTTCAGGAGTTAGAAAGTGTGAGGGAGCATTCAGAGGCAGATGAAATTTCTCACTCATTGCTACTGCAAGCTAGGCTGCAGAAACACAGGTGTGCTTCCTGGCTCAGCACAAATGCAACTGCTGCACAGCATCCGGAGTGAATGATGGATGAACACATGAGTCAGGCTTGATCTGAGTTCAGAAATATGTCTTACATTTCAGTAGTGGAAATGGCTTTCTTAGAGAACACGCCGATTCTCTTCAAGAGATAATGACCTCATGGAGCAATTTTGATAGTTTAAAGATGTGATGGTCTCTTAAAGTCCTTGAGTCCACATACACAAAGGCTCCAGATGGACAATCCTGGCTGATTACTAGAGAGAAGGAGACAGCGAGGTCTCTGTGCAGCCTGCATGTGTGGATGTAAGAATCACTTATTCAGATTCTGAGACACTTCTACACAAACCACTTCCTGGAAGGTCCACCCTTCTAACCACTTAATGGCCTGGAAAAAAAATCAAAGGATCCCTATAGAGTCAGAGAAGTCTCCTTTCTCTAGCCCCAAATCACAGGTATGAGGCAGAGGGTGGCCCAGCCTTACTGCAGTGGCTCACTAGCCTTGGATTCTATGGAAACTGTCCCTGGACCATATGGATGGAGGCTAAGAGGACCCAGACATCTAGGGGACAATGTGCTGGGATGTGGAGATTCAGGGGGGTCTTCCTTCCTGGGGTCACTAGCCCAGAAGGTTTAAGAGTGTCATCTAAATCTGCATTTGTTGTTGTTTATTATTGTTGTTATGGTTTTTATTTTATTGCAGCTCTAGTGTTTTAGCACAGAGCCACTCCCCGAATGCCAGGGTTATTCACAACTTTATCTCTTTCTTCCTGTAATACTTAGAAGCCAGCAGATGCTAAGAAAATGTTCCACCACGATGCTATCCCTGCAGCTGACTTTGTACTTTTTATTTTGTGATAGGGTTTCATTAGGTTGCTCAAGTGAGTCTGAACTCACCCTCTAGCCCAAGTAGGACTTGAATGTTCAATCTCCTGCACCAGCCTTTTGAGTATATGAGATTACAGGCCTGTGCCACCAGGCTTAGTTATAAACTTATTCATTCTTTTTGTCCCTCAACAAATGTTTCGAATTTGCATAACTGTACATTGGGCTTTTCAGTTTCCTATTATCTTCTTGGCCTCTCCAAGGGCTTAGAGGCAACTGGTTTTAGGTTGATCTTTGTCACGCATCCTGTAATCAAGTGTAGCCCTTGGGATAAAATTAGAGTAGTTATCCAGGAAACACCTGTTGAAGGAGTGAATGACTAAAAAGCGTCTTCAAGGGAAGAGAGAAGTGGCGGCTAATATTGAACAGGGAAGATGCCTTAGTTTGTTCCCCTGGCATGAGTTTCCACACCGGTGGCTCAGAGGCCCAGGCATTTGGGCCTTGAGAGTAGAAAGCTTTTGCTGTAGCTATGTGTGGAGGCATCTGCAGGCTGGAGTTTGGTTTTCTCTCTTAGGTCATTCAGATACTCATCTTAAGAGACTGTCTCCTCAGCATCGGGTGATTAACCTTGATGTATGTTGAAAGGGACATGCAAATGATTAACTATTACTTCCTGTGTTGTTTGGGAAAGTCTCAGATTTTGATTACCCTGTTATCCACCCTGCAGTCTTCCCTCATGTTAGCATTAAGGTTTCCAGTCCCCAAGTGAAAGAGTCAATTAAACAAATTACATTCTGTGTCTTCTAGATCTGCTTTGTCTTCTATCCTTGTATTTTTCTGATAGGTTCCAAAAACTAATATAAATTAGATATTTTAAAGTAACTGTTAACCTCAGACACTGCCTCATAAGGATCATTACCTTTTCTTTTCCATTTGACTGAACTACAAAAAAAAAACAAACAAAAAAAACCCCCCAAAAAAAAAAAAAAAAAAAAAAAACCCCCCCCCAAAAAAAAAACAAAACCAAAAAGCCCTACTGTAGTGACAGAGACTTCTTCCCTAATGTTAGCATTAAGGTTTCTGGTGCCCAAGTAAAAGAGTCAATTAAACAAATTACATTCTGCATCTTCTAGATCTGCCTTCTCTTCTATCCTTGTATTTTTCTGATAGGTTCCAAAAACTAATATAAATTAGATATTTTAAAGTAACTGCTAACCTCAGACACTGCCTCATAAGGATCATTACTTTTTCTTTTCCATTTGACTAAACTACAAAAAAAAAAAAAAAAAAAAAACAAACCCCTCCCCCCAAAAAAGCCCTACTGTAGTGACAGGGACTTTTAGTCTGTACCTTCACAGAATTTCTTCTCATATGGAATTCCATCTTTTGGATCAATACCCTTTAAAAGAGAAATGAAGAGATTACCAGTGTGATCTTAAGTTTATGAGACACATTCTCCAAACCCTTCCCAGCTGAATTTAACATGCAAAGGCAAATCAATACATAAAGCCCTTTCAAGCCTTCTGAGCCTCTAATCCAACACAGTGATACTCCACGTATTGAGCTGGGGTTAAGAGGAATTGGGGATAGAACAGGAAGATAAGAAACGAGGCTCACTCCTTCAGAGCAATCTGGGGCAACCATTTAGAAGTCGAGCTGAGTCAAGAGGGACCCTTCTAGGAGCACCAAGGCCTGACTGAGCTTTGAGGCCATAGTCAGGGTGTGCTCCCCAGCCTCCAAGCTGGAGATCAAAGTGTCCAGACATCTCCGGAACACCAATTTTTATCTGCTTTACACTTTCATCCCACACTCAAGCCAGGGCACATTGATGAAGAATGGAGACACGGTGGTTGTTCCCATGGAGTGGGGTACTCTTGACATCTTATGGACAAGGTCATAGGAGGCTGCAAAACACTCTACAGTTTGTATGATGATATGTCTAACTCAAATGTCAACAACTCCTGGCTTGAGAAACCCCAGAAGGGCAAGTTGGTCCTGAGTGGGACTGAACCATCAAAATCAATCAAACCTCCAAGCTGAAGTGAGACTGTTAGTGGGACACCTGCCCCTTAGAAGAGACATTGGTAGAAAGGGGGCTTTCGTGGCCAGAAATATGATAGAAACAGTGAGTTCTTGCTCCTGATCTTGAAAGCTCCAAATGCACATGGAAACATTATACTGTGTGTGGGGAGGTCCAGAAAGAAATGGCGGCATGCAGCTCTGTTTGCCCTTCTTCCCGACTTGGTGATTCTGAGTCATTTTTCCTCTGAAGAAAGGCATGGGTGTGAAGGTCTGAAGATCATGTCTCTCTAATCAGGAACACTGAGCTGAAGGCTTTGCTTCCTGAGCTCACAGTGGGTTGTTTTGGTCCTTGCTTGGCCATCTCTTTACGGAGGTAGCATACCATGTCACAAGCAGGAGGGACAAAGGAAAGCATTTTCACATACTAATCCTTTGTCCTCCAGAGAGCAGGTTGGGTTCATTGCAAAAAGTGTTCTCTACATCTTAAGGCTCCTATACCAATATTCTACCCCATAAAAAAGTAGCTTAACTGAGGATAGAGCGCTTGGGGTTGGCACAGTTATCTGTCAGGTTGTATATATGTCAGAAGCCACAGGTCCTGACGTACACTGTAGGTGATTGCTAGTGCAAGCCGGGCCACTGCTGTCCTGGAGAGAGACAAATGCTTATAGGAGCTTTCTTTTCTTTGTCTAAGAAAAAAAAATATGAGGCAACAACTTTCTTCAAAGTCAGCAATCTTTAGCTTCAAGGCTTCTTGTCTGCATAGCTCCTGCCTGTGAGAGTATTGGGAGTGGCGGAGAACTACAGAACGTTCTAAGTCAGTGGTTTTCAACCTGTGTGGGTCAGGACCTCTTTGTGTGTGTGTGTGTGTGTGTGTGTGTGTGTGTGTGTGTGTGTGTATCAGTAATCCTGGATATCATATATTTACATTATGATTCCTAGAAGTAGAAAAATTTCAGTTATGAAGTAGCAACAAAATAATTTTATGGTTGGGGGAGGGGTCACGGCAACAGGAGGAACAGTATTAAAGGGCCAAGGGTGACCGCATTAGGAAGTTTGAGAGCCTCTGTTCTAGGAGGAGTAGAAAGGCCACACTCTCATTGATAGGTGGTAAATATTTCTATATAAGCACTTCAGGCTTGTGAAAAAAATACCTCAAAAGAAACTGACCTGAAATTCCAAGACTGTGGTGATTTGTACGGATTTCATTCATGTTTGTAAGTAATAATCTACTTTCATACTTGAATTTGTGTTTTTGTAAATTGGCTTCTTTTTTTCTCCACAAGGACCTTCAAATCATGTAAATTTAAGATGACTGTAGCACATGAATCTGCAGCCATTGCTGCAGGTAAGGATTCTGTGGGCTTTCTGCTCTCTCCCCATCCTCCCCCTGGAAGCTACCAACCCATTATGTGTCGAGAACTGGGGCAACAGAATCAGCTTTAGGGTGTGAGTGGTGCATGCTGAGTAACTCCACATTGCCTGACAAGGTTAACGAAAGAGAACAAAGGGCTGTAAGAAAATGGAAACACTGTGAAGCCTTTTCTATTTCCAGCAGCTGTGTGGGTGCTATAGACTGCTAATACAAACTCCCCTCTCATCACACTGTTCAAACAGAATGAAAGAATTAGACAAGGGGAAACCACAGCATGACTTAAATGGGCTGTGACTGAAGGAGCCTCAGTTCTGACAACACCATTGATGATCCTCCTATGTGCTGAAAAATCTCTATCCCTCGGACAAGTAGCAGGAGTACAGTTCTCATAGGCTCTCATCTTCCCGGTGTGGCTCAAGAAAATACACGGTGGGGAGGGCGGGAAGTAGGAGTTGGGGTCCGATGTAAACTCACTGCTTACCCAGATGCCATTGCAGTTGGAGTCCTGATGGATATCCCAGTTATCTGGCCTACAAAGAAAACATCAGCATTGTTTTGTTTTGTTTTGTTTTGTTTTTTGGCATACACAGAATGTTCAGTGAATGTTAGTTCCATGAACAAGTGTCACAGGAAATGCCACTGTAAGATAACAGTGTTCTTTAAGGAAGAGCACCCCATGTGTGCTGTGACATGCAAACACATCCAGTTAGCCTCTTCATTCTTGATTTGGAGTATTTCTGGGAACCTAGACTTGAAGCCAGTCTTTTCAATGACTGAGTGTTCCTGCGGACTGTGTAGTTACGGAATGGTGAGCATGAGAAATAAGTCCACAGACCTTTTTTTTTTTTTTTAAAGCAAAGTGAGGCTGCAAAAACTGCCTGTGAGCTGTGCAGCACCCAGTCACCTTAATGCTGTAGCACTGGACTCACGGTGTCAGCAAAGGGTGGCGCAGCCTTGCTTTGAAGGCAGAGCTATGGTTGTTGGCCATGTGGCCAGGACTCAATCAGGCTATGTGTCACAATATGAGGAGTCTACACCTTGCTCTAAGGGAACAGGACACAACTTCTGGGTTTAACTCACTGGTAGAACTCACTTGGGGTTTGTGTCAAGACTGCTGTGCCACTAAAGAGGAAACATTCTGTTTTGTTTAGTCTCTAATGTGACCCAGAGTGCTTTGCAGCAGGTTCTTGGTAACCATATTTAGACAAACAACTGTGTGCATGAATAAATGCAGGACCTTCTTCTGCAACTGGGGTTCCCATGTTTCACTCCAATAAGAGTTACCTTCTGCCTGGGTACACTGTCTTGTCACTGTCATTACAGTCTCTCCCTCGCCAGTGGTATCCCCGCAGCGTCTGAAATTGAAGAGCACACACAGGAGGAGGTTAGCCCTGCTATGATGCTGCCCACAGTGAAGGTTAATCAGGGCTGTCTAAGGGATATTGACATCTGCAGATTTTAACTCAAATATTGAAGATCAGTATGGAAACTAAGAGTGCGATAAGACAAGCTGTGTGAGGGAAAATGTAACATAACACCAAACTCAGAAAAGGCGGGAGTGTATATGTAAGTGAATGTGTGTTTATGGGTGACATTGGGTGTGTGCCTGTGTCTGGAGGTGTTAGAGTGTATGTATATACATGTATTTACATGTGTGTGTATATATGTATGTGTGTATATATATATATGTGTGTGTATGTGTGTGTGTGTGTGTGTGTATGTGTGTGTGTATGTGCCCTTGCATGTATGTGTGATCATATGTCTGTGGACGTCACTCTCTGTATATGTATTAGTGTTCATGCATACTCTAAGAAACAGCAGGACTATCAAAGTGCCCAAGTTATTCTGTTAATCAAGTCTTCTCAGAGTACGAAATATTTCATCCATTTGGCCAGTGATGAATTTTTTGTTGGATAATTTAAAATTAGTCTATGCAAACTGCCAATCGCTTGGATTCCTATGCTGCTGAAACAACCAGAAATCAAAATCCCATCAGAAAATGTTTCTTCCCAAGTTTCTCATCCTGTGTGTGTGTGTGGGGGGGGTCAGGACAGACCCCTTGTTTGTTTGCTCTCCCAGAAATTTCATTGGCATCATAACAACTCTAAACCTTACCCTCACGTGCACACAAGTTACCTAGTAAGCTCAAGCAGGCATCTGAGTTTCCAAAAAAAGTCACACCACCCTTTTAGATAGAGACAGTCCCCATGGAGAGCTGCAGCTGGGGATGGCGAGAAGAGGAGACAGAATGTCTGGGTCTATGGTTCACTTTTATGGGTGTTGTTTTTATAAAGTTGAAAAAGTCCTTAAAATTGTGAACTGATGTATGCTCATGAATGAAATTCAGTCTTGTCTCATTAAAGGAGAGAAATTTGTAGATGAAATATAATACGCAGTGAACACCTGTTCATTCACAGCAATACTCACTGGGAAGACACTGTATTTGTCTGAATCTACATCCTTGAATGGCACAGCCTTCTTGAAAGACCTAGAAGGAAAACAAAACACCTGGTGAGCCAAGAAAAAAAAAAGAAACGGTGTTTGTGAAAATAGGCACATTCGCAGGCAGGATGTTTATGTAACAGAAGTTGATCTAAAAATAAAACCTGGAGTCTGTAGGCGTATGAGAGCGTCAGCTACACTTGGCCAATCACTGCTCTTTATTCACCAGAACCATTTTTCTCTATTGCTTAACTTGGGCCATTTGGGGAGGTAAAATAAATGAATTAGAGCTGTAGGGGACATGGGATATTGATGCTATGACACCCAGGAAGGAGGAGACTACATGTTGCATCTATTCAATGAGCCCCAGCACTCCTGGAGTGGCTTGACTAAAAATGGCCCCCATAGGTTCATATATTTAAATGCTTGGTCGTTAGGGAGTTGTGATACTTGACAGAGACTAGGCAGTGCGGTCTAGGTGGAGAAAGTATGTTTCTAGGGGGTGGACTTTGGGGTTTCAGAAGGTGAAGCTAGGTGGAATGTCTTTCTCTCTTCTTGCTGCCTGTGGATCCAGATGTAGAACCCTCAGTGTCTCCACCACCATGCATGCCAGCCCTCTCCTTCTCATGATCCTGGAAGTAAGCCCCAGCTAAATGCTTTTCTCTGTTAGAGTTGCTATGGCCATGCTGTTCTTCACAGCAATAGAACACCAACTGAGATCACTCCAATTGTCTGTGTACTCTTTGCACACTCTGTTAAGAAAATTCTCGTTTTTAAGCACTCACTGTAGGAATCTCAGGCACTTAATGGACATTGGCTGGTAACTTACACTCTTCCTTATGAGACTGAGTGGCCAAGGTCACAGACATGATGGCCAACAGCAGATCAAAGTTATGGATACTCTGAATGGAAGGGCATTCCTGTGCCTTGCTACCAGATGCTTCCTTCTTCAAATGGCAGCACTGGTCCTCCATCTGTTTTGGGGGGAATCAGATATAGAAGAGCAGAAGAATGCAGTCATGGGGCCAGGAGGAGGCTGTGCCTAGATTCTAAAGTCTAGAGTTAGTAACAGGCGATCGTCTGGGATTTTGTATTGTTTTTCTGATTCCAGGGCATCTCTTGAGATCCTTAAGGCAAATGTTGAGGAGCTCAACATAAGTAGGGTGGGCATTTACAGTCTAGTTATTAACATCAAGAAGAGGCCTGGGAGTCTAGAGGGCCAGTGAGAGGAGAGGTTGAGCCCAACTCTCAGGTTCATCCTTTGCCAGATGTGTGGCCACTGGAGAGTAACTTTACCTGTTGGAAAGGGGACAGTAATAGGGTCTACCTCATCGTATACAGTGGTCTTTGATGCATAGAAATCACAGCCAGTTTTGTTATGACAATGATTACTGAGCCACACGTTGGTTTAAAGAGCAAAGAAGGTTGCACTTAAGTGTAGTTTGTAGGTTGTAAATCACCAAATACTTTATGGTATGGTGTAAATTATAATTGAAGCACAAAGATTTTTTAAAAGACTAAAACATGCTGATTTTACTTTTATCACAAAGGAATAATTTCCTTTTTAAAGTTGGGCCAAGAAAATCCATGGCCCAGATGCTCCTGAATTCAAACTTTCAAAGGTGATTCCATTACAGAGTTGTCCCTTGAATATCATTGGAAACTTCAATGGTGCCTTTAAAGAAGAGATGTGGGTCCCACTCCAGCAGGGAACGATGCAAGGATTGGACACCTGGGGATCTGACTGCACCTCAGCCTCGAAGCATCTTTTTTCATGTCTCACAATCCCTTCTTCTCATAAGCTGAGGCTCCCTGCACCTATGTGAAGCTACTGGTTCTGGGATTCAGGCCAGCTGGCTGCCGGGGTTTTTTGGCAGATGAGCTAGGAAGAGTTTGTAACTCTTAAGAGACCCCGAATGTGGGTCAGATTATATCTGCCACCTCCTTTCTCCAGCTATGCTAATAGTGATCTAGAGACCCCCAAGAAGCTCAAGAGATGATGATGGTGGAACATGGGAAAACTTTCATTATGGCTTAAATTATGTTCATTGAAAATGTAAATTAAAGTTTTATGTCCCAGAAGCAGTGAGCCTGGATTTAATCTACATAGGTCTTTGCAGATGTAATAAGGTTAACGTGAGGTCCTTCTTCAAATATGACTGGCAGGTTACAAGAGGTAAACCAATCACCGAGGGGCTGGGGGAATTATCCTATGAAAATTGAGGTGGAGACTGGAGGGTTGCAGCTATAAAGAGTGATGGTTACCACAGCATCCAAGAAAAGGCAAGAATGATTCTACCCAGAGCATTGTCAGAGGAGCATTGTAGTGAGAATTTTGGTTTCTTTAAAAAAAAAAACCCATTATGTTATGTGAATACTTTTTTTTTTATTAATTTATTCTTGTTACATCTCTATGGTTATCCCATCCCTTGTATCCTCCCATTCTTCCCTCCCTCTCATTTTCCCCTTGTTTCCCTCCCCTATGACTGTTCCTGAGAGGGATTACCTCCCCCTGTATATGCTCATAGGGTATACGTTGTTTTGTTTTAATACCAGGTGTGGGATAGGGTCTGCTTCAGATTGTCCACAGCAGCTAACTATGCTTTGTCTTGTGCTATAGGAGAGGCATGATTTTTGCCAGCTGCACATAGTTTGGACTATGAGGATTCTTGGGAGAGTATAAATATGAGAGCTCTGAGAAGGCCTATGGCGGCTGCTGTGCCCCTGTTTCTGCTTTTGCTATTGTTAGATTGCTGGTCCCTGGACTGCTGGTATTCTGACAATTAAGAGTGAATTTGCCCCAAGGAACTCAATTCCCCTAACCAGGGAGAAATAGTCTAAATAGGTTTATGTCCCCTTTCCCCTCTAACCTTCTTTCTCATCTGCCTAGTGTTAGGGGGATGGAAGGGGTTGGGGTGTAGAAGTGTGGTAGGTAAAAGAACCCAATAAAGTAGCCAAAAAGCCTGGTAACAGAGCATAGCCCTGATGCCCTTGGTTTTGAATTTAGTTTCCAGGCCTAAGACAGAATACATTGTGATGTATTTTTACAGCAGCAGCACAAAACTTATACAGCCCCTGAGAGAGCACCTGAAGCCTGAGACTTGTGAGCATCCCACGTCTCCGCTTCTCTTCCTATGATGGCTGGAATAAAGTAACAGGAGCTTCCACGGTAAATCAAGAGAAACAGATGCCAGGGCAGTTGCTGTTATGGCCTAAATGAATAGCTCATATCTATAAAAGCATTACTTGTACATGTAATATATTAGCTCTGTCTTCTGAACTGTAGGCAATTGTTGGACATAGACAACCAGGGGTCAAATTTGGGGACATATTGTCCAAGACTCATCTGGAGAATGCTTGGGAAAATGTAGTTCTCTCTCTCTAGGGCTGGGGTCAAGAAATCTGGCTTTTAAAGGTTCTCAGGTGGTTGTGAGGTAGCAAGGATTCAATTTACAGTTTGATTTTTAGATAAAAGAAAACAGATCCAAAGACATTAAGTGGCTCAAGTTCTTTAAATCAATTAAAGAAAAAAATAATCTCTGAAAGAGAGTATAAAGGATGTAGGGAACTAAATATACTCGGGGAGTGTAGGTGGTGGTGGGGTCCTGGGGGAAGTACTTCTTTAAGGGTTGGTGTTGTGCTGTAGACACAAAATGTTCCCAGAGGCTTCTGTGTAGAAGGCTTGGGTGCCAGCTGCTGGCACTGTTGAAGGATGAGTGGATGGAGCCTCATCAGAGTTGGCCTTTGAAAGGTGTTTATTTTCCCTAGAGTGGTCCCCTCTTCTCACTAATGGAGAGTAAAAAAAAAAAAAAAAGCTAAACTATTTTGTTTCTCAAGTTACTATTTGTCTTACTGTTGGGAATATTAATTCTACAATTTTTCATTTAGGCACAGACATAGGGTGAAGCTAAGACCCAGCATGGTTTTGCTGCTGTCATTTCCAATAATGGAGACTGAACCAAGGCCTCGATGCTAGCTGAGATAATGGACTAATATTGAGCTTCATCTTTCAGCCTGGAAAATGGCATTGATGTGAGTGTGTCGGGGCTGGGGGTTGTGGAATTTGGGGTAGTGTCTTTCAGTGGTTACAGCCATGACCAGTGTTGACTGTAGGGCTTGGAGGGAGACCCGAGTGAGAGAAGTCCTGAGTAAATGTGTGCTGCTGTCATGGGCTCAGCCATGTAAAAGACCATAGCCTCAGACTCATGGAAAAATGGCAGAGCCTTCTCCCTGGGGCGACGCTTACAGAGAGAGAGTAAGGCCTTTCTTTGGTCATGTGCAGATGTTGATCGTGTGTGCAGATGTACCATCCTTTCCTCCACCTTGACATTTACTGCTGAAGGCTACTACCTTTCAGACCCTGCTCCTACAGAGATCTGCTAAACCTGTCTTCTTGATCCACCTGTACACCAAAAACTGCCTCCTTGTTTCACTGTATGCATTCACCCCTCTTCCCTGTTCAGCTGTATGATGCAATAGCCACACCTCCCTGTTCAACTCTGTATAATGATCAAACTGAGCTGTAGGGTCCTGAGTTTTCTCCACCAGAGATCCAGATCTACTCGACCCAGCTCCTCTGTCTTTCTATCTCTCTCTGTCTGTCTCTGTCTCTCTATCTCCTGTCTCTCTGTCTCTCCCTCTCTCTCTCTGTCTCTGTCTCTGTGTGTGTGTGTGTGTGTGTGTGTGTGTGTGTGTGTGTGTATGTGTGTATGTACCTGTTTGTTTTTCTTCATTCCTTCACCCCCTCAATCAGGCAAAATCCCCCCACTGTGCTAGAATGTGGCAGCCTGCCTCATCCACATGTCACGCAGCAAGAAGGGCTTTCCCCAAGTGTCAAACAATGGTTGTCGGAATGCCTACTGGGATGTGTTCGCTGGTGCTGAGATTGCCTGTGATATATTTCTGAAATTATTTTGTTTAAAGAAAGTTTGTCTTTTAGTTTTTATATAAGTCATGTTTTGATCAAGAAACACAATCAATTTTAAATATGAACGGTGGTTTAGTCCCTCCAAAGCAACAACAAACAAAGACACATCATATCTGATTGAACATTAGAAATATACGTACAATTCAACTTTCTGGCAGATCTTGGACAAAAATGGCAGTGAGCAAATATTTGCACCACTTCTAGGATATTTCTGAGGAGATAAAAAAGACAACAAAAAGAGAGTTGGTTAACTCAAGGTATGGCTCCCACCGAAAGACCCTCGGAAGTCTGCATGGCTGGACCTGGATCTGATTCCTTTTATTTATCCAGATGTGGTTCATGCCATTGCTTCTACATCTCAAGCTCATTCTGCCTTCTGTACAGAGCCCCATAGTGGTTCCTGGGACTGGAATCCAGTTTTCCCCTTCACCCAGCTATCTGCTCCCACCTTCATAACCACCCCCAGATTTCTTCCCAAATGTGTCTTGCCTGCTTTGGTCAGGTACTTATGCATTTCTCTTCTTGAATGCTTTGAAAATAGGCTGAAAACACTTTCAAATAAAATAATTCTATCCTATTGGGATAGACAGGGAGAAACAGTTGCTTCCCCACCATTCCAGAATCCTTCAGGTGGATATGAGGTGTACCTGTGGGCAATAACATTATTTTAACTCTGGCCAAGAAGAAGTATTAAAACTTTCAGAATATAGATAAGGTATTGTAAGGGTCTCTGCAATACCTTCCCGGTGTTCTAGGAATAGAGGAGTAACCTTGATGAGAGACTCCCCAGGTCAGTGCATAGCAGAGATGTCTTCAGCTCACCGTGGGGGTGAGGGTCCAAAGCAGAGGCTCTGAGAGGGCTCTTTGGGAAGTCTACCAGGGAATGCTGATGGCTTAGAAAATAGTCAGAAAGGAGATGGTGGAAAGTAAAGCAGAAATGCAGGAGGCTTTATAACTTGGGATACAGCCTCTAGCCTATCTGATATGCACATCTTCATCCTGGATGTACTGAATTTGGCACCCCAGGGTGGATCCTGGCAATCTGTCCTTCCTCATGTTTTTATGTTATCTTCATGCCTGCTCTCTTGGGTCAGTCTTCTGAACATTAAGGCTTGAGAAACACTATTCCAGGTCCTAGCCACTCAACGTATGGTCATCATGTCAGTGTCACCTGGGGCCCCGAAGAAATGCACAGCCCTCCCCCCACATATTGTAAGACAGTCCATATTTCAACAAGATGCTCCACGTCCACACCAAAGCTTAAGAAGTCTCAGTCCTGACTCAGGAGGCATGCTGCCCCATGCTGCGGACATATGTAAAGGGTTTGGCATATTAGGGGATGATAAAACATCTCAGAGTTCTGGAGCATTAGAATCCACAGAACTCCATGAACTATGCAAGAAATAACACATTATGACATCTTAGACTGCATCTTCCTATCACCCTGAGGACAGTGAATAATTTTTGAATGAGTCAGGCAGGGGACTGTATTTGTGTCTCATAAGATATCTAGTGATGCTTTGCCTAGAGGAGGAAGAAGGGGAAGAGTTTATAGGAGATGCGAGTCTGGGCTTCCTAGCCTTCGGCTGTCTTGTATGCTCTGTGACAGCCTCCGCTTGCTAGATGCTAGCAGCACAAATCAGTCTCTAGGCTCTACCTCGTGTCCCCTATAATGGACTGGCAGTTAGGAATCACATTGATGTGAAATGTGGTGCAAGGCAGTAGCAGTGGAAGAATGGGCTCTTTAGAAGGTTAAATTCAAATACTTTGGGGTCTGATTGAGATCAGAACTGTAGGCATATAATAAAGCAAATATGAGCATAACCTTATCCAAATCATTGGTGGCTGCTTGGAAGCATAGAAACATTTTGAGACTTAAGTCAGCTGCGTTCAGATGTTGCAGCTGCTTCTCTTCGTATTTACATTAGTCTGAAAGCCTGACTAATTATTCTAATGACAAAGTGGAACTCAACATCGGTGAGCACCAACACATAAAAATTATACGAACAGTCTTATAATCACCACACAGGAGGTACAACAGAATAAAATTTTATAATTGCACAACTGTTCATTGTCAAAAATCCAGCTGGAAGGCTGCAGCTGCCTTTGATATTCATTGAGGAGACACCAGGATCAGGAAGGATACACGGGATCAGGAAGGATGCATGGGATCAGGAAAGAGGCACAGGATCAGGAAGGATGCGTGGGATCAGGAAAGATGCACAGGAT
>OU015746.1:54839467-54856150 GCA_907169655.1 Acomys percivali | reverse complement strand
CATGGGATCAGGAAGGATGCACAGGATCAGGAAGAATGCATGGGATCAGGAAGGATGCACAGGATCAGGAAGGATGCACGAGATCAGGAAAAATGCATGGGATCAGGAAGGATGCACAGGATCAGGAAGGATGCACAGGATCAGGAAGGATGCACGGGATCAGGAAGGATGCACAGATCAGCAAGGATGCTGTAGACAGTGCAGCAATCCAGAGTTCCCCTGCTTCTTCTGTCCAGACACAGCTGTTCTGATCTGACCTTTGACCCCAAGAAAGACCCACCGCATTAGCTCCCATCACTCAGCCTCTCTGTTGTGGGTATTGACCCTGCACCCACCATGTTGAGGATTTTGGGCTTGCCAGAGCTCAGAACACAGCATTAGGAGTTCAGGCAGCTCTGGATGTGTTGCCAGTTTGATTTAGGCAAGAGACTCCCGCCTGCAAGTGCCTGGCTCCATGGACAGAGCTGGTGTACATGGCTCTGTTGGTTTTCTTGTAGAGCTCTTGTCACCTCTAGGTCCTTTTATCCTTCCCCTCCACTGTCCAGATTTTTAAACAGATAATTCTTTTTTTAAATCTTTTTTTATTATGTTTCTTTTTTAATGTATACATTTATATTATTACACATGAATAAAATAAACTGCACACAGCAGGAGGAACCACAAGATAATCAGGAATTATATAAATGTTACATTCATAGTGATTTGGGTATTTGTATTTGGAAAACTTGAAGTAAATATCTCCTATCTTATTGGGTCTAAATTTCTGAATGAAGATCAATATCTATCATATCTCATCTCTATTAACTTAAAACATCTATCTTGATCTAAAAACATCTTAACCCCTAACCTACTAACCTTAATTGTAAGACTAAACTATCTGGTCTTCAACCCCATCAGAGATTTGAGAAGGAATAAAGCTTAAATCCCCTAGTGAACTGGAAGTGCAGGTTAGCAGCTTCCAAAATGAAAAAGTGACTGAGACAGTTTACTGCCTGAACAGTCACCCAACACTCTCTATAACATTGGAGCATCATCTTCAGCCTTCTGGCCTGAAGGCTGACTATGTCTGACAGACATATTTGCATGGCGGGAACTATTGAGGACTTGCTTACCCTGTCTTGGCAGAGTTTGGCCGTCGATTCTGCCTGCATCTAAGCTTGCCCATTTTTAGGCAGAATTCTGTCTATGGCAGAAAGGAACACATTTTGTCCAGTGTCTGGTTTGTCACATTTCAAGCCAACTCCATAAGGAGATTCCTTGATGCTCATCATCTTTGAGACAGGATGGATGTTGCCAGGAGTTAACTTGTCTTATTATGAAAGAATCTTTAAAATAATAAAAAAAATCTTTAAATGCCATATTCTGTAGGCCCTGAGGCTTTTGAAGACCTTATTTAACTATTTTACCATATATATCTATAGAATCATATCTAACTATTAGACCTAGAATATATATTCTTGTGATAACATTAGACTAGTATTTGACATGGCCATGATTTTCATCAATATACAAAATTCAATGCCACTGAATTAAAAATAACATTATGTGTGAGTAACAATTAAGGCCTTGAGATGAGGAGTAGATTCAATAATCTACCTTTTTTTCTATCCTCTCTCTCTCTCTATTTCTATATTCCTCTTTCTTTTCAGCTCCTATCTCCTTACTTACTAAAGAAAGATAAGGAAAATGAGAGATGTCCCTGAGTCCAACCTAGTTTCCTCTCTATATAAGATCAATAATAACTTATAGCCAACTCCCAATGAAAATAAGCAAAACAATTTTTCTTTTAGTAAAGATTTAGTAAATCTATGTTTGGGTTTCTACTTGAGAGTGCAATTCCCTCAGAGGCCAGAAGAGGTCATTAGAGTCCCTGGAGCTGGAGTTACAGGGGATTGTAAGGCAGGGACCAAGTTCTGGTCCTCTGCAGGAGCAGTGCATGCTCTTCACCCCTGAGCCTTGTCTCCAGTTTCTTCTTGACCAGGCTGCCACAGGAGAAGGCTGGGAAGGACAGATAATGTCATTTGCTGTACATCACTCAGTGGAGCGGAGTTCACAGGCTCACAGGTCCCAGTCACGCTGGCCAGCAGTTACAGCCAGTATCTCCTGAGCAGACTGTCAAAGACACTCACATTTTTTTCTCCTTGGTAATTTTAATATGGAGTGGAAATACATTGGGAGAAGCTTCTGCAGAAGATTTCTTCTGTTTTCTTAATTGTTGTAACATTCAATAGGATTTTTTTCTTTTTTCCTTTTTCTTTCTTTCTTTCTTTCTTTCTTTCTTTCTTTTTTTTTTTTTTTTTTCTGGCTCTGTGAAATTAGAATTGTGCCTCACTAATTATGCTTTCAAGTCTAGTGACAGAAAAAAAAAACTGTAAAATCCTAATTAGCCTTTGAGTTGGTGCCAAAGCCGTTTGTGCCAGTAAAATAAACAATGCCTTAAAATAAGTCTTAAACTCTTGCTGAGAGGAACAAAAAACAAATCGTATTGTCCTCTGCTCTGCTCAGATTCTGAAGGTGCTCCTCATGGAGGTTGTGTGGTGCCTCAACTTCTTACATAACATATTAAGCAGACCACATGAACTGGCTACACCAACTTTTAACAATTCTGTGAATTAAGCAATAGGTGGCGAGGCTGGCATCAAGATGCATTAGTCAATTACGTAGAAATGTCTCGGTGTTACCAATGCACTTGGATTGGCCTTGGACATCAAAACTCAGGACCTCTGTAGGTTTCCACACAAAATTATTGTATAGGGCACACAATTGTATAAGTCGATCGATTGTTTATTATTTAAATTTAACTGAACATCCTATAATTTTATTTGCTGAGTCTGGTTAGCCTTGAGATAAGTGATTTCCCTTCCCTTTGTTTCTATGTTGCTAAATCAATAATACTTAGACACATTGCGAGGTGGTGAGTGATGAGGTAAGCCAGCCAGGAGGAGACAAAGCGTGGTCTGTGTACTGTCTGTCTGAATCCGTACTGTCACCTTCGCCAGCATCCAGCCTACTTTCCCGCTTCCCTCTCCACTGGCACCCTCTCAACTTGCCCCACTTACAAGAATTGAAAGTGTAATTGCTGAGGCAGGATCCCAACAATACCTTAGCAAAGGAGCCTCAGTCAAACACTTCACTGGCTGATTTGAGCTAAGCATTCTCTCTGTTCAGAAAGAGTTGTTGAAAAGAGGGTAAGTGGAGCTGAGCAGCAGAGGTGGTGCTTCCTGGGTCCTCAGGCCTCGGCAGGGTAGCAGGTGCTTTGAATATATACGTCCATTAGTCCTTTTACAGAGGATATTAACACTGTCCTGCTCCCACAGCCAGGAACGCAGAGGCTCAGCCAAGTGATACCCTGCCTGATACTGTGCTTTAGAAAGTGGAGGAGCAGTGCCGCTAGTTTCTCTATAATGGTCTGTCAGAAAGTAGGGGTTCTCTTCTTGGCCGTGTCGTGAGACATCTCTGGTCATCTCAGCGGGGGAGGGAGGGATAGTGCTGTTGGCACGCAGTGGGTAGACACTAGAGACAGTGTTTGATAGCACAGAACATGTGACAGCTCCTACGGAAGAGCCAGCCCTAAATGTCAGAGTACAGGGGGTGAGGTGGGGTGAGGGGTGGGACGGGGTGCTGTGCTGATATAGCTGCCACAGAGTGAAGACAGGAGGGCAAGAGGAAAACTGGAAATGAGCTCATTCTCGTACTTCAGTCCAAAGTAACTGCGGCGTTGCTGGGATTTGTCCAGAGAAGCCTCTGACTTTTGGAGTGTGAGCGCAGGAGAGCACACAGAGTTTGAAAAGGCTGGCCTACTCCCAGCTGATTGCTTACCGTGGTGGAGGACCTCTTGAGGATTTGTCTCGCCTTCTCCAATGTAAACTTCCAGGCCTCCTATGGAAGCAGAATAACTTTTATTTCACCCGTGATTTACATATATTTTCTAAAATTAGATTCAAAGCCTACACATATGCAATAAATTCATCGCTCCACTAATTTTGATAAAATAATTTAGAGAAAGGCAATTTCTTGGTACTAGCTTTAAGACTTTACTCCATGCGCGATGCTAATGACTTTGCAGACATTACCTTCTGCAGTTTTACAACAGCCCTGAGAGGCGTGACCATGGCAGTGGATGAAGAAGGCAAATGCATCAAAGCAAAGAAGCTGGCTCCACATCAGTAAGGAGGGACTGGCAGACACTCACTCTGAACCTCTGCTCCTTGACAGCCATGGTGCAGTGACATCCCTGGGTGTGGGGCCCCTCTGTACATCCTGTCCTCACCAGCGCATCAACAGCCCTGTAGAACCTTGCAGCCCTGCGGGCACAACCAGCGCCCAGTGAACTCCATCCATCTCTCACCTACCTATTCTTCTCTATACCTGCTGTTATCTTCCATCCATCTCTAGAGTATTTACCTGCACCTTAGAAGTATACATACATTGTAAAGATAAAGCATTAACTAATTGCCAGTAAAGATGGTTATGAAAAAGTTCCAAAGGACCACTGTATTTGTGACAGGCAGAGACACACAACTTGAGAGTTATGTGTTTGTGTGTATGTGTATGTGTGCGTATCTCCATCAACTGCTTCCCAACACCAGTATCCCACACTCAGTGTACATGCACCCGTCCCCCTGTTCTCATCCTTGGTCTGCCGCTGGGCAGCTCTGAAATTTGCTCAGCAACTGGTATATTCACTGTAAAACCCTAATTCTTACTCTCACTTGTATCTCATCTGAAGCTGGCATTGGGGTTAAGTGCCAGCTCTGGGTCACTGATAATGTCATCGTTGTCTTGAAGCTGAGACCATACATGGAGGGAGGAGAATTCTAAGATGGCAGCAAGAGCAAGCTTCACAGGAAATGCAGGCCTTAGCGTTTTAACAGACATTCAGGACAAGGGGCACTGTTTAACTTTGGTCTGTTGTTCCCATGAACTCCTTTCCTTCTTTGTTGGCCCTGGGGGGGGGGGGGCAGGAGGTGAGGAGGAGTAAACAACTTCCCAACTTGAACTGGAGTCAAAAGGAACCTTCCAGAAGGAGCTGCCACAAAGAAGTCAGCTCCACTCATCCTCCATGGGTGGACGATGAACCCCAACCCTCACCCCCATCCCAGGGTGTCTTCCCCAAATCATGCTCCTTTGGCTCAAGTTCAGAGAACCGCAAACATGTGCCTGGGGTCAGAGGCAAGAGGCTGGTAGGTGACGAAGAGTGCACAGGACTGACCTAAAGAAAGATGACCTTCTACAGCTGGTCTTGGTGGCCGGGGTAGCTGGTACAAAGTGTGCTTCTTAGAAAACTAAAACGCCACTGTGCAGAAAATACAACCAAGGCACTGAGCGTGGTCTGTGCTATTCCTACGGCCACCTAGCCTCCATCCTAGCCTCCTTGTGAGAAGTCAGGTAAGGCCTTAGCATGATGGAACCATACAGTAGGCCTCTCTAGGAAGCAGGCCAATGCTATACTCACTGTTCCTTTGTGTCTGTTGGCAGCAGGGGCAATAGAAATGATAATCACCCTCACTTTTAAAACATGATCCCTCTGGGATGGCCCACTAAAAACTAACCTTACTGAATTATGTTGGGCAGCCTTTTTGTGGAAATTCTGGGAAACCCTGGAAACTGTACCCTCGTTTAAAGTAATCCTCTCGGATGTGGCCAGCATGATAGACAGCAGATCTGCATGGCTTCTTTTTTTTTTGGCCACTCTTGTTAGCCTCCGGCGCATTCTCTCCAAGTGAAGCTCCCAAGCCATACCCAACCTTCTGCATGTGCCCAGCTTTTATCTGGGATGGATTCCTTTGCATGCTGAGGACCATTTAAACATCTCCATGGCCAAAACACAACATCTCATTCACATGGCAGGTGTTCAAGAGATAGTGAAATAGAAACCGGAGGAAAACATTTATGTTGACTGTATGCTCAGTAACAGAGAGGTGAGGGGGAAAGGGAGACAGAGAGGGGAGGAGGGGGAGAAAGAGGGAGGCAGAGGGAGAGGGAAAGAGAAAGGATAAGGGAGGGAGAGGGAGGAAAAGAAGAAGGAGGAAAGGAAAGGAAGAGGGGAGGAAGTGGAGAGGGAGAGGGAGAAAGTACGTCAGAGTGATAATGAGAGAGAATCTCTACCTTTGGCAGCTTCCGAGGAAGGAAAGACACCTCTGGAAAACCCCAGCACATGACCAGAGCAGCCTGGAGACATCATACTGTTTGATTTAAAGCTCTCTATTATTTGATAGTATCATACTTTTACATATTACATTTTATTAATTTTTGCCCCCATTTCCCTCTTACCCCCTCCCTTCCCTGATGAATCTCTTCTTCCCAGTAAGTCCCTTCCTACTTTCATGGTTTGTTCTTCTGCTTTCTTTCTTCTAATTTGACCCTCTTAATTTAATTAGGGTTTCTTGACTGCCCATGGGTGGGAGGTTATTGACTGACAAGGGTAACTTATCAGTGGCTACAGCACTGAAGAAAATCAAGCCCTCACTCCAGCAGTCATTAACAGTTCACAGCCCTTCTCACCAGCTCCAGGTTCTTATGTTATTTCTATTTCCTTCATAATTAAGGAAGCGAAAGACCTTTATAATGAAAACTTTAAACTACCAAAGGAAAAACAGAAGACACAAGAAGATGGAAAGATCTCCAATGATCATAGATTGTAGTAATTAATATTGTGAAAGTTGCTGTACTGCCCCCCCCCAAAAATACTCTGTAGGTTCAATGAAATCTCCATCAAAATCCCAAAGTTTCTATCTTCAAAAATAAGGAGTTTTAAAAAATTTATATTGAAACACAAAAGATCCCTGATAATAAAGTGATAGTGAGCAAAAATAATACTGCTAGAGGTATCACCATGCCTGATCTCAAGTTATTCTACAACAACAACAACAACGACAATGACAACGCTGGTGCTGGAAGAAAACATAATAGAGTAGAAGTCTCAGATTAAGTCTATGTAGGTACAACCACCAGATTTTGACAAGGACACCCAAAAAGATGCACTGGAGAAAAGACTGCTACATCAGCAAGTGGTTCCGGGACAGTTATCTACGTGTAGATACATGCAGAAGAATTAAAGTAGACCCAGATCTCTTACCCTGTACAAAAATCAACTGCAGCTGGCTCAAAGACCTTAATGCAACAGTGGCAACTTCTAAATCATTAGAGGAAAAAAATAGGTGAAACTCTTCAAGATACGGACACAGGCAAGTACTTTCTGAATGTAGTCTGATTGTCTAAGAAATAAGGCCAATAATTGATAAACAGTTCTACATGAAAAGCTTCTGTACAGCAGGAGAAATAATTGACTGCACCGAGAGACAGCCTGCAGGATGTGAGAGAGTCTTTTCTAGCTTTAAATCTGATACAGACTATGTAGAATGTACAGAGCACTCAAAAACTCAAGCAGGAAGAAAGCAAGCCACTCAGTCACCAACAGGCTAAAGGTATGAACTTGGAGTTAAAAAGGAAGAAAGAAAAAAAAAAACCTACAAATGGCCAATAAATGCTTTTAACAGTGTTCAATATCCTTTACTACTGGGGAAATGCAAATTAAAACTGTATTGATATCCTGTCTCACCAATGTCAAAATGAGAGTCACTAAGAAAACACATGAAAAGCATTGACAAGGATCTGTGCAAAAGGAGTCCCTTCTACATTGCTGGTGGGATGACAAGCTAGTCCTGCCACCTTGGAGCTCTGTATAGAAATTTAGCAGAAAATTCAAAACAGGCATTTTGTATGACCTAGCGGTACCAGTTTGGGCATCAGCCCAAAGGACTACAAGCCAATACCTCACAGAGATCTTGAGCATCCACTGCAGCACTGTCAGCAACAGCTAAGCTATAGAAACAGTCCACTAGCCATCGGAGCACTGGATAAAGAAAGAAATATTTAAGATTTTTCAGTCACGGAGCAGTAAAGTTATATTATTTGCAGGATGATGGATGCAACTGGAGATAGCAAGTGGCTCCTAGATTTTAAATAGGTACATAAATCATGTATAGATGGCAGGACTATGTAGGGAACAGAGGGGACTATGGAGAGGAGGGAAGGGGACTAAGGGAAGGATACAGGGACATAGGAGAGAAAATGCCCTTAAGCCACATATTACAGTGTACAATTAATATATACTATTAAAAATTTTTATTTAAGAAAGTATTACTCTTACGTTAAGCAAGAAAAATAGACTTCCTGATTTTACATATATGGAAAAGCAATACCACAATAATGGTGGGGTTAGCATTCTTTTTGTTTTTTGTTTTTTTAAGATTTATTTATTATTATGTATACAGTGCCCTGCCAGCTGCCAGCCAGAAGAGGGCACCAGATTCATTATAGATGGTTGTGAGCCACCATGTGGTTGCTGGGAGTTGAACTCAGGACCTCTGGAAGAGCAGCCAGTATTCTTAACCGCTGAGCCATCTCTCCAGCCCCCCTTTCTTCTGTTCCTTTCTTGTGCTTTCTAACTTTTAGGCTGAAGACCATTCTATCAATACATGTTTATTATCATTGTTGTTGCTGTCCCTATGTATGGCATGGCAGGTGCTGCATCAACGCCACAATTCCAGAGAGTTCTGTGCTGATTCTGTGATCCTCCCATGAGGCCAAGGGCAAGTTCATCAGGATGTGGTTGCATGAGGTGACAGGGGAAGGTAAGAGGAGGGGAAGCAGGGAGTGGGGGTTGGGCTGTAGGCAAAGGCACCAGCTTTTTCTAAGGAGGGCATGAGAACATACAAGAATAGACAGATACAGGCTCTACCTTGCCTACTTGCCCAGTACCCACTTCAAGCTTCTAGGTACATGGACCAGAAGGGAAGCCTACATTTGTTCCAAAAATTGGGAAAGGGTAGGTTCCAGAAATTAGACATTTGAAGCATTCCTTTGAGACATGGGCTGGGTAACACCATAATGACACAAAGAGGGAAGGGCCTAACTTTCAACACCTTTATGGGGAATAAGTGAAGGGATCTAGGCTCGAACCCCATAGGCACTCCTAGGTTCAGGTGTGCATAGAGGGCATTGGGTACAAGCTTCAGTGCTACAGTGATGTGGAGACAGAGCCTTTGATTAAGCCTTCTGGGCCATGGGCACGGTTGCAACCATGTTGCCTCTTGACAAAGACTGCCTCTGGAGTTCCTGGGGGACCACTGTGACTAACAGCTCTGATAGATGTTTCTGCATGAGGTCCAGATGGCGGTGAGCTACTTCGTTCAGCAATGAAGAGTGTGGGGAAACTTCAGAAGATGCTCTGGATCCCACTCCTGAGCACCACCCAAGGACAGAGAAGGCCCCTCCTGAGAATTTAAGGCATGGATAAGGACCCTAACTAAAGGTCAGGCAGTGCATGGACAAGTAAATCTGCCAGTTGATTCCAGGGATAGGGCAGCTGTGTGTAATGCTTGGGAGCCAGGGGAGTGCAGAGACTGTTTACATTATTACACTGTGGACTCAAGGAGGCTTCCCAGTGGTCCCCAGCTGAAGATGGGCTCTTGCTCAAATCTCTCATCATTCCCAGAAAGTACCATCATATCTGATTCACAGTGTGGTACACTCTCAAGGGCAGGCATCTTTTCTAGGGTTACAAAGCTCTTGGTGTGTCTGGCAATGGAAGAGCCCAGAGCTTTCAGACCTCAAAGCCTAGTTACACTTTCACTATTGTACAGTGCTATGAATGATGACAAAACCCCAAGGTTTTGGATTTTGATGGAAAAATCATAGATTCAGGATACACCTAAAACTCATTCTGGAAGGTACCCCCTATTGGACTGATGTCTCCTACCTTTGATGGCTCAGAGCTATCATGTTGTGTCTCCCCTGACATCACTAATAGTAGGGAAGCAACAAAGACATGTTGAAATGAATCCCGAGATGACTGAGATGAAGACTCCTGAATGGAGACTGGGAACTCGGGATATATTTCAGGTGTGTACCCTTCCCACTATCCAGCCAATGCTACTGCTTCGAAGGCACCACAGCAGATGCCGAGCTAGGGACTGCAGGGCTAGAGAGCTGTGTGGGAAAAACTGTTACCCCCTCACCTATTTGAATTTTGACATTTAGTTGGGGAATAAGACATGCACACACTGCAGTGTGTTTCAATTAGGGAAATAAAGGAAACCAGAAAGGATGTTTCTACTGGGGAAAATGAGTGCTGAGCCGGCTTCCGGAAGAAGCAGTCTTGCACTGTGTTTTCACAGGTGGAAGTGGGTGGAAAGACAGTGAGTATTTTAGTTGTCAGGAATGTTATAAGGGTCCAGAGATACAATATATAGGGTAGTAAGCTGAATAATCCATACATTTGGCTAAAAAAAATCTGGACAAGTGGATGACAGAAGATTGAGAGCAGAAGATGTTGGGGCATAATTGCTCATGCCTTTAATCCCAGCACTGGGGAAGCAGAGGCAGGCAGATCGCCATGAGTTCAAGGCCAGCATGAACAGCAGGGCTACACAGTGAGACCTTGTCTTTATTCTCTTTATTAGACATTGGTGTTTGAGAACTTTAAGAAAGGGTCTTCTTCTAGTCCCCTTTCTTACTTCCCACCTTGACACTAGTGATCTGATAGGAAAAATGGGAAAAGGAGGTGCTCTTCAGGGAAGAGGGAGGGAGGTAAAAACAAAAAAACAGCAATAAGGAGGAATGGCAAGATACAAGGGATCTGATGGCAAAATGGGAAAGCAGGGGTCCTTTAGGAGAGGAAGAAGGAGACAAACAGATGAAGGAAGGTGGGAAACATAACAGTAAGGATGGCTGGGAAAAGCCACAAGGAAGCAGACTATTAACTATTTACCAAAACAAACTAACTAAAAACTATAATGCATGCAATTCTGTGTGTAAATATAAATATAGCATTAGTAACTGTCCTCATCTGGACGGCTCGTACTCCCTCCAAGAGCCAAGGACCACGTAGCAAATAGTGCAACACCAGACATGAGAACATACAGCCTACTGCTGTTGCCTTTGGTTACCCCCCAGTAGTGGAAGGGAAGTGTCATTGCTGAAGACAATTGTACTTCAGAAACAGGGCCCAGAGTCCTGTAGCTTAAAGTGACCTTGAAGCCCCCTCCCTGAGGACTACCCAGCCACTCAGCACTAGAGAGATGACGGTCACTGGAGGAGACTCTGCAACCACTAATTTGCTAACCAGGCACACTTCCTGAAAACAACCTGTAAACACTTGTCCTTATGCCAACAGAAAGTGAAGTCTCCACCCCTCATCAAGGAAACTTCTCTTTGCAAGAAAGACCATTATAGAAACCCACAACCAATCAAAATGCAGAGTTGTGTAGCCCAGCCCCAACAGATACACCCACAAAACATTCCTACCCCCAAGGCTTGGGGAACATGGTAGAGGGGATCATGAAATTTGCTCTGTCTCCTAGTAATATTAAAAGCTACACTCATAAGATCTCATCAACGTGAATGCTCGGAAGTGAGCTAAACAAGAACGTCACCAATGGACATGCAAACTCGATGGAGAAAACCCCACGAGGTCTCCGACTTACACAAAGAACTACAGACAACCGAGGAAAGATGGGAGCGGGAGAGGTGGTCGCCCCCAGGGAGGAGCACACCAGCTGCTTGTCCAGTGTCAAACGGTCAACCTCAACATACGTATGAGTAACATTGTACAGACTGAGCAGGTTATATTTAGGAATGCATATGTATATACCAATACATACATCCACGCAATAACAATTAGTGAAGAAGAAGCCATGAATTTGAAAAAGAGCAAAGGAGGAAATATGAGAGGGTTCATAGGAGGAAAGTGAAGGGAGACATTCCCTAATTAAATTATGACTTCAAAAATCAATCAATCATGGAAATAAAAAAGAATATTTCAGATTTAATGATATACCCAAGTTAAAATGAAAAATCAGGGCTGGAGATGGCATGGCAGTTAGGGCATTGGATGTTCTTCCGGAGGTCTTTGTTAGGTCCTCACTGTCTACACGGCACCCTATGTGGTGCACAGACATACAAAATACCCATACATATAAAATAAAATATTAAAAATATTACTAAAAATTAAAAATGAAGAAAGATAAAGCTGCCATAGTCTCCCATATTTACTAATTGAAATTGAACTTTTGCCAAAATAAAGCAGAAACTTTAAAATAAAATTTTTTACCCAGAAAAAAAATGATGTGAAAAGTTAGAGACATTTAGGAAAGTATCCTGGTTTATTTCTCCTAATGCAAGCACAGTATAAGTAAAGATAAAAATAACTAGGAGCTTAGGGTCATTACCATCAGTTTCATGGGCAAAGGGTGACATGATGGGACTCTGACCAGCCACAGATGGAAGGGAGCAGAAGGGAAAGCAAATGGAACACTCTTTAAGGCCTGAGGTGACAAAATGTCCATCTTCAGTGCAGTCTAAAGCACCATGCTGATAAGAGGCCATGATTCCATTGCTATTTGCCTCTTAGCATGAATATGCAACAGACAGTGTTTATAAGTTTGAGTCTCATCACTGGCCAGTTGTGGGACGTTGGGCAAGTAACTTTAGCATCTTGTCCTCCATTCTTTCCTCTGTAAAATGGAGATAGTAACAACAAGATAGTAAACATGACATTCGTCTGGCATCAGTGCTAATGACAGCCGTGGCTCTTATTTGCAGTTGTTATGATACCAACATACAACCAGAAGAATGACAATGATTATGTCAATCTATGTAAACTCATGCTGGTTTTTTCAATGATCCTAAAGCTACTTAGAAACCAGTATTATAGCCTGTGTTTTACAAATGAGTAAAAAGAGACACAAAAGATTTTAAAATTTAATGAGTGTCTTTCTGTAGGAAGAGGCAAGATTGACACCCAGGTTTCTATAGCCCAGCATCTTTCCCACCACTACCATACTGTTTCTCAAGAATATAATTTTAGCTGACATTTTAACTCTAGCATGAAAACAGGACTCATGATGAATGTCAAGTGCAACTCCTAGGAAGTAAGAATGGTCTAGTGCAAAAGAGCAGAGAGGCAAGGGAGAAGCTCGGTTTCCTTTGTCAAGAAGCCACGCACATGGGTAGAAATTCCTGTGACCCAAATGGCAGCTAGCACATGGATGAGGGTGAAAGGAAGGCAGTTCTCTTCCCCCAGTCATTTGTTATTTACTCACTCACTCCATTCACCCATCTCAGATACTCACTGACTATCTATGCTGTGTTGTAGCATGAACTATTTCTTGGTGCCATAATGAGGCATCTAAGATTTTGTAATATGGGGAAGAGATTGACAGTAAACTGCCATTCGAATACACTATGGAGAGCGGTAAGTAGTGGTGTTAGTATTTCTATTTTATAATGAGGTAAAGCTGAGACTTAAACTGAATAAAAGCTTTATCCAAAGACAGAGAGATGATGACCAGCACAGTCAAATCCTATTCAGACTTGCTTTGTGTTCACCTCATTCTTTCCACGTTGCTTTGGGAGATGTTAATAGGTGAGCGAAGAAAGAAAATTAAAGACAGGTTAGGAACTCCGGGAACTAGATCCTCTTCCTAGAGCGATGGTGTATGCTAACATGTTCATGGTCTTGCATTGCTTTGTGGGAATAGATATTATACGGGTTGAGCATTTCCCCAACTGGAAGGTTCATCCGGGTGCACGAGGCCACATCAATTGTGATGGGAACATATGGAGAGAGGACAGTGAACAGGGCGTCTTAGGCATCTGTGCTATACTCCTCCACATGGTAAAAGCATTGGTGAATTGGACAAGATGAGGTCTCTAACTCATTTTTCTTCTCTTCCATGATGTTAAAGGACTAGACTTCAGGATATGAGAGAGAAGGAAGTAAAGACAAACAGTGCTGTTAGGCACAAGTTTCCGCAATTTGAAGTGATTGAGTTCTGTGCTATCAATTATAGCAGCAGTAGATTTGAAAAGTACCCAAAGTGCCTTTTGTTCACTTCATGCTTTTGACAGCAGTGACAGATTTCCACAGAGGAGAAAGCCCCTGGGAAGGGAAGTGATGATGATTGAGATGGATGATTGTTTTTTTAATTGTCAAGAGCATGCTGCAAAGAAGAGATTTTGGGGTGGGGAATGATCATTCATTTACTCTGAATGTTATTTTTTTTCTAAAAGTCTATGAGAACAGGTTGCTCCTTACATCCAAGTTAAATGTACAAGTTTACCTGTAAAGCGGTGCAACACTTAGAAGATGCTATATTGTGGGTGATCATGGTTCCCTTGAGGAGAGAGATGAGCACACGGATGACTCTGGCATAAGGCAGCTCGGCGTATAGAATGCTTGCATGTTCTCTGCTCTAACTCACAGATTGAAACTGTTCTTCCACTTTGGAGGCAAAGCTCTGTGGCTGTGATTAAGTCACAAGAGTAGAGCTGACATGGAGATTTGTGACCCAAGAAGAAGACATTTAGTTGTGGTGGCTCTCACCTGTAGTCCCAGCACTTAGGTGGTAGATGAGGCAGGATCCTGAGTTTGAGGCCAGCCTGGGCTACACAGGGAGATCTTATCTTAAAAGAAGAACACCAAATAAACAATGTTGGAGAGGATTCTGTCAAGCTACATCTCTCTCTCCAACATGATGATGCAGCAGGGATCTGTATGGTAAGACCCAGCCCTTCTGAGCTGCCATCTTGATGATGATGCAGCAGGGATCTGCATGGTAAGACCCAGCCCTTCTGAGCTGCCATCTTGATATAGGACTTGCAGATCCCATAGCTAAGAAGTAGATTTCTGTTATTTATAATGGATGATACCTTTAAATGATAGTTTTAGTTCATCATTTGAAAACTTTATACTTATATGCATTCACAATTTGTTTCTATCCCAAATGGCAATCCAAAATGATTAAGACAGAGGGAGTAGAAACAGTCAACCAACAAAGCACAAAAATGGCTTTGAGGTGATTTCTTCTAAGTAGAAATACAAAGGCAAGACATTACATACTTGTGAGTTTCTGTCACACACAGGCAACCTGGCTTTTGTGCAGAATTTGCAGGTGTACATACACCTATGTTATGATATCACATGATGATTATTTGCCAACAGCTAGGTAGGATTTAGCGTCAGCAAAGCCCAGTTTCATGTTCTGACATTTTCTAGCTCAGATAGACATTTATAACTTTAAGATAAATAGAAAGAGGAGAGTCAAATTTGTGTTGTTTTCATCCAGGATAAAGAAATACGAAAGACAAAAGGCCACTCTTTCAAAATGTATTCTCTTCATCACACAATGCCTTGTCTTCATACAAATGTCATCAACACTCACGTTTGCTTCTTTCCTGCTATGAGTACCACTGGCATATTTATCCATGGCTATTGCTTTCTTTCCTTAAGCAATGCCTTAAAAACTATTTTACTTATTATGTATAGTGTTTTACATGCGTGTATGTCTGCCCACCAGGAGAGGGCACCAGATCTCATTATAGATGACAATGAGTTGCTGGAAATTGAACTCAAGACTTTCAGAAGAGCAGCTAGTGCTCTTAACCTCTGAGCCACCTCTCCAGCCTTGCTGTATGTAGTTTATTGTATTTATGTGTAATAATGTGAATGTATATGCAAAAAGTAATAAATTTTAAAAACCTATTTTACTTAGCACTCTATCGACCCTACTCATTTTTAATTATTCATTGACTGCACCACTATTACCTCTGTGATGGGTAATCTATAGTGTCTACCTAGCTGTTTGTAGAATTGCCCAGAAGACACGTCTCTGTGTGTCTGTGAGAAATCTTCTTCAGGAGTATAACAGAGGAGTAAAGATTTGCCATTTTATTGGCTAGGGTCCCAGACTAAATGAAATAGGGGAAGGGAACAGCCTAATAATTAAAAGCATTCATCTCTCTCTCTGTCTCTCTGTCTCTGTCTCTGTCTCTGTCTCTGTCTCTGTCTCTCTCTCTCTCTCTCTCTCTCTCTCTCTCTCTCTGCTTCCTGACTGCTAACAAAATGAAAGGCTCCCTCATGCCCCCCAAAGCCATGTCTTTCCTACCACGCTAGGACAAAGCTTATCAAGCCACGGACCAAAATAACCCCCTCCATTCTTAAGGAGGGGCATAGAAATGAGAAAAGTGAGTGACAGAACCACCAGTCCAGTTGATTTCAACTTTGCCATAGACTGCCTTCCCCACTTTTATGACTCTAGAGCAATGTTTATTTTAAATTCTATATGTAGTGTGTGTGTGTGTGTGTGTGTGTGTGTGTGTGTGTGTGTGTGTGATATTTGTATATGAGTGTGAGCATGTGCATGTGTGGAGGTCAGAGGAGAACTTTTGGGAATTGGGCCTGTCATTGGGTCATTGGGCCTGCATAGCAGACATTCTTATCCACAGAGCCATTGCCTAGGCCCTGCTTCCTGTTCTGTTACAAACATGGCATGTATTTTATCACTAAACTTTGTGTTAACTTGGCAAAGGCAGAAGAAACAATTCTCAGCCCCACTTTGCAGATGAGACCATGAGGGCCCACTGCGGCCCAGGGGATTGCCAAAGGCTCTGCAGTCAACAATGTCTGTTTCCTTTGGCTCCTGCTCCAGTGGCTGGAGTGCAGACAGCTCCTTGGTGTGATTTCAAGGTCTAGCTGTATATATAGGATGCTGGTATGTTTCTCAGAAAAATGATTTCTGGTTAATAGATGGCTTAGTCAGATTGTGAATGTGTTCTATCATAGTTTCATAAGATTATTATTATTATTATTATTATTATTATTATTATTATTATTATTAT
>OU015746.1:54813232-54836801 GCA_907169655.1 Acomys percivali | reverse complement strand
CACACACACACACACACACACACACACACACACACACACACACACACTAAAATTGATTTTGGGATGGGAGATGGGCTTTCTTGATGAACAATAAGGGACAATTGCTGAGGGCTTGAAGAGTCTTTGGTTGTGAATAGCCCGAAAGGTATAAGCCAATCCTCTTCCAATTTCATTTTACTTTATTTTAAAAACTCTTAATCCATGGATTCATTTATTCATCCACCATTTATTGAATACCTATTTGATTCCAAGAGCTACTGTAGGTCTGAGAATAACGCCCTCAGAAGGTTCTCACTCAAGTGCCGGACTCCTAGTGCACTGGCTGTCACAACAGGGAATTAACTAGGACATCCATTCCCAAGGTGTGACAGTGGCCTGGGTCAGAAAGGCGTAAAGGGAAGAATTGGTGCTCACAATGAATCTTCTGGGAGCTTCGCAGCAGGAAGGCACAAATATAAAACATGGACAAAACATTTCCTGGGCCACACTGAGTCTGTGAAAATGAAGGACTGGTGCTGGGAGGGTAAATGGTGTCAGGGGCGGGGGCAGTTAGTAAATGGATGTGGGAGAAGAGACAGGTCTTTCAACAGAGAGTTCAGGAAGGAAAAGGGGGCGTGTAGAGGAAGGATGAGCTCTCTGGAGAAAGTGGGAGATCAGGCTGCTAGGTTCTCCTTCAGGGAGCCAGGAATCTTAAAAGGAGAGTAGGAGTTGCCCTCTACTTCCCCCACCCACCTAACCTGCTAAGTACCTGAGTGTGTGATGGCGGGGGGGGGGGGGGGGAACAGGGGGAGGAATGCTTTATCTAGAAATCTCTTGCTCCCAGCTTAGTGGGCACTGTGTTCTGTGCCACCCCACCAGACCACCCTGTTTAGGAAAAGTCTAATTCCCTCCCCCCACAATTTGCATCTCCATGGCTTGCCACATCTGTTGGAAAACTGCTCTACATAATTCCTTTTCCATCAATAATTTTTGGCTGCTGTAAAGGAAAAAATTATTTTTGTTAGAAGTTAAGAGACTTTAGGGAAGTCTTTATTTATGAAGCAGAAATCATATCTGTCCTGTGTACTGGTGATGGTAAAAAGGTACCTGAATCACCATCCAGGCATGTGGTAAGGACTCAAGAAATGTTCCTTGATGCATTACTAAGTGGAGGAAAGGCTGTGTAGACTCACAGTACTGAGCCTTAGTGCACTTGGATAAGATCACTGAAAAGTGAGCTCTTCTGTATATTTCCTGATAACGGAAGCTAAAGCTGCCTCTGGCTCTGAGCAGCCATCACTCTGAATGTGCTCCCGTCAATGCTAGACAAGGCAGGCTGGCTTTACTTCCTACTTGCAAGTTATATTTCTTGAATCAAGACTTTCAGTCTCAACTGTGAAATATGTTTGGAAATAAATTCCTCTAAGATTGGCCCTGTGAAACCGGATTTAAATTGTAGAGAGTGGTATGAATTCAAATATACACACATGAACACACATGTGAAAGACAGATAGAAACATTGTATGTAGTTTTGTGCGTATTTCTGATCTATTCCTTGGCACCCTACTGAGAAAGGCTAGAGGCAAAGGACAGATTAGGTGTCTAGATCTTGGCTTCTAAATATCATTGTGAAAGAAAGAAAGAAAGAAAGAAAGAAAGAAAGAAAGAAAGAAAGAAAGAGAAAAGAAAGAAGATAGAGTTTCCTGATAGAAAAGGCTGATTCTAAGGGGCATATAATGCCAATCTCTGCTCATCTGAAAGAACCAGAAGGAAGGGAACGTTAATACACGCATGAGGTACTGTGGTCATCACTTCTTCCCACTGCCCTCTTTTCTGTTCCCCCCATGGATCCCCTTCCCATTCCCAATAGTCCTCTGTCTACATTTGTCTCTCAAATATACACCACATATATTATTAGTTTAGAATTCTAGATTAGTTTTACCATCTTCCAATGAGTATATAGGCAACATAAATTGGATTTGGTGGCTTTTGGGGGTGTGTGTGCAAGGATGGGAGGGTGAACCTGGGAGGAATGGGAAGTGGGTGTGGTCGGGTTCATTGTTCAAAATCTCCCAAATAATTAATAAAATTGTTATGTTGGGGAAAATGAATGGGAAAAGTGATTATGGCCAAAAAAAAAAAAAAAAAAAAAAAAAGTGAAGACATGCAAAAGGATATAGGTGCCAATCCAAAGAGTTCAAAATGATGGCAAAACTAGAAAAGTTGAGCCATAAAACACATAATCCAGATTTAGACAATAACACAGTGTATAAAATACAAATACAGCAGTCTACACTTATAAGTAAACGGTTTGCTGAATTAGGAGGAAGAGGCATTTCTTTCCAGAAGGATTTCAAACAAGGTAGCCGGTGATTTTTTTTCTTTCCCCACAAGGTTAGGCTTGGCCTTCCTTGGTTGCCTTGAGTATAGGCTAAACTGACTTCAAAATAATGGAACAAGAGGAATAGGGAAGTAATGGCCATACGCTGGGGACACCTGGCCAACAGCACCAATCCAAGTGATATGGCATCAGGCACCCCTCACATGATGTGAGAAGAAGGTCATTTACCATCTGCTATTTTCTTTTAGAAAACCTATATCCTTGTCTACCAAGAGAAAAACATCAAACATATCCAATTTGAGTGAGGTGCATGTCACAAATGTCTCAAAACTGTCAAGGCTATAAAAAGCACAGAAAGACTAAGAAGTTGTCACCAACCAAAGGACACTATGGAGACATGAGAACCGTCTCAGTTACTGTTCTATTGCAGTGAAGAGATAAGACCAAGGCAAGCCATATGAAAGAAAGCATTTAAACTGCTTAGAGCTTCAGAGATTTAGTGCATTATCATCGTGATGGGGAGCTTCATGGGTGCTGCAATAGTAGCTGAGAGCTATGTTTTGGTGTGCAGGCAGAGAGAGAGAGAGACCACTAGAGGCACACCCTTCCTCCAACAAGACCACACCTCCTAATCCTTCTAATCCTTTCAGTAGTGCCACTCCCTGGTAACCAGGCATCCAAACATATGAGTTTAATGGGAGGTATTCTTATTCAAACCACCTTAAGAATTAAATGCAATGTGTATCAAGAACTGATCCTGGGATAGGATGCTATGAAAAAACTGATGATTTCCCTAATCAAAGCTGGAATTTAGCTAATAGTCATGCAAATAAAGTAGCATAGCGATGTTTTCTTTAGTTTTGACTAAGTGATAGCATGCTTATACTGGAGAGAATGAATTCAGGTGAGAGGTGGATCATCTGTGTTATTTTAGCAACTCTTTGTAAATTTGATATTGTTACTGGAAAATTTGACAAGATCCACCTAGATTGCCCTACATTACCAAGAAAATTGAGGGTTTTTAGTCCTGTTAGCCAACTAATTTGAGAACTGATTTAGAACAAAGTTTGAGGAAAACATTGTATTAAAGTTTTAAAAAAGCCTACGTCACAAAAGCTGTAAATCTCAGTAGCTGCCTAGAGGAGGGAGATAAGTAAGTAAACAGGCAGATATGTGGAGAGGGGGGACTTCAGAAACAGAGGGAGGAACCCAGAGTATCTGTGAAAGTATGCCCCAGCGGTGCCAAGTATTCCAAAGAAGGAAAAAGAAATAAAAAATATTAATTTTCTGAGTAATTCAGAACAGCTAGCTGGCAGGCTTAACCCAGCCACGTGGATGATTCCAGCTCTATAAGTGATGGCAAGAGGTGTGGGGTTTCTGGGAAGGAAATGTTTGTTATCTCATTAAAGGTATAATTATTCCTCCAATTTCACCTTAGCACAGCTCAATATGAATCAAACTTCCTGAGGAATATTCTCTTAACCAGGTACTTGACCAGTTCAGTTGGATAAATGCTGATGTTTTGGGTTTGCTTGGCCTATTAGAGCTCCATCCAGACCAGAGAAATATCTTTTCCTTAATGGGTTTCCAGAGAGATCTAAACATAACTACTGTAACAAAACTGCTAAAAAATAGAAATATATATGTATGTATATATATATGTGTGTGTGTGTGTGTGTGCATGTGTGTGAGCGTGTGTGTGTACATAATGCTTTTTTTTTGTTGTTATACTGAAATATAAAGATACCATATCCTCAAGTGCTGGCAACAAAGTACAGTAGTGTGCAGACTGTTTCTTCTCATAGTGCATAAGCTGAATGGGAGGTACAGTCATGGAAATGATGAAAATTCAAGATCTAGAATTCAATTTCTGCTGACTATATATGGTTTGTTTGTTTGTACCATGATAAAGCAGAACATTTAGACGTCTAACCATTGTAAACTGAGGATCATCTATCCGCTCGGAATAATTCCACCAACATAAAATTCAAGAACAAAATTTTATATAAAAGAAGAGATTTGTGGTGGCATTTCAGAGTAGTGGCTATTTTGGGGACACTGGCAGGATTGTCACAGGGAAGACTAGGGGGCTGAAGGTTCTCTTCAGAGATGAAGCATGGCTTCTCTCCCCGGAGTCTGTGGCAAGTACTCAGGACATGGCAGTTACTGCTGATAAAGAAAAGTTCAAAGCAGACAACTGTGACTCTGGGGGAAATACCCACTTGTGTGGATCACCTGCAGAAATAGAGACTTGTGGTGGCATCTATGGCAGACGGGGAGGGTCAGGAGTAGTCCCTGAGGGAAATGAAGAAAATTCCCCAGGCGGCTGCAGAGGGACCAACAGCCCAGGATGCCCTCAGCAGACGCTGAACACTTCCAGTTGAAATTCTTTCTGTTCACTCTCAGCCAAAGAGGGTTGTTGAAATGTTCCCACCTTGTCAGCAGAAGTGGGGTATAGGGTGGGCTGTGAGGGCTGGCATGTAAAAGGCCCAAACTTCAAATCCCAGCACCAGAAGCCAAAGTGGGAGGTTAAACTAGGGGAGATGAGGAAGTGAAGTCTGGCGTATAAGCTAACTGCAGACAGCCAGCACTGTTATCCACAATTAGATCAAGTTGGACTCTGTGTGGACAGCTGTGGATATGATGCTTCTACACCACGGTGCTTGTGGATGTCACTAAACCCAAATCATTAAATGAGAAATGTCCCCACAAAGCCTTGTCAGTTCAAAGCTTGGCAAGCTTCTGTGGTGTGATGAAAACCCATGAGGTAGGATCTAGCTGAAAGAAAGGCATCTTTGGAGGAGGAAACCTTCCTTTTGGTCCGTCCTCTCTCTGCTTATGTGTCACCATAATGAGTTGCTCCACCCCCACCCCTGCCTTTGCATCTTGGTGTCTTGTCCCACCACAAGCCCATGAAGAGAGCCAAATGATCATATATTGAAACCATTGGACGATAACTCAAGCAAGCCCTTCCTGATTTTAGATAGCTTCTTTCAGGCATTTTGTCATAGCGAACGCTTGCCTGCCTTCACAGATACATCTTATTCTCCCAAAATCAAACCATGGTTATGTTGAGACAATATTCACGTGCTAGTTGATCACAGGAATTTTTTTCTCCTTAAAATTAACTTTTCTAGAAACCGGTAGAATCTACAGCTTCTTGGGAGGAATTAGGGCAATTTCACTGACAGCCAATGATGGGAGAAGCATAAAAACATTTAACCGGGTGCCTGTGTCCATTTTTTCTGACCAAGAAGACAGACTTGTGGTGTGCATCTCCCTTTCTCTCCCTCCCTCCCTCCCTCCCTCCCTCCCTTCCCCACTCCTTCTTTATGTTTTGGAGGTGGGGTGAGCAGAGTTCAACCTTAGCTTTAACTCTTTAGATACAGTCCACATTGGTTATTTGTTTGTTTGCTTGTTTTTGTTTTTGCTTGGTTTTTGAGAAAGGGTCTCTGTGATGGATAGATTTTTATGTCAACCTGACACAAAGTGGGGATATCTTGGAAGAAGGAATCTTAATTGAGGAAATATCTCCTGTTCGCCTACGCATGGGCATTGTCTTGGCTGATGATCAATGTGGAAGAGCCCAGAGCATTATGGGTAGTGCCAGGCTGGGCAGGCGGGAAGAAAACCAGTAAGCAGCACTTACTCCACGGCTTCGGCTTCAGCTCTCGCCTTGAGGGTTGCTGCCTTGAGTTTCCACCCTGGCTTTCCTAGATGTTGGACTACAAACTGTAAGATAAAATAAACCTGTTCCTTCCCTCTCCAGCTCCTCTTTGTCTATTATAACAGCAAGAGAAACCATAATAACACAGTTTCTCACTGGCCTGGAAGCCATTGCTTGGGTGAGGCTAGCTAGGCAACAAACTCCAAGGATTCCCTGTCTCCGCCTCCTGGGGGGCGGGATAACAAAGGTGTGCTGCCATGTTGGGCTTCTACACACCTCTGGGGCTTGAAACTCAGGCTCTCATTCTTGTGTGGCAAGTGATTTAACAATTGAGCCCAGCTCTCTTGCCTCGATATTTAATATTTTCAGTCAGAAAATCATGTGCATTGGTTAAACCACAAGGTAGTATAGTTGACTTCATTTAAGCACAAATAGCATATAAAAAACCCAAACTTGTTATTATATACAGAAAAATCATAATTCTAGAAAAAGATGTATACAATTATTTAAATAGGAAGCTAATGAAAACCAATACTGTGAACCCTAATTAGTTTTATATTGTACTCTGATCTGTGTCAGTATTTGCAGCCTTATCTGACCATAATTGAACTAAAAATTAGCCAAAAAAGATATGACACAGGAGATTTTTAAAAAACATCTCAAGTAATCATGATACTGAAAATAATCTCATTAGATGTCATTTTAGTGATACTTTGAATGTATTATAGTGTATGTATATGCATTGTAGGTATTATGCTGCTAGTAGTTACATATATATTTGCTTGCCTTGCTTAAGAAGCTTGTGAGGTACCAAGAGTGGTGGCCCACGTCTGCAATCCCAGCACTCAGGGAGACAGAGGCAGGCAGATTTCTGTGAGTTTGAGGTCAGCCTGGCCTAAAAATGAGTCCAGGATAGTCAAGACTATGCAGGGAAACATTGTCTTAGAAAAAAAAAAGAAGCTTGTGAAGGTGATATTTTATTATATTCATCTTCTGGGTAAGGGCAGACAAGCTTAGATGAAAGCAACCAGCTGACCAGATTTTCTTAGGATATGGGAGCTTTAGTGCTGATCCCTGAGATGCTCTGGATGTATTGAGATGAGTTGCTTTTCCTGTGATTGTAACTCATTCGATTTTTGAGGGGTAGAGGCAGATGTGAACCCCTGACTTCCCTATTTATTTAGTTCTCCTCTCCATCTCAAAATTATTGTTACTAGTAGAACAACCTAGACATTCTCTCCATGGCAAGAGAGATCAAGGGTGAACTAAGGCAATATCCTTTTACATGAGTTAATTGAAGATATCATCTAATAAGCACTTTAAAATATCAGTAACTTTTATATGTAGCAGGGACAAGCATACTGAAAAACGAAAACAGCAAAACAGTCCCATTCGCAATACCCACAAAGTAAAGAGAAAATACCTGGGAATAAACCTAGTCAAGGAAATGATAAAGCTTTCCAATGAATACTTTAAGACACCAAAGAAATTGAAGAAGACACTAGAAGATGATAAGACATCCCCCTCTCTACCACACTCACGGGTTGGAAGGATCAATATTATGAAAATGGCTCTCCTACAGATTTAATGTAATCTCAAGCAAGATCCCAGATAGCTGTAAGTTCTATATGAAAATACAGAAGACCCAGGATATCTAAAGCAATCCTGAACAATAGAACACTTGCCATGACTATTGCCATATCTAATTTCAAATTATGCTACAGACGCATAGCAGTGAAACCAGCACTGTGCTGGCACAGACATAGACATTTAGATCAATGATATAGAATAGTTACCCAGAAATGAATCTACACTACAATAGCTATCTTATTTTCTTAAAAAAAGATTCCAAAAAAATACTTTGGAGAAGATAGCATCTTTAACAAATGGTTTTGGAAAACCTGGGCATTGACATTTAAAAGAATGAAATGTAATCCCTATATTTCACCCTGCAAAAACTTAATTAAAAATGAATTAACTTCTTCAGTGAAGGATTTGATTCCCAGAAATTGCTAGCAGGTGAAGTAGGGGATGAGCTTCAGTATGTATGTATAGGTAAGAAATGTCTAAATAGGACTCTGGTAGCACAGGGAAAAAATGAACAATTGACAAATGGGATCTCATTAAACTAAAAGGGTTCTGCACAACAAAGGAAACTGCTAAGTGAAGATGGAACTCGTAGAAGAAACTATTTGTCAGTTATACGTATAATAAAAGATTAGTAACTAGAAAATACCAGGGAAAAAGAAGCTTCTAAGAAATAAACAGCCTAACTTGAAAAAGGATATGAAACTAAATAGTCCTCAAAAGAAATTCCTGAGGAACATTGTAAAAAGTGTTCAATATCCTTTGCCACCACAGGACTGCGGAGTAAAACTGCTTTAAGATCCCACCTCACCTCAGTCAGAATGAAAGGCCATCAACAAGGGCGCAAATGGCAACAAATGCTGGCATGGTGTGAAAAGAAGGGGACCTTACACACTGCTGGCAGTACTGCAATCTAGTGCATCCACTTTGGAAATCACTCTAGGTGGTCCTCAGAACACTAGAACTAGTTCTACCGCGTGACTCAGGCATAACTCTTGCACATATGCTCAAAGGACCTGATACCCTACTACAGAGACATCTGCACGTCCGTGTTCACTGCTGCTCTATTCACAATAGCTAGGGAATAGAAACAGTCTCGCCATCCATCAACTAATGGATGGATATGGAAAATGTGGTACATATATAAAACAGAGACTTATTCACCTATAAAAAACTAATTGTAAAATTTACAGGAAAAATATACTGAGTGGGGGTAGCCCAGGCTCAGAAGGATAAATCCAGCATACTTTCTTATACATGCAGTTTCTTGACTCTTCAGTTTCCAGTCCACAAACCGCTGAGCAAATGAAGCTGAGTCTCCCTTTATAACATCTCCAGAGCGCCTAAAGGCTCCTGGAAAGTGACATTCAGAGCAGAACCCACTCACCTGGGGAAGTGGGTAGAGATGGCACTGCGATTGGACAGCATCCTGCTTGCAAAATTCCAGAGCATGGCATACCACATCAGCATTCATAGCTTCATTGAGTCTGGCAAGAAATGGAGCAAAGCAAAAGCTATTAAGATCTCTCCGGCATTAGGAAGCAGAAGCTCTCTCAAAGAAAGTTAACCCCCCAGGATTCTGATGCTCTTGCAACCAGGCCTTAGAGCTTCACTTGGTACAGCTACTGGACTGTGATTTCCTACTGTACTTATCTCTCCTGCCTCTTGTCTAAGGTCCTGAGGACAGGATAGCAAACACAATCCCTGAGCTATGACTTAGCCTCTCAGAAGAACTCCCTAGCGTTTGCAGAAGAAGCCACTAAACTAGCTGGTAAAAGGGGGAAAAAAGAATATGATTAGATGGGAATAATATTTAAAGTTTACTGAATCTAATAGGAAAAAACTACTTTACTATATATAGTTTTACACACTAAAATTATTTTCTTAGATATAGTCCAAATCACCTCTTTTCTTTTAATTAAACATATCTCTCATTATTGTGGAAGAAAAACATTATTGTTGATTTGATTCTTTTCTAGGGGATGTTATAAGGACACTGATCTTCAAATACTGTGGATTCAAAGGAGGTGAAACAAAGTGTGATGGTTCATCTTCATTGTCAAGCTTATAGGTTTAAAATTATCTAGGAGAAGCATCCTCCCTGAGGCCATTCACAGAGAGGTTGCGGAGTGATGCTGTCTGATGGGCTGGTGGTCAAGACTTATTGAGAAAGGCAAAGGGAGAAAGCATGTGAGCACTAACATCCCCCACCTCTCTCTGCCTATCACCCAAAGATGCAACATGACCTTGACTAATGCTTTCACTACAGTTACTAACTGTATCCCTCCAAACCATGAGCCAAAGTCATTCCTTCTCCCTTAAGTTGCTTCTGCCCGGGTATCTAGGCAGAGCAACAAGAAAAGTAATTAACACAGAAAAAATTGTTATGGAGAAGTGGGTTCATTACTGTGACTTCCTGACCATGCAGCTCATAGGCCCTCTGAACTTGTTTATAGGAGAAATGTACAAGAGTTAGAGCTGTGGGATAGAGGGAACAGAGAGTAATGGGTAACTCTTATGCAACTTTGGATGACAAGAAGGCTTATAGAAATGGAGTGAGTCAGAAAAGACTATTTTTAAGGCTTCAAAGAGGAGTAAGAACTACCTGAAACCAGGTTAAAGGTCTTTTATAGTATATTCTAACAAATAATCTGGCTGGGTTTTTGTCCATCCCCTACAATATGAGTCAGGCTGAATTCGAAAGTAATGAAATAAATTGACTAGTGGAGGAAATGTAGTTATTTCATTCAGGCTGTGGTGCAGTTATTGCTGTCCACATTTAGTGAGGTTTAGAGTTCAAAGCAGAATGATGAAAATATTCAGGTTGATGAAGGAAGGAATGTGAGAAAGCTTACAGTTGAAGTAAAGCTGGTTGTGGACAAAGCATCTTTAATTGTCAGAATGGCATTAAATATGAGTTTATTTTCAGGAAAGGTGTCAAGAGCCCATCTATTGAAAGCTCCAGGGTATAACAATGCAAATTCATTTTAAAAGAAGGCATCTGAAAATATACAGACTTCAGGTTATTATTCTGAAAACAAGGGCAGCCTAGGGAAGTCTTTTTCTAGGTTCACCCATCTACTTATACACTGCTGCGGCTGTGGTCCAAGGGGGCTAGGTTACATTTTTAAACTGGCACCAGAACTTGGTATTGTTCGCATGCACAGCACATGAGCTATGGAGTCATAAAACCTGGCACCAAGACCCTAGAAAGGCACCAAGGGCAGACAGCAAATAGAAGGGTCAGATCACTAACACAGACTCATGAATAGGCTGTGTATGATACGGTGAAAGCTAATTTGCAATGGAGTCTCCAGGATATGGGAAAGACCAATATGGTACCTGTGACACTAGCCGAGGAAATGAGCAGGCATTGAGGAGAGGCTGATCTAAGTGAGAGGTCACAGTTGACACAGGCAATGGGGCTTGAAGGTAATGGGAGTGAGTCTAGTCAATTCCACTGGATCACCGATGATATTTAAGAATTGTTTGATTTAGAGCTTCCTTAAAGTTTTGGTAGAATTTAACGTGAATCTGTCTAGTTCTAGGATTTTCTTTTGGGGAGACTTTTAGTAGCTGCCTAGTCTTGCTATAGATCTCCCACAATGTTTCTTCTTTCTGTATGTGCCATTTGGGTTTGGTTTCTAATTTTTCTAGCACCTTGAAGTATATCATTAGATTATTTTTGAGATCTCTCTGATTTTTAAGAAATATAATAATTTAGAGGCACAGACTCTTGTATGTATCCCAGAGGCTTTGGTAGGCTGTACTTGCATTTTCATCTAATTTAGAAATTTAAAAAATTTCCTCCCTGGTTTTCTTCCATGGCATATGGTTCATTTAAAATGGTAGTGTTCAGTCTCCAGGTATTTGTGTATTGCCTGAGACTGGCAATGCTATTGCTTCCAGTTTTATTCCACTGTGGTTTTGTAAAGATACTAGTAATTATTTCAGTTATTATGTGTAGCATAAGGCTTGCTTTTGAGGATTCTACTGTGAACAGTTTGGAGAGTTGTCTATGTGTCCATGAGAAGACTGTTTAGTCCCTATTACTGTGAAGAATGCTTATTTCCTACTCATTGCAAGGCATGTTCTATAGATATCTTAAATTTTGTTGGTGTGTGGTATACTTTAGTTATAAAGCTTATTTTCTGTTTTTAAATTTTAAAGACATATCTAGATGTAAGAGTGAGGTATTTGAAGCCTTTACTTATTACTGTGTTAGAACACACGCTTATGCCCTTTAGTGTTCAATTGAAAGACAATGGGTCCCCAGGAGTGGGTGCACACATATTTATAGTAACCATACCATCTTGATGAATTGTTCTTTTTACTAATATGTCATAGACATCTTCTCTCTAAACTAGCTTTGGTTTACAAACTACTCTATTAGACATGAGAATCAGAACAGCTTAGATTCAGCTTCTATTTGTTTGATAGGTTGTTTTCCAACCATTAATTCTCAATTTTTGGATATCCTACTTAGTTTTGTGAGTTTCAAGGATAAAACTATTGGTTGTATCCAGTCCATAATTCATATAAGGCCATTTACATTAAAGGTTATTATTAAGTGGTTGCTATTATTGGGTCAACGTGTCACTCAGTTTTAGTAAGAGAAGCTTCTTGGAGTAGATGGAAATTAACCTAGAGACCCACAACCAGACACATGAAGACCATGAGAGACCTCAGAGCACTCAATTCTAAATGGAATATCTTTACTAAAACCTTCTTCTCAAGGCTAGGGAATCTCTGTAGAAGAGAAGACAAATAATGTAAGATCCAGAGGTAAAGTATGATGTCTGAATGTAGGCACTCCTGAAAAGAGGCCTTATCTGAGCCCACTAGTGGGGGAAAATGGGGCTGAGGAAGGAGCCCACCTCTGTAGCGCCTATTTTATCAATATGGCTTAATAATGTTTATTATCAGGCTTATAATTATTATTACAGCGGTATTTTCTAACCTGCTAGCAGTCAATGAAGACACACACACCTGTTATATTTTAAAATAGTCTTACTTAACTTGGGGCAGGGTAGATATTAATCCCCTAAACTACAGTCCCGTATTTGGGCAGGTATGGGAGACCTGTCCCAATCCCACGCCATCTGGTTCTAATAGTTTCTATCAAGCTACCTCCCATCCATTATCCCAAATACTTGCTAGTGTTCTTCATCTGGGCTGAATCCTCCATCCATGCCGGCCATGTGCTTCTTCCTTTTTCTAACTCATGGTGTGACCTTCTCCTTCCTCCTTTTCTCCAGTCTCCTCTCCTTCCCAAGATTCCCTCTGTCTTCCCAAGCCCCGGAAACTTAGCCACGCCTATCCTATTTGCTCTGTCCAGGTATGATGGCCCTTTATTGGTCAGACAGGAAGTTCCTTAGGCAACATTACATAGCAGTCTTTGGGCACAGAGACAACAAGCAGTAATTAGCATCAAAATGCATCAGACCAACCTCCAACATTCCTCATTTGGAAGAATTGGCTTCACCCTTCCTTCCTTCCTTCCTTCCTTCCTTCCTTCCTTCCTTCCTTCCTTCCTTCCCTCCTTCCTTCCTTCCTTCCTTTCTTTTTTTAAATGTTTATTGATTCTTTGTGACCTTGACACTATGCATTCCAGTCTCACTCATTTCCCCATCCCTCTGTATCTGTCTTCCATACTTACAACCTCCCCCCAAAAGGAAACAAAAAGAAGATAGAATAATATATATTTTTTAAATCTTGGCATGGAAGCTGTAGTGTGTCGTAGTGTGTCACATGGTATACCCTTCTGTCCACATATCTTTACTTGCAACGGTTCATTGTAATGAGTCATTGGTCTGGTCCAAGGCCTCTGGCTTCTGCTACACTGCCAATACTGGATCCTCACCAGGACTCCTCTTGGACATCCTGTTGTTGCCCTGTGTCATGGAGGTCCTTCAGCTTTGGATCTGCAGGGCTGGCCCTTTCACATGCTTTAGCAGATCATAAATGGGTTGGATGTTGCTGTTGGCCAGCTATTTTCTGGATCTGGACCTGGGCAGTAGCTGAGTTGGTTAGCCTGCCAGCTCTCTTGCATCCCTACTATCAGGTTGAACTTTTTAGCATTGTTCCAGCTAGCTCATCCAATGCCATAGCTGGCCACTTCTACTGTGGTGCCCAGGTAAAGGGCAGGGCCTGCTTTCCCACTTTCATGATCTCTGGGCCAGCTCTCCACCTGCTGCAGGCAGTGAGGGGTGTGGGAGGGACAGCATCTCTCCCTTGCTCATGCCACCCTCCAGCTGACAAGGGACAGGATCAGTTCTCCCGAGGCCATCCCTTGTGGTTGGTTCACCTGCACCTCTGCGACCAAGGTCAGGTTTACTGCGCTGCCCAGGGGAGGTGCAGGGCCTGCTCTTCCAAGTTTGCAGCCAGTGAGGGACAAGGAGAGCTCTCCTGCTCTCATAGTCCCAGGGGCAGCTCTCTTGCCTGCCACAAGTGGTGAGGGACTCGGGGAGCCATTTCTCTCTCATCCAAGCCACCCCATAGCAGTCTAGGGGTGGGGCCAGCTGTCTTGAGCTCAGACTCTGGGGCTGGTTCATGCATATCCTGCCATTGGGTTATCTCTACTGTGCTGCCCAGGTGAAGGGTGGGGCCATCTCAGTACAGTGCCTCAGGCAGCACTCCAGACCAAGGACACATGCATGGCCTTTCGTGGTAACACTGACCTTGGACATCAGCATAGACCCCAGCTGCCATAGGACCACAGACCCAGACATAGCCCCCAGCACCAACAAGGACCCAGATGTCCCCATACCCTTAGGTGGCACAAGCCACTCACATCAGCGTGTCCCCCATAGGCAGCATGGCCCTCAGCTACCCGTATAGTCTCTGATGGCAGCCCAGACCATTGATATCCACTTGGCTTTTGGTGGTAACTTGGGCCACAGACATTGACACAGACTCCAGATGCAGCCGGATCACAGATCCAAAGACAGTCCTTGGTGGCAGGCAGGGCCAGCACTTTACCATGGTCTCCTCATAGCTGGCTGTTCCTCACTACCTCAAGTCTCCAGGTCCACCTTTCTCCATAGCATATGAGCTCACATCTCTCTACCACATACTCTGTTTTCCCATCTCTCCATCACACATTCATTCATCATAGTGATGCCTGCAGCAGGCACTTGAGTGTCTTTCTTCAGTGGCAGGTGCTTGGGTGTATTTCTTCAGACAGCACAAACAACACGGTTGGAGTGGATGCTTAGGTGTCTTTCTTCTGGCCACCATGAGCTGGTCAGCCAGAGGCAGGCTCTTGGGCATCTTTTTTTCTGGCCACCATGGCCTGGGCTGCCAGGGGCAGGCCCTTGGGTGTCTTTCTTCTGGCCTTCAGCTTCACTCTTTTATGAGTTTTCATTGTGAACCTTTGATTTTTGTGTGTGTGTTTTAAAAAAATATTTGTTTGTTTTTATAACAGGGACACAGTAAACACAGCCCTCCACTTTCACAAATTATGCAATTGGCTTTCTCACATTTGAGGAAGCCTCAGGGCTGAGCACATCCACATTATGGTTGGTGAACGGCACTCTGGGAAAATTGTCTTCATGATCATGGCCTCTCCCTTTCTGGGAAATATTGTGGGTTTTTTTTTCTCACTGTGTAATCCTGGCTGACCTGGAACTTGATATGTAGACCAGACTAGCCCTGAACTCACAGAAGGAGCTTTCCTTACCCTGTAGGAGTTAGAATACAGGTGTGAGCCGCTATACCTGGTTTGAGTCTAATCAACTCTGTAATCACTTTGTGAAGAAGATAGTTAAAATGCCTTGTATTTTTTATGTCTGCAAAAGGCATTATGTTTAAGCTATACCATAATTATTATAATTTCTGCTTGTTAGTCTTCTTACTAAGACATTGTGCTTTCCTGGTCTCTGAGGGTTACCGGAAGTGGGATACAGGGATTTGTGACTTACAGGGACGCAACAGTAAGTACCAGGAAGCAAGATGAGACTAAGATGGCCCATAGTTTCTGAAGCAGTGTTGGGAAAGTGGAGGTCAGGACCAGATAGAGGACGTTGCACCTGGATCCTGCCTAGGACAGATTTCTACCTAGATAGCCTCTTCCTGTATCCCATAGCCTCACACTTGCTCCTCCAACACTTCCATGTTAACAACTGATCTTCATAAAGCATGCTGAGAAGTAGGACATTTTGGGGCTCATCTTCTAAATGGCATCAGTTCCCATTAGAGAAGAGGCCCAAGGAACTTCTTTGCTCATTTTATCTCAAGAATTTACAGCCCCCCCCCCCAAAAAAAAACAAAAGAAAAGAAAAAATTCACTAAAAAGCAGTATCTGTGAAGCCAAGAGCAGACCCTATCAGGCATCTAATCTGCTGGTGCTTTGATGTTGTAGTCCAAGTCTCCAGATCCATGTGGGGGAAAGTGATGTTGTTTAAAAATTTTTTCCAGTATCAGGTTTTCTCTTTTAAAATAAAATTTCAAATAGATCAAGACACCAAGTGGCAAGTTCTGGAGGGAATGTCTTATTTCATGGGCTCCTTCTTTCTTTACAGAATCCTATTGGCTATTTCTGTGCATAGAAAATGTAATTGCTCCATAATTAATCCATGAATTATTAAGAAGTGACTCGTATGAGATAATAGGAAGAATGCCCTCCAGGTTAGGGAATGCATTTAATATTGGAAGGCAGCTATTCAGGTAAAATTAAATCATGGGGTTGTCACTTTTCAGGGACTGAATCAACTCAAAGCTCTTGCTCACTGTTTAAAAGAAGGCACAAGATGAGGATGCCTGTAAGGAGAGATCCCTGTCGGCATGGAGCTGACAGGGCTCTGGCACTGACAGGATGCTGCTGCTGACAACATGCTGGTCCTGACAGCGCGCTTGCATGGATAGGACACTAGAGCTGACAGGTGCTAGTGCTGACACAGTGCTAGTGAGAGCAGGGTGCTGGCACTGACAGGGTGCTAAGGCTTTTGTGGGCAAACACGTGGTGGGCAGAACCATTCATTTTATCTGTCTTTCTGCAAAATCGCCCATCCATCTTTGCTTCCTTCCCTTCCCTCACCCCATTTCCATCCTTCCTTTGACAGGCAGTCCAGATTTTGCTGAATACCTGGAAATACACATAGAGTGAGTGAAATGTAGTCCTAGGATTTTGAAAGCTATCAACTTAGCAGGGACAATAGAGTGGTAATTAAATTGCAAGCACATGTCTGAGGTGCTGTTCCAGCGGTTAGCACAGCATGCTGTTTGTGTATCTGTGAGTGTGTATGTGAGTGTGTGTGTGTGTGTGTGTGTGTGTGTGTGTGTGTGTGTGTGTTTGCTTATTTGTGATAGGAGTGAATATCCATATTTGCTTGGAGAGGATCAGGGAAACTTCTAGAAGAGCTGACCAGGAGCTAGGATCCTAAATAGTAGGGTGATGAGTCTGGGATAGGATTTAGATGTATGAAACACAGGAAACAAACTATAAAAGTGTTTAGGCAAAACCCACCCATGGTGTGAACAAGCCACTATGGCGTGTGGTGCGCTGTGAGGTAGCAAGGGATGATGAGTTTGAAGGGCTGTCAGGATGTCAGGACCAGTTCATGGAAATCTTGTGTATGAGGCCAGACTCTGAGAAGGAAGTTTGTGTCTGGGAGAATATTACGTAAGAACATATCACAGTTAGGTTTGAATTCAAATGACACTATTTTTTTTCCTGGAAATTGGTAAAATTGGAAATTTAAGGACAGCTAGCAAGCCCACAGGCACTTTAATACATAGGCCATGACAATAATTGGAGCACTGTGTAAAAGATAGGGTCCCTGCCACACTCATAGTCAGAGTCCAGAACAAACCACTTCGGGTAACAGATAAGCTCAGTATCGATATAGACAGGCACACAAGCAGCACCGATTATCCCCCAGGTCTGTATAATTTTACATTTCTCTGGCTCTAGGCTACGCTGTTGTAGAGGGTGTCCCTGTCTTTTGAGCATCACCATTATGCGTCCAACCCTCAGGCTAATGACACATTCATTATAAGGCATATTCAGAAGAGTTCTACATATAAGGAAGGATCCAGAAAACAACTTGCATGATGGCCATTACTGAGAGAGGACATGCCCAGTATCACACAGTTAGAGTGAATGTGCTTTATGATGATATAACAATATGAGTGATCTCAGACAGTCACACATAATGGCATATATGAGATGGTATGTAAAATGTGAAACTATGTAAAGAACTGAAATATATATTTTAAAAGATTATACATAATACATATTATGTCATATGTGTATACATATAGTTATTATTATTATGTACATGTGCGTGATGAGGGGTTTGTACCATGGCACAGGTATGGAGGTCAAAAGACAAGTTTATGGAATCAGTTCTCTCCTTCAACCTTTACGTGGGTCCCAGAAATTTGGGTAGTCTGGCTTATGTGGTAACTACCTTTATCTGCTAAGCCATTTTCCTGGCATGTAGACACACACACACACGTAAAAGTGCATTGCGCAAAGGAAGAATACAGAACCTGGGATGATGTTCATGGAAGTGGGCAAAGTAGAAGAAATCTGTAAGTTTAGACTCAGTTGGTCATCAACTGGGCGTGGTTTTTGGTACATGCTATATAACTCAAACTAACTGAGTGAATAACTAAGTCACAAACATAACAAAACCATATATGGATGTAAGCCGGGCAGAAATGAAACTACCCTAAAGAAACACTAGTGTCCTTCAATCTGTCTAGCAGACTATTAAAAAAATGGATCCCAGTGATGGGAATTTCCCCAGGAATCCAATTCTGGGAGGAGGAAAAGACTGGAAGCCTGGCTTTAGCAAGAAGAGACCCTTGTTTCCTGGAAAAGAGATCCCACAGTTCTCAGCACTTGTTGGGATGCTGCACAAAATGAGACTGAAGCCCAGACAGTGATGGGTCAATGGCTGGGCCAGCTGTGGCCAGCTTAGACATGCATATCACTGGCTCTCTAGTTAAAGTTTCGTCTCACTTCAGAGCAGAAGATGAACTGGACAAACCTCCCTTTCTACATTTTACTATTAATATGCCCATTTACTTGGTTTCCTGGGGACGGATGGCCCGGACCAGTGACTGCACCTGGCTTTCTAGCGTGAAGATTGTGACCTCAAGTTGGGTACTATGGACCATGCCGAGAGAGTGTGGTAAACATGAATGTGACTGGTTCTATCCAGTGCCGCAAAGAGTGGTCAAAGCAGAGAAAAACAAGAGTGAGAAAGAAAACAAGGAAACAGATGGTGATGGCACAGAGGGGGCTAGATCGCAATAGGCCAGGAACCCTGGAGAACAGATAGCTGAAGCCAGAGTCAATCACGTGTCAGTGGACAGTGTAGAGTTGTAAATGTCATGTGGAAAGTGCTTGGGAAGAAATGAAGCCAGGTTTCCACACCACACTTCTAGAGGAGCCTCTCTCTATCGGAGGGAGTGACAGCATCAGAATCTGGTGTCAGTGTCCCTCTGCTAGTGGTGACAAGGAGAGCAGGACAAAACCTTCTCATTAAGTACAGTAGGCAGAAAGCTGCCCTCTGCCCTCTGCCCTCTGCCGTCTGCCCTCTGCCCTATGCGAGCAAGTGAGTCAGAAGCGTTCATTATACTCACAGTTTTATGATGTCTGATCCAAATGTCTCAACCAGGAAATAGCAGGAGGTTTTCAAGAACAGCTTTTCTAAGAAAAATAAAAAGGTGAATAGGATACATTTTGTTATCACATCTTAGAACAGAAGAGTTTGTCTCTACAAAGAACCAAGGCCTGATGGTTAGCTAACGATTGAGTGCTAGTTTTAAAGTAGCCATGGCTATTGAAAGATCACTTCTAGGGCTCAAAGCAGTGGCTCTAGAGGACTTGAGTTAAATTCCCAGGATCCACATTATGACTTACAATCAGCTGTAACTCCAGATCCAGGGGATCAGATGCCCACTTCTGGACTCCTTAAGCCCCAGGCACACAAGTGGTACACATGCATGCAGGCAAAACACTCCTGGCTATAAAAAAAATAACCTTTCCCACACAAGACCACAGGAATACCATTTTCTGCAGTTGTTTGAAGATCGTTAGTTTGTTATAAAGCTATAGGTTTCGTTTTCCTTTATTTACAGCAAGGATTGTTAGAATGCTGGCTAGAATCTCTTTTGTTGAATGACAAACAGATTGAGAAAGAGTCAGAGAAACTACTTTGTGCAACAGTCTCAGAAAATGAAATATCTTGAGATAACACTGGCCATGCAAGCGTAAACTTAGACACTAAAAAAAGAAACTGAAAAATACACCAGAAGATGGAAAGGTCTCACTTGCTTGGTATCAGAAGGATTTACATTGTGAAAATGGCCATCCTACCAAGACCAATCTATGAATTCAATACAATCCTCATAAAAAATTCCAACACAATTCTTCATAGAAATTTTTTAAAAAGCTTCAACTTCATATGGAAACACAAAAAACTAAAGGATAGGTAAAATAGTCCTGAATAAGAAAAGGACTGCAGGAGGTATCACCACCCTCAATTCCAAGTTATACTAGAGAGCTATAGTAATAATAACAGCATGGTAGTGCATAAAAACGGAAATATTGATCAATAGAATTGAATTGAAGACTGAGATGTAATTCCACACACCATGGACCCCTGATTTTTGACAATTAGAAAAAAATCACATTGAGGAAAAGATGGCATTGTCAAAAAATGATGCTGATAAAACTTATAGCTGCATGTACAAAATGCAAGCAGACACATATCTCTCACTTTGCAGAAAAGTCAACCCCGAATGAATCAAAGACCTAAACATAAGACCAGATACACTTGGACTTATTGTCACAAGAAAGGACTTTCTGAACAGAACACGGATAGCACAGCTATTAAGTCCAACAATTAATACATGGGACCTCACGAAGCAAAAAATTCTGTACAGTAAAGGACATTGTGATTAGATCAAAGTGGCAGCCAGCAGAATGGGGAAAATCTTTACTAATTACTCATCTGATAGAGAGTTAGGATCTAGAAAATACAAAGTTCTTAGGTCTTGAATATCAAGAAAGCAACCCACTTTAAAAACAGGATATAGAACTAAACAGAATACTCAAAAAATAAAACACAAATGGCCAAGAAACAAAAGATGTTCCACATCTTTAGCTACCAGGAAAATACATATTAAAGCTACTTGATATTTCATCGTATCCCAGTCAGAATGGTCAAGATCAGTGAGAAAAATAACAGCACCTGTTGGTGAGGACATAGGGAAAGGGCAATATTTATTCATTGCTGGTGGGAGTGTAAATGGTTGTTGCCATTATGGGAATCAGTGTGGAGGTTATTTAGAAAGCTGAAAATTTGGATGACACTGAAGGAGAGATAAACATGCTTTTTTGTTTAGATTCCCAAGGGTGGGGTGAGGAACAGACTTGTGAGAGAGCAGGTGATGTTTATCCCCTTAGAAGCTGAACCACCTTCTGGGGGAGATTGGTTGTTACCAGATGAAAAACATCCTTGAACAAATTCTTAGAGGTGCTATAAATGTGAGCCAAAAACAGGAGGCAGGGCCTTTAGAGACTTGGGATAGTTTTGGCTGTTCATTGCTCCACTTCAAGATGCTCCTAGAGAGAACCACTCAAGGGAAGGCTTCAGGGCTCTAGGCTCCGGCTGAGGTCCAGGTTCTGGTTGCTCCAGGTTCCAGGAGAAGAAATCCTGCTGATTACTCCAGGAGAATCATTCCTAGGAATTGATACCCAGTTCTTGTGTTCTTTAGTCTGCTTTTCCTTTTATTTAGGTTAGTTGGGTTATAAGTGAGGTACGCTCAGTTAATAAGTTCTTAATAAAAAATAATTGTTAAGAAAATTGAGCCTACATGACATAAGATCCAGCTATGACATTCTTAGGTAATATACCTAAAAGACTCTGCACCATGCTACAGAAATATTTGCTCACCCACATTCATTGCTGCTCTATTCATAATAGCCAGAAATTCGAAATACCCTAGATATCCATCAACTGATGAATGGATAATGAAAATGTGGCCCATTTGTACAATGATATATTATTCAGTTATTAAGAAAAACTAAATCATCAATTTTTTAGATAAATGGATGGAGCAAGAAACAATTATCTTGAGGGATGTAACCTAAACCCAAAAAAGACAAATATTGGATGTTTTATTTTATACATGGATGTCAGCCTTCTAACTTTAGATATGTGTGTTTCAATTTCAATAACCACAGATGTTAGGTAGCTGGTAAGGGACCAGAAAGGAGGAGGAGGGAATCTTCCAAGGAGGGGTAATGAGTCTAGTGTTACAAGCAGGCAAAGGGGAAACTAGACAGGAAGATTAAACACAATGGGGATAGGAGGGCACGATAAAGCAGGAGATATAGGGAAGGAATAACACTAAAGATTATTTTTGAAAACCTGCATGGAAACATACACTGTAGAAGCCTCATAAAAATATACATATTTGAAAAGAAAACAAATGGAGTCATCATATAGTGGAGGGAACAACTAGTTATCTTTTGCCACCAAGTAAAATTTTCAGTGCCAGGAATGGGTTTTATTTTATTGAGTTGTTGGCTAAAGGGGTCCCATAGATGCCTCATCCAAACATCATGGGTTATTTTCAAGGTTACTAGTTATCCTCCAAAATCTGATGGTAAGACCCTATTGGTGAAGATACAACTTACTTACGTCATCAAACATGGAGAACTTGAGCTGGTCCCCAGTTAGGAGCTTAACCACTACTTGGTTGCAGGAAAAGTAAACAACTTCTCTCAGCTGAAAATCCTGCGCCCTACAACAGTGACCTGCCTGCAAGATATACTGGTGCAATAGTGGCACATATATCATAGGAGCAATCAGCCAATTTTAGATCAGATTTAGGGCACATTCTATAAGCTGAATCTCATACATGATGCTACTAAAGTGACCAAGAAGCCGACACTACATAGAACATGGGCCTAGGGGAAAACCAATATTATTATTCTGCTAAATAAACATAGAAGAAAATTCATACTAGTCACGTATTGTTATGTACATGAGCATCACTCAATACTTATCAGAGAAGCGTCTTGCAATAGAGGATAATTATCACAGATACCCACAACCTGACAATGTGCAGAGAGTCAGAGACCTTGGAACACATCACAGCAAAGAGAAGTGAAAACAAAGTCCCAACTCTAAGCAAGAAACTATTTGTAATTGATGCCTGTTGGGAAAGGAAGTATCCGCTTACTCCACTGAAGTTTCACTTGGAAGTTTAGCCCTTGGGAAAGACTTGTACCCAGGAGTAGTTGACCAATACAAACCAGACTTGACTGTGTGTGTGTGTGTGTGTGTGTGTGTGTGTGTGTGTGTGTGTGTGTGTGTGTGTGTGTGTGTGTATGTGTGTGTACTTAAAAAGTTTTTTTATCTTACTGATTTTCTTTTTGTTTTAAGTGTCCTAATTATCCTTTTTTTGAGTTTTCATTGTTGCAAGGTTTTTCCTGGTTGTTGTTTTGTTTTGAGAATGAACTTGAAATTGCATGGGTAGGTAAGATAAGGAGGATCTGGGAGGAGTTTGGGGAGGAGAAATAAGAAAATCAAAATGCACTGTATGAAAACATAAAATAATTTTTAAAAAAGATATCTTTTAGAGTTAAAAAGAAGCACAGCTCCTATTTGGCTTTTTCTCCTTTTTCTTCTTTTCTCCTTTTTGCTGCTCATTTGAGGGATGAGTTGAACTTGGCTGATTAGTTTTTTACTACAGAACAAAAGAAGACTCTGCTATGGTTATTTTTTATTTTATTTTATTTTATTTTATTTTTAACAAAATTTTGTTTGTTTCTCTGTTTCTCTCATAACTTAGATACCACACAAATAATTGAGACTGTATTATATTATTCAAACAAGCCTCACAGAACAAGGACTGAGCAGTTACTAACTCTATTCCTTTAACCCTGTAAGATAATTTGGCTTCTCTCCTGGACCTCTTCCATGGCTGAATCTCCTTCTTCCTCCTCCCCTGGCTGGCAGGAAGTCCAG
>OU015746.1:54780798-54813222 GCA_907169655.1 Acomys percivali | reverse complement strand
AACAGTCATCTAAAGCTTCTCCAAAGAAACTCTCAAAGGATGAGGAAGGTCCACCTATACATCCCAACTCAGCACAGCTCTCCCCCCAAAAAAGTGGAAGGGCAGAGAATATTTCTTATTCTGTGAGACTAGTATCAAAATACATCATCTCTTCAAAAAATATATCCCCCACATCTCTTATAAATATAACCCCAAAGATCTTCAGCAAAACAATACAAATCAAACACGCAATGTGTAAAAAAGTTGTACGTTGACCAAGTGAGATTTGTCCCAAGGTGTAACATTTGGACTCATCTATCATATCACACCACATCAATAAAGAACAGAACCCAGATGATCATCTAATAGACGAAGAAGATATTGATGGGAAACTGTACCCATGCTCAATACCGCCACACCCTGCAAAAGAACCCCACCGAAACCTAACAAAAAAGTCTTCAATTAGATAACGGCTATTCACAGAACTCCCAGACTCAAGTGATATCAAATGACAAAAACCAGGACACTTTCCCCATAAGATAAGGAAAAGGAGAATGTCTGCATCACTATTTGTTTTCAGCATTACAGTGGCAATAGCAGCCAGGATAATGAGTTAACTAAAAGAAATGCAAGGAATCCAGATTAGACAGAACAAAAGAAGCCTTTACATAGATGATATCAACATAGAGGTAGCCAACCCTAAGGAACTCATTAATAAACTATGAGAATGAATGAATGAATCTATTAACATTGCATGATAAAAAATCAATAATGCAAAATTAATTGTTTTTCTATGAAGCAGAAATGAGCAAATAAGAATGAAATTAAGACAACTATTTTGTTTATGGCAGGAATAAAAAGAATTAAATACTTAGAAATATATTGGACAAAATAAAGGAATTTGACAACAAAACAAAACAAAACCAAGCAGTTCGGTGTGGAGCCCACACCTCTAACCCCAGCACATGAAGGAAGGAGCACCACAGTTCTGAAGCCAATGTGAGCTACATAGTGAGTTCCAGGCTGCCTGGGCTACAGTGTGAGATGCTTTCTTAAAAACATGCAGATATATTCTTTGAAATGATATCGCTAAAAGAAGTTAAAGAAGGCATGGCAACACTCAGAGGGAGGATAGCAGGCTACCAAGAAGAGACTTGATACCCTATGAGCATGTACAGGGGGAGGAGGTCCCCCTCAGTCACAGTCATAGGGGAGGGGCGTAAGGGGAAAATGGGAGGGAGAGAGGAATGGGAGGATAGAAGGGATGGGATAACAATTAAGATGTAATGAATAAATTAATTAAATATATTTTAAAAAAGAAGACTCAAATAGAAAGACACCACTGGGTGTGGTGGCGCATGCCTTTAATCCCAGCACTCAGGAGGCAGAGGCAGGTGGATCTCTGTGAGTTCACGCCAGCCTGGTCTACAAAGCAAGTCCAGGGCAGCCAAAGCTAACACAGAGAGACCTTGTCTTGAAAAACAAACAAACAACAAACAAACAAACAAACAAACAAAAACAAAGAAAGAAAGAAAGAAAGAAAGAAAGAAAGAAAGAAAGAAAGAAAGAGAAAAACACACCATGTTGATGGTAACCAGAAATTCTACATGGCACCAGAATACAGGTTCAAATACTGATGGTGACATTGTTTACTCCAGTCCCTCAACTGCTCAAGAACTAACAGGCTGATAACTGAAATATCGATGAGTATTCACTGGAAAATTCAGCTATAAAAAATAATGAAGCTCTGATGCATGTTTAAAGTTATGCAAAGTGAAACCTCTGTGCTAGGCAAAAGACATCAATCACAAAAGAGCAAACACCATCGTATCATTTAGTTTATATAAAATATTTAGTTCATATAAAATATCTGTAATATATAAACGTGAAAGACAGGACATGGATGGGTCAGTCAATTTGAAGTGCTGGGGAGGCTGGATGCTGGAGCATGGTAGCTAAAGAGTGTGGAGTTTATAGTTGTGGTGGTTTGGATATAAATGGCCCATAGGCTTATAAAGCTGAATGCTTAGTCACCAGGGAGCCAGCTGTTTAATAAGGATTAGAAGGATTTGGAGGTGTGGTCATGCTGGAGTAGTATGGCTCTGTGGCGAAAGTGTGTCCCTGGAGGTGGGCTTCGAGGTCTCAAAAGCTCATAGACAGGCCCAGTCTCATCTGTCTGTCTGTCTGTCTGTCTGTCTGTCTCTCTCTCTCTCTCTCTCTCTCTCTCTCTCACACACACACACACACACACACACACACACACACACACACACACCCCTCCTGCCTGCAGAACAGGATGTAAAACTTAACAGTTCCTACTGTAGTGCCATCCCTGTCTGCTGAACTAAACCTCTGAAACTGTAAGTAAGGCCCCAGTTAAATGCCATCCTTCATGAGCTTTGCCATGGTCACAGTGCCTTGTCACAGCAATAGAACAACAACCAAGACACTACTGTAAAGAAAATGTTCCGAAACCATGGTGGTGGACTACAACTCTGAACACATGGAAAGCCACTATGATTATGCCTCTAATCAATGACTTGTAATGCTGTCAATTTTATCTCAATACAGTGCTCAAAACCCATGTTCCTCTCCCTCTATGCTGTTCCTTTTGAGGGTTACTACGTGGAGAGAGGGGCAAGACATTCTGACATCACTGGACTCAAGAGACCTGGATTCTAGCAGCAGCTCACTGACCTCAGGCCTAGGGTAAGTGTCTTTCCTTCCATGGACTTTGTCTGACAATATGGCCATGTCAGGCATTGTGGCACACACCTTTAATCTTACTGCTCAGAGGCAGATGGAACTCTATGATTTCAGGTCAGCCTGTCCTACCTAGCAAGCTCCAAAACAGCTAAGGCTATACAGAGAATTCCTGTCTAAAGAAAAAGAAAGGAAAGAAAAAGAATTAAAAATTAAACAAATAAATGAAAATGGGACCATGGCGTTAGGTTGTTTTTGCTGCCTCATCATACGGTTTAACGAATTTTTAAAGAGAAGTTTGTAATTAAGTGAGGATGGAGGCATCTTGGAAATGTTTAAAGTAATGCTAATGTTGAAGTCGCTTCGCCTGGAGCACAGCAATTTTAAAAATGACATTAGTGTGTTCTTTGATTAACTTGCATTACCAGCTGAGAGGCAGAGAAAATCCATCTTCCTTTGGTTTGATGAGAAACATCGTGAGCGTGTTTATGTGATTGCTTTGCTCCACTCAAAGCGAACGGCTGCAGGGTCCTCATTTGGAGCAGGCCCCTCTGCAATCTCTTCCTTCAACTGGATTCTGTGACACTAAATCACGAGGCTCCTGGAGCGCTGGTGGATGTGGGCAAAGTGAGGGCGATCCTAGAGCTAAAGTATAAGCTCAGCATGAGAGAATGAGGCGCAGGGACACAGAACACCTCTGGGAAAGAGATAGATGTACCCAGGAAACTGCAATTAGATCACAGTCCAACTGCCACTGCAGCCTGAGTGGTGACAGGCGCAGGAGTTTTGATAGGAATCAACTATGGTTCTAATGTGTCCCTGAAGTTCCTGTGTCAGGAAGTTAGTCCTCGTGCCACAGGGTTGGGACCTGGCGCCTAATAAGAGGTTATTGCCCCTGTGAATAGATTGATGTCATTTTACAGGATGACACAGCAGGAAGCATGGCACTCACCTCATCCACTTGGACCATAGGCCTCCAGAACTCTAAGACAAATAAACTTCTGCTTAGCATAGCCTGTGTTGTTTTGTTTTTAGTATCACCAGATAGCGGAGGGTGCTTTAAGCAAGTACTGTGAGGTATGCGTGCATGCGTGTGCGTTTACTGGGCCCAAGCCCAGGACCTCATGCATGCTAGGTAAATTTTTCTATCATGAGCAACAGTCCCAGCTCTGAAGACAAGGTCTAAAGCAGAACTCTTGCTATGGGATCATGCTTGTGAGCTGGCAGGTGCAAGAATATTTCTACAGATCAAGAGGATGAAGGCTTGGAATAGCACATTGATAATAGAAAATATAGCCACTGTAAAGGGGAAATAAGGGTTTTTTTCCTCATCAGACTTATCTAAGCTGGTGAGTGTTTTTACCCTGCCCCTGTAAGCAGGAACACCAAGGGTGAGAGAGGCAAGGCCATAGGAGTAGTCAACAGATCAGCTGAAGCTAAAGACTTTTCCTTTCCTAAAGGCCTTCCTAAAGATTCTGAAGGCCAGTGTTATTTGTAATGTACATTTCAATGTGCTGAGGACATTTTATTTGCTGCCCTAGCTACCTCAGGCAGAGCAGGTTTTGTTAAACACTAACTGTTAATGAGTACCTTGAAGCACAGCGAGACCAATTAGCCAGTTGCTAGCTCTGTGGCTGTGTATTCCAGGATGTGTGTGCTGCTTTCCTCTTTCTACGACTACTCAAATCATTAACTATCATATTTAATGGAGATAGAATTTCTGAATGGATGAACAGAGAAATGGAGTTCTGGTATGACACTCAGAGTGTAAGATTCTGTTGCCTGCTGGCTACAATGGTTCCATTAACCACTTACCAATTGAAGATTCTGAGATTATTCTAAAGTGTTTACTAATGAGAATCATGTTAGGTTTCAAACCTGGGACAAATGGCTGACGTGCCTATTTAATATCAAAGAGGACCTGGTTTTCAGACCTTCCCAGCATCCCTCAGTCCCTACCTGTTACAAGGCTGTCCTGGCTGCCATACCCCACCTCCTAACCTGAACTCTCCAGTCCAGGGGCCTGGGCCGCTCTTCCCTACATAGCCCAACAGTTTTGGTTATTCACCCTGTTTGTGCCTTTGGGCCTCCTGGCTTCTGTGACCACTTCCGCTGCTCTCCTCTCTCCCTTTCCTGCCCCCTGTCCCCACATGGCTCAGCTCAGTCTGGTCATGCGCACTCCAGACTGTCTATCCCAGATGTCCCTGCCTCCGGCTGTGCTCTCCCACCTATTTATAATAAGCTTTCTCCTCCACCCTACCTAGGACCAATTGTGTTCCTTTTTCTTTCTTTTCTTTTTTTTTTAATTTCTTTTCTTTTCAATCAGATCGTAGGTAAGAGCTAGGGTGGAAGTGGACATCAGAAACATGTTTCACAATTTGAAAACATTGATCGTCTCAGACCTTGAAAGGGCAGCGTGACCTAGCCAGAGATCATTCTCTGGAGCATAGCTAACAGGCTGTGTCCACTGAGGCTCGGGATTTTGTGTTTGTTTAGCTTTATGGGCAAAAAGAATACTTGGAAATAATTTTTAATGAATGTTTGTGTGCACAATTTCATCTACCTCTCTCTAGTCCTTCTGCTGCAGGAAAGTAACAAAGACAGTACTCTGAGCATTCAGAAACACTCTCTTGTGCCACCTCTTTCTAAGAGTTTTTGAAGACTAATTTCACAAGAAAATTAAGCAACCGAAATGTATCTAGGTCAACTTCCATACAAAGCTATTATAATAAGAAATAACATTCTACAGATAGTAAAAGCATGCCAGAAATCATGCCAAAAGAACAGATGAAAACTGTATCAAAATGAGAGAAGTTGTTAATAAAATAATACAAGACATGAAAGAAGAGAAGAAATCCAACTTAGGAAAATTCTAGTGTGGGATAAAAGAAATCAGGGAAGAATAGAAATTATAAAAGAAATAATTTTTAAACTAGAATGAACACAGAACAAACAGAAAGAATGGACAATGTCTTCAGAGAAATCAGAGATGAGAGGAGGGAGGAATTTAATGAGAAGACATGAAGAAAGTAGTGGCTACAGCTCAGTGAGAGCGCTTGGCTAGTGTATATGGCATCCTGGGTTCCACCCTAGCATTCAGCGCACCCACAAAGAGAGAGACAGAAGGGGATTCAAGAGGGAGGTAAAGTATTAGACAGGCAATGAAGAATCAACATATGGATAAGAGAAAATCCCTGAGGAAACCCAAACCAAGGAAACAGAAGAAATAAAAAGTCCTTTCTTCAATTAGTTAAAAACATACTTGAAACTACAGCATGCTTGAGAACATGAACATTCAATAATGAACATAGACACATTTTCTGCTTAGATCACTAGCCAGATCATAGAAAACTATTTGTTGAAATGCTTGGCAAACAAGATGAAAAAAGAAAAAAAAACTACACCGACATTAACTTTTTAATCTATTCTTCATTTAAAAAATACTTATTTTCCTTTTTGTGTATGAGTGTTTTGCCATGTGTATGCACCATGTGTGTGCCTGGTGCCCAGGGAACTGGAGTTACAGACAGCTATGACCTGCCTGATACAGGCTGGGAACCAAGCCTGGGAGGACTGCAAGAGCAGCAAATGCTCTAACTGCTGGGCCACCCCTCCAGCCACACCCTAGGCTCGTTTGTAATTAAGAGTTTCATGGAAATAAATTGTATACCAGGAGTTTTAGTGTATATATGTATGTGGGGGCATGTACGGATAGGCATGTGTTTTCTATCCCTGGCCACAGAGAAGGCTTAGAAAGATTGAGTGCCCAGGATAATTAAGATTCCTAAGCACCCAGGCTTTAGTTTTAATATAGGACCTGTCACAAACAACAACAACAACAACAACAACAACAACAACAACAACAAAAACCCACCAAATGACAACAAAAAACAGATTCCCAAGAAAAATGACTTATTTCAAGCCTCAGGAATGTGGATGCCATGGCTGGAATACCTGGCTGTTCCAGTTACTGAGGAAGCTCTATGAGGTTAGTTGAGCTCATGGTGAAATTGAAGAGGAGGCTCTGACCTTCTGGCCCAAGGAGGGGTTATTTGACTTCAATAGGATGATGGTCACAATTGGCTGGAATATCTCTGGTATGCTTTAATCATGACTTGGTAGCATTTTAAAGAAAATGATTACTTTGGGATGATAATAGAAAACGAATGCACTCACTTGAAAACTCTTGAGTAAAGAAAAAGAATAATTTGTCCTGATTTTTAAAAATTGAACTAGGTACTATAGGAAAATATTTAAATAAGAGATGAGAGAATGGGTCAAATATACTTCAATTAAGAAATGCCGAGGCAGGAGATATCCATGGGAGGTATCCCCTTCTCTGAGGAAAACGGGAAGGGGGATGTGGGGGGAGTGTAGGGGAGAGGGAAGAACTGGGCGGGGGGAGGAAAGAGGGGAAGCTTTGACTCGATGTAAAGTAAATAAATTAATTAATGAAAAAAACGATCAGTTGAAATGCTCCAGTGATGACTTTCACACGATCTCTAGTGCCCCATATTTGGCCATATCCCCTTGATGGGGAGGCCCGATGGCACTCTGAGGGAGGATAGCAGACTACCAAGAAGAGACTTGATACCCTAGTGTCATATTCAAGGGGAGGAGGTCCCTCTCAGTCACAGTCATAGTGAAGGGGAATGGGGTGAAAGTGGGAGGGAGGGAGGAATGGGAGGATGCACTGGATGGGATAACAAGTAAGATGTAATATGAATGATTTTATTTTTCATTTAAAAAAAACAGGAAAAAAATAAATGTTCCAGTGATATACCATTCAATAAGGTAATACATCTCACCATGAAGCATCATCAGCAACTATAATATCAGAGAAAGGAAAGTAGAGGGGGCTGAGGGAGTTGGGGGGAGAGAATATCATGTATCAGTTTGGCCAAAGGAATCAAGCTGCAGTGTCCCAGCCTCTGGACCTAGGTTCCAACTCTGAGAAACTGCAGCACTGAGGACAAGAATGGTCAATTACACCATAGGCTTTCACCAAGTCAGTAAATCCCAGGCTATGGAAAACGTTATGGGACAAATTTTCACAGCTAAATTTTATGAGAAAGGAAAAGATGAAAAGCTAAGTTGTAGATTGGAATAGACCTGAGGGACACATCAGAAGTGTAAAAGGAGGGCAAGAAGATAGCCATGCTAAAACTGTTTTTTAAAAAAAAAAAATGAAGCTGGAGAGATAGCTCAGAGGGTAAGACCACTGACTGCTCTTCCAAAGGTCATGAGTTCAATTCCCAGCAACCACATGTTGGCTCACAACCATCTATAACAAAGTCTGTATACATAATAAAATAAATAAATCTTTTTTAAAAATGGAGAAACAATTACTACAAAGTTTAGATGTTTTTCTTTGCAGGTAGGTAGAGGGGCCATGACTGTATGGAGCATGAGGGTGGGACCTCTGCAGAGGCTGATTATCTGTCCTTTCCAACTATTTACACAAAAAGCTTACCTTTTAGAAACAGAAAACTACACACTCACCTTACATGGTTTCTACATCTGCTTTTTTGTTGTTGTTCAGAAAATGGCTTTAAAAATTGGTATCAAAATAATTCCAGTTTACTCATAGATTCATACGAGTGAATGTATAAATATTAAATCCTGCAAAACCCAATACTCATTAAGTTCATTTTTCCTTCTAGGGAGTTGGTGGAAAACAGAACTGGGGCAGACAAAGCCAGAAGGTGTTTCAAGTTTATCTGCCATGATTTAATTTTACTAAAGACTTGATATAAATACATGGAGATCTTAACAATGATCCATCTGGGACGTTATAAGCAGGTGTGTATATGCTATTCTCTCCAGGTCTTTCTTTTTGAGTTCTAAATGTTTTATCATGTAAATGCATATTATGAACAATACAATTCTTGGGAAACGATTTTTTTTTGCTATTGACGGGGGGTACTAAATAAATCAAAGATATAATCATTGTTAGGCTTGATGTTATACTTCACAGAGAAAAAAGAGTGTCAGCCTTCTTGATGAATTAGTTACTACTAAGAGAAAAAAATTGATTCTCCAATACATAACTATTGTGTATATAGAAAATAGAGTAAATATTTTCCTTCTGCTGAGTCTGAAAAACAAACACATAGCTTTCCAAAAGCACTTATCGGTTCCTTGGTTTGCAGGATGGATGAGAAAGTGAATTGAGATTTAGGAGAAATGAATGGGGTGTCCCGGATACCCTCCCATTGTGGTTTCGAGATGAGGAATCCTCCCAGCCTAATGTTTGTATTAGTAGAACTATGTGTGTCTGTGAATGTGTATACAAGTAAACGTAATTGTTCACTATTTTGACTTCTTAATATCTAAGATGATTATTCTTGGGTGGGAAAATCATTATTATTATAGCACGGTAATAATAATTAGTCATTCATCATTTTCTCCCTACATGGACACAGTGATGTCTTCCATGAGAGAGTATGTCAAGACAGAAATTACCTAGAGAGGACATTTTATTGCAGTCTCTGTAAATACCATGAGACTATCAACCTGTGCAACGCACAGTCAAATTTTACTCTGTAAGACTCCACAGGGAGCAAACTACATCTTGGTGACTCAAGGAGGAGACAAGCAGACACAGAGCCCCGGGCCCTTGCAGACTTACCAGGAAGGTAGCTGCAGAGTCTCTCCATAGCCATCTGGACCGAAGAGTTGTGAACTTCAGCCAGCTGCTCAATCACAGATATCACCACCACACACCCTGTGGGAAGCAGAAGAGCATGTCAGCAGGTCACCTGGGGCCGGAGGGTCTAGGGAAGGAACGTGGAAAAGTTGGGTGTTTCCGGACACAGAGCAAGGCACAAAACTTCCTTTCCTTTTGTCCTTAAATGTCTATAGCATACCTAAACCTACTAGCCTTGGGGGAAGTAATTAATCTGGCTTATTCTCCAGAGAAACTAAGAGAAAGGAATGTTGTTTAAATGAGGTAGGGCGAGGAAAGTTGCACATAACCCAAAGGCACTAGCTTCTCAGTTCTGCACTTGCTCCTCAGCAGTAGGTGTCTTTATTATCAGTGGATCCTTCCTATCCCTCGAAATCTGGGCCTATGACCTAGAGTCAGATTTCTAATTTTGGAAAAGTAGTGGAAATTTCCCAGAAGACCTAGGATTGAGTCCTGACTTTAGAACCTTGGACTCAATATCTCCCCTCTTAAAGTCTTGGTTTCCTTATTATACAAGAAATAAGACTTTTTTTTTAAAATAGTGAAACTGTGAGGCTTAATTAGGAAGCTGATGCAGCTGATTCTGCCTTTGAACTAGAACATGGTGTGAAGCATCATAGGCCGCACAGCTACCTCTACAAAGTACAGAGCAAACACGCTACATGTCTAGAAGAAAATTTGAGCACGTTAGGAATGTATTTTCTTCCTTACTTTGATACGGGATAAATATGACTCCCCTGGGTTACTAAGCTCACAGTTCCAGAAAGTTCTATCATTTGCTTCAATCTCCCAAGCTGCTGGAGGTATAGAAACATCCCTTTCCTAAAAGACATGTAAGTGGTTGAGAAGTTGCTAGACTTCCTTCCCGTAAGAAAAGTAGGCATGTGTTAGCAGATGTGTAGCACAGATGTCTCACATGAAGAGGCTGACTAGAAGTAAGAATGAGAAGATGAGTAAGCAGGGCCACAGCATTCTAGTGTCATTAAAGCCAAATTCTCACCATGGCTCCTGCTTGAAGGTGAACAATGTCACCAGGAATTTCTAAACAGAAAGAAATAAAACCTTCCCTAAAATGAGAGGAAGAAACAAGAGACATCACCTCTGGATACTGAAGTGCCCAATAGCACTTGGCTTACAGTTGCTCTCTCTCCTCAGGGGGAGGTGAGGACCACTAGACTTGAGATACTGAGGCCTGAGCACTTGACATCTCCCTGGGCTGCTAGCACCTACTTGCTGCTATGTTTGGCAGCATCAACCATATTATCTAATGAATTCATCACCTTTGAGGATTTTCTTACATTGCCATGAATTTAGTAACTAATACTGATGAACGTTCTATGGCCTACAAAGCATTTTCATGAATATTTGTTCTGTTTTTAAAATATAAACACAATGTAATCTCATTTTAGAAAACACTTAGGATATGAAAGAAGATAGCAAGATAATAAACCACTCGACTTACCTGGAATGACCAACTGACCCTTCATTTTGAGTGTATCAAGTATATTAAAAATTTTAAACTGCAAATGGAAAATAATAAGTAGTTTTACTACAGTGTAGTAAGAGGCTGCAGTGCAGTTGAAAAGGAAAAGCCTTCGAACAAAACAAATCAGAAATACTAGTTTAAATCCTGCATTAGCCATTAGCAGATGCTGTGACTTTGAATGAGCTGTCTACCTTTCAGAACTCCAGTCTTGAGTTTAGAGTGGACTCTTCTTTCCTTAACAACAGAGTGGGGGCTCCCTCGCTTTGTGACTGGCACAGTGCCTGTTCATACCATAGAGGCCAGAGTTCTTTACTGGCCTGAAGTGAAGAGTTTGTGTGTTTTGCTGGGCAGTGGTTAGTGGTTCCTTCTACAGCTGGTGCCAGCTCCACTAGCTTACTGGTCATTTCAGTTCCATTTCTGGACAGCTGGTGGCATCCCCTGAGCCAAAGAGCACATTCTACTGGAAACATACACATTGTGCAGCTCCCAACAAGCCAGCACGAGGTAGAACATGCTCTGAATCACCTCCTGAGGCATCCCATCAGTGGGCTACATTGACTGATGCCCAGAGCAGAGTGCACATGGGCACCTGGCAGTGTTACTAGGAAGCCTGGTACTGGTGCCAAGCCGAGATTTCATGGGGCAGGGGAGGAGCTGTTTCCAATACTCAGACTGTTGCTATTATAATTCCAGATACCTTAAAAGCGACCAAATTCTATTATTACCTCCAAATAATTCGCTATGGGTTTCATGAAAAACATTTTCAGTCTGAACCCTTAAGCAGATGACAAAGGAGCATGGGAGATATTCATGACTAAAGTGGGCTAGGAGTACTTAGAAGTTAGACCAGACCCACTGTGAGGGTAAGAATAATAATAAGAACCATCTTAGTATGATAGAATTTTTTTTTGTTAAAAACAAGATGATAAAAGAGCATAAAATATTTGGGAGTTGTCATGTTGCCTTGGTTTTCTTTAAGATACCATTTTTTAAAATATTGAATCTTTTTTTTTTTTTTTCAGTTTTTCGAGACAGGGTTTTCTGTGTAGCCTTGGCTGTCCTGGACTTGCTTTGTAGACCAGGCTGGCCTCAAACTCACAGCGATCCACCTGCCTCTGCATCCCGAGTGCTGGGATTAAAGGCGTGCACCACTGCACCCAATGCAAGATATTGAATCTTAAGAAGGATCCGAAATTAGCACATTACCCCCCCCAATACATCTATATCATGATGTAAGCTCATTTTAGCCCACTCCTTCCTCAAAAGGCTCTGGTTTCATAAACTGTTTCTCCTCCCCTCCTTTGTTGATGGTCACGTCCTCTTCTCTGCGCACTCAGTATCCACATCAGTCTCTTCTCCCTTATCTCAGAACTCTATACAGACATCTCTCTTAACTGTGACAGACACACTCTAGAACACCACTAGGGTACCAAAATCTGTAGGAGCTCAAGACCCTTAACCTATATATACTGTCCTTGATCCTTTACATTACCGCTTGGTTACTTATAACACCTAATGCGATGTGTACAGCTTCCAAATAGTTGTTATACTTCATTGCTCAGGAAATTGACAAGAGAATTAGTCTGTACCTATTCAAGGCAGACAATTACAACATATTGTGATCAGAGGTTGGTTGAATACACAGGACTGAGCCAGGGACATAAAGGGCCCACTGTACTAATGGCCTTGGACTGGCATTAGGCACTGCTCTGATATCAGCTCCCTAGAGATCAGAGTCGGTTATGTTTTTCTTCCACTCCAGGGACAGCACCCTTTGAAAGCACCACACATGTTTACTAAGAGAGTTGAGGGAAGAAAACAATCTTAGGAAACATCTTCTACCCTGTGGGGTGAGGGGCTCCCTCTTCAAGGAGACATACACGAGACCCCTACATCACGCCTTTTTGCAGCTAGAAACATTAGCTCACTGATCTCTTTTTTCCAAGTACTGATCAGGCAGGAGAGGGAAGATGACAAAACTCTTCATATAGTTTCTCCCAAATGAGAGGGGCCTTGTAACACTGGCTTTTTAACAAAGCAATCACACATTCAACTGCTGATGTGCTCCCAGATAAACAGCAGTATGATCCCTGTCTCTGGGGCATTCACAATTTACTTCCCCACTGTCTATCAACTCAATGGTTATTAGTAGCTGAAGGATTACTAGTGCGAGGTGACTTTGCAGGAAACGGCGCAGCGCATCCTCAGCAGAGAAACAAGACCCGCACCTGAGAGAGCATGACAGAAGGGTCCATACTTTTCACAATTTAATTAGCAGCGAGTTTTCTTTCTCTGCTATAGCTAAAAATTATAGTTTGTTACAACTAATGGCCTAGTAGCCAGGCTAGGATGAAAGGTGTGGACACCAGACATTCACTTAGCTCTGCAGAAATGTTGGGGGAACTTGGGACATAAATAGGTGCTTCTTGGAGTCTGAATTTTCAAAATGTCCATTCTTGTGGATAGTGGATTGGGATTTCTCTCTCTTGAAAAATCCACTCCAATGCTTATTTGTGTTTGTTCTAAACCATGGCTTAAAGGGATGCATGCAAAGTGCCCTGGGCTCCTGGAGACCAGTCTGCTTCTTTGTAGTACAGGTACCAACTTTCCTTCTGACTTTGACTCAGAGAAAGCCCATCAAAGACCGAGAATTGCAGCCCCATCCCACTGGTGGCTAAAATTGGAAAATCATTAGCTAGATAAAAAGGAGCCAGGCCCTGGAGATAGGGAGAAAAAAGACAGAGACAGAAAAACCAGTTGTCGATGAAGACCAAGCGTACCCTCCCTCTCTCATCCCTTTGCTTTGTGAAAAGGTATGATCAAAGGGACCCCACAGATGTGCAGGTAATGGAGTGTGAAGCACTGAACACCTTGCTGGGAACAGCTTTGATGTGGGGACCAACTTCACCTCCCTCCAGTAGGCTGCACTCCCCTCCAATTGAATTGTTAATCAGCTTTTGCAGTGGGATGTGCATTGCATTCTTCAGCAGCAGGAATAGAGGGAAGGGAGTTTGCCCATGCTCCATTGAGTATATGGGCAACACCAATTGTACCCGGTGCACTTTGAATAGGGTTACATGAGTGAGAAGGTGGATCTGGGAGTAACGGAAAGCAAGTGTGACCAGGGTACATTGTTTGAAATTTCCAAATAATCAATAAAATATTATGTTGGGAAAAGAAGGACAGAGAGATCCTCTACAGTTTAACAAGAGCGTTCCCTGCCTTGACAAGCTAACAATTGCTTTCTTGGGAGAGCAGAGCACTGAGCAATCCCTCCCAATACAGATAACTCTCTGGCCACTAATACAATGCCTGGTTTTTTCAAAGTGTGCTTGTCCAAACAGGTGTTGAATTTAGCATTGAGGACAGGGGAGGACTATGCATTTTTTCCCCAGTGTCACTATCTGAGATCCCACATATGGGAAATCCCTTCATACCTGGAGTCTGAAAATAGTGCATGAAGTAGAAGCAGACCCCCTGATCTCATGAGGAGAGACGCAAATGGGCCTGGGTGTAACTGCCTGCCACAGAGACCCACTTCTGGCCATACACCTTGGGTAGACTGCTCACTGTGGCCTGGACAGTAAGAATGCTGACCAGAGCCATAAACATATCTGCTTCTCATGAAGGGTGGGATTTCTTTCACATCCCTTTGGAATGTTCAAGAAGTGGGAGCTGCTTGGGATGAAACCCAACCCCCCCCCCCCAAGAGGCTTTGTGGCTCTCGGGCACATTTGATTTCTTTTAGGTGGCAGCCATGAGTGTGAGTTAACATGCTGGCAGGGAAATCAAGGCACCCCAACCAGAGACCTGCCAGCTAACAGTTTTATGAATGAGGCTGTTCTGTATTCTGCATCATTCATTCCTGCCACGTCCCCATCTACCAGATGTGTACAGCTGCCAAGTGGTCCCAGGGTATTTCAGTGTAGTCATTCAGTGGGACCTAGCCCACAGAATCCTGAGCAAGCAAATGATCCCAGTGTGTTTGTAAGATAGAGTGTCAGGGCTACAGTGATACAGCCAATACACAAACACGGTGCCTGCAGCAGAGACACATTTAGCAAATGTTACTTCCCCTCTCACCTACTAGGGCATCCACAGAGGGCAGACAGACAGACAGACAGACTTTTCATGAACACTTTTGGAGACCCAAGTTTCATCTTATCTATGAAAAATGTGTGGTATTGAGAATGCTTTTACTTTCCTAGGGCTGAGATTACTTTTGTTGCAGATATCTGATATTTTTCTACATTTGGGTAGATTCTAAGGCTCTGTGCCCTAACCTAACTGCCACTTGGAATATTACCTTTGATGAGAAAATGCTTAGCAAGTTCCAAACTGACAACTGTTCCTTGAACATTGGAAATAAGAGAGTATCATATTAGGTAGTCAACTGGTGAAAACAAGAGCTTCAGGCATGGAAGAGCAAAAAGAGGCCAAGCAAGGCAATGAGAAAACTCAGGCCACGTTGAGAGACATAGGGCAATGCTGTAATAAATTACCAAGGCTCAAACTATTGCACTAACTGAAGACAATATGAGTAGTAAACACTGAACCTGTACTCTGATCTAGCCAATGGACTTTCTCCACAGTTATGTGGAGAGCAGGGACTAACTCTGACATGAACTCTGGTGCCCCATGTTTGACGACCTCCCCTTGGTGGGGAGCCCTGGTGGAACTCAAAGAAAGAAAGACTTGATAGCCTATGACCATAAAGTAGGGGAGGAGATCCTCCTCCATCATGGAGCTAGGGGAGGGGAACAGGGTGAGGGTGGGAAGGAGGAAGGAACGGGTGGATACAAGTGATGGGAGAACAATTGAGTTGTAATCACAATAAATTAATTAATAAAAAAGTGAGTCATAAAGATATGAAGTTAAGACACCACGAACCATAACACACACTGAGCACCTGCACAATGTGCTCAAATCCTAGAGAATAGGTGACTGAGAGAAGTTTACGCATCTATGTTTATAAAATAGCATTCTGTTAACTTCTTACTTTGTGACATCTGTTGGATTTGACACTGGGGTAAGCTGGGATGTATTTCTTTCCCTTCAATTTTATGAAATTACATTTATTGGAATTGTTTCCTTCTTAATATTTTATGGGACTCATTAGTAAGACTTTGAGATTTCCTGTGCTTGGGTGAGTATTGTCCCCGAAACGCATGCTCTCCCAGAGGCAGGGGGCTGAGAAAGAAGAGTGTGACTCATGGTGAGCATTCAGGGAAAGGAGTGAGAAGAGTTAGGTGGGCAGGTGGGGAAGAGCTTCAGGCCTGAGGTAGAAAACAATTTGTTGGTATTAAAAATTACTAATGTAGCTGTCAATGTAATAGTTGCAAAGTATATGATTCAGGACAGATTGTAAATATGGTATCAGAACTGTGAAACTAATCTTTCATGTGGGTGTAAATAAACACGAACATCAGTGACTTGTGCTTATGCACATTCACTTAAAAATATACAACTAAGTTCTCCTTTGCTGGCAGTTCTTTATCTTGGATTCTATTGAAATCAGTTCTCCTTCCATCATATATTTTATCCCAATGTAAAATGTTTTAATGGTGAAAAACTTTATTGATCTCATTATTATAAGTTTTACATTAAATTTTTATAAATTTAAATAAAAATTTTAATAACTATGACTTAAAATTGTTCTAGATTGTGTTTCTTTATTAATAAAGCTAACATATAAACAAAATGCATTCCCAATATACTAGAAATTATTGAATGTTAAGGTAAACTTTTATTATAATTATATATGCTAATAAAATGGGTGGGTCACCTGAATCAATACCTATATGCATTAATCAATATTATTTATCTATAGAGAAAATTTAGCATAACTTTTGTTTCTGTGTTTCTATCTTTACACATGCAAGTGCATAGAAAGATATTTACATAAATAAATGAATGGTTATATTTTTCATACAGAAAAATCAGTCAGTCCTTTGATCTTCCTCTGAGTTAAATATCAAAATTCTAGAATGATCTATCATTAAAAATTATTTGAAATGATCTCTAACCTGACAAATTTACTGTCTTCTCTAGTTTTTCTGAAGGAGCTAAAAGTCAACCAACTTGAAAAATTGTATTGTTAATCAATAGAGTCTTTCACTTTTTTTTTGTTTTAGATAAATATATCCTTAAATTAACCAACACCTAGATTTTACTATATTTACTATTATTTTGCTTACCCGTTAAAACTAAAAAAAAAAAAAAAGTTGGATATTCACTCAATCTCTGTTCTATTTGCTCTATCCTTATCCCTGCATGTGTTGTAGGCAGGGTGAGTTTTAGGTCGAAGTTTTTGTGGGTGTTGGTGTTCCCCTCCCTCAACTAGGAGGGTGTCCTCTTCGACCCCTGCTACTATGAGTCTTTGCTAGTGTTCCCCTCATATCCTCCCAGGATCCTACCCTGACTTGGGTCTCCAGCTTGTCACAGAGTTGCTCCCATCGACAGTTTCTCTTTTCTCTACAGGTCTTCTGTCCTCCCACCCCTGCTTTCCCCAAGACCCACCCCATTGGAGAGAGCCAACCCCTAACACTATTGAAGATACTCTACTATGCTTGCAGATAGGAGCCTAGCAGAGTTATCTTCTGAGGGGCTCCACCCAGCAGCGCTTTGAAACAGATGCTGAGACTCACAGCCAAGCATTGGACAATGCATAGGAAAAAGTGGACAAGGGGGTTTTGGGGGAGAGGGGCCAGGTAGAGACTGGAGCAGACAAGAACTTCAGAAGAAGACCAACAGAACCAACTAACCAGGGCCCAGAGGGATTTGCTGAGATTGAAGGACCATTCATGGACTGGAATTAGGCCCCCTACAAAGATGTAGCTGATGGACAGCTCAGGCTTCATGTGGGTCATCTAGTAAGGGGAGGAGGAGCTTTCTCTGACATTGGTTCTGTTGCCAGCTTTTTGATCACTTCTTCCTGGTGGGACTGCCTTGCCAGGCTACAGCGGGAGAGAAGGCATTCAGTCCTGGATGCAACTTGATGAGCAGGAATGGATTGGAAGTGGGGCTCCCCTGTTTTGAGGAATAGGAAAAGAGTGGGACTGGGAAGTGAGGAGGGATGGAACTATGATCAGGATGTAGAATGAATAAATACATTAATTTAAAAAACAGCAAATATTTATATTTTCCATTCATTTTTACTTATGACTTTAACAAGTGTTTTTCGTGTGTGTGTCATTGGGGATGGTGTGTGTGTGTGTTTGGGGGAGATGTTAGCTTGCTCCTGATCTTGGAAGGAAATATAGTTAAAACTGCAGTGAACATTAGAGTTTTCGTAGATGTCTTTTATCAAGTCGGTGGAGCCCTTTTTCCTTTCATAATTTGTTGATCTATCTTAATGGATCTTATCAAATAATTCATATGTCTGCTGGACTGACAATGTAATTATACCCTTTACTTTGTTAATTTGGTGCATGCTATTATTCAACATTTAGACCATGAGTCAGCCAAGCATTTCTAGCGAAGATATTGTTTGGTCATAGGGCATCACTCATTTAATTTTATAAATTGCTGGATTTATTTTGTATTTTAAGAGATTTTTAATCCATGTTCATAGCATAATGTTCTGTTAACTTCTTTCTTGTGATGTCTGTCTGGATTTAACACTGGGGCAAAATATAACACAAGTTGGGATATATTCCTTTCTCCTATATTTTATGAAAGGAATTACATTTCATTGAAATTATTTCCTTCCTAACATTTTATGGGACTCATTAGTGAGAACAGTCAGTCTTGAGATGTCATGAACTTGGCTAGTATCTCCTAACTGCATGTTCTTCTTGGAGTTTGATCATATGCCTTATTTGGAAATGGGGGTTATTAGTGCTGTAATTAATGGAGATAAGATCATGCTAGAATAGAGCAGGCCCAAAGTCAATACAGCAAGCATTCTTACAAGAAGAGGCAACCATATATACAGAGGAAACCACATGACCACAATCGCATGATTACACAGCTGTAAGACAAAGAACAGGATGACACGTTGCAACCTCAGAACCCTGGAGACAAACATAGGCAACTTTAGACCCCGACTCCAGAATTGTAAGAGAATCCATTCTGGTGTTTGTCACTTGTCTAGTTTTGTTTTGTTTTTGTCTGTAGCCCAAAACCACTAATCCAACTTCTAATTATTAATATGAATTTTGACTTGATACAGGTCTATTCAAGCCTTTTATTTCATTCATTTTTTAGTATTCTGGTCCTGTATAATTTTCCATTGTATCTCAATTCTTGACTTTCATGACACAAAGTTGTCCATAATATCCTATTATAATCACTTTAATTTCTTTTGGGGTTATGTTTTTCTTGACATTTATAAAATTTCATTTACCCACTTTAAATGGTAAGGTCACCTTAAAGTCCATTGATTTTGCTCATCTTCTCTAAGAATAGTACCTGGTTTTCATTAGTGCACTTGTTTTTATTTTATTATTTTTTCTAATGTTTATATTCTTTCTTTTTACTTAGTTGGATTCTTGAAGCAGAATTCAAGTTACTGATTGATAATATTTTTTTCTAAAAATTATACCATTTTCTTCAAGCACAATTTAGCTGGCATCATAAGCCAGCTTCTTTCATCATGTTTTAGAAATAAAATGTTATTTTGTTTTCACGTTTTCTCATTATTGAATTTTAATTTGATAGATAACTATATTATTTTAATATTTTAAAATAAATTTATGCTTGCTTTACAGAATAACCTGTGCTTTATCATGGGACTGTCCCTAACAATACCATCAGCAATAGCCTCAAACTGTATTCCAGAAGAAATATAATGAAGAGAGTACAGTAAAAACTTTAAGTTAGTGAGAAAAGAAGATGAAAAGATATAAACCCTCTCCTACTCATGGATTGGAAGGATTAATATGAAAATGGCCATCCTACCAAAACCAACCTACAGATTCAATGTAATCCTCTTCAAGACTCCAATGAAGGTCTTCACATAAATTGAAAGCATAATCTTAAATTTAATATAGAAATACAAATTTCTAGGATAGCCAAAACAATCTTAAACATCAACGCACAAAACAGCCAGAAGACTATAGGAGGTATCATCATTCCAGATTTCAAGTTATACTAGAGCTATAGTGATGAAACCTGCATGGCACTGGTATATACACAGACACACGGATCAATGGAGTAGAATGAAGGACACATGTATGTAAGTCCACAGTTCTATAGCCACTTCACCTTTGACAGAGGCCAACACTACATATCGGAGGAAAGAGAACATCCTTAGCATATCATGGTGGTAAAACTGGAGATTTACATGTGGAAGAAAGAAGCTAGATACTTATCTCTCATCCTGCACAAAATTCATCTCCAAGGGCATCAAGGACCTCAACATAAGACCTGATACTGTAAATCTAACAGAGAAGAAAGTGACAATATTTGTTCCCTCATTGACACGGGAAAGAACTTTCTGAATAGCATCCTCATAGCACAAACTTTAAGACCAACAGCTAAAAATTGGAACTTTGTGGAACTAAAAATATTCTATACAGCAAAGGAAACTATCATTTCATTAAGAGACAACTTACAAAGTGGGAAAAAAATCTTTACCAGATAAATATGATAGAGGGTTTGTATCTAAACTATACAAAAAAACCCAAAAAACAAAAGAAAATAAATAAATAAACAAGCAAACAAGGCAAAACAACAACAACAACAACAACAACAACAAACCAAGAAACTAAATATCAAGAAAACAAAGAGCCCAATTTAAAACTGGGGCATAGAACTAAGCACAGTTTTCAAATGAAGGACTGCAAACTGCTGAAAAACATTTTTGAAAATGTTCGGCATCCTTATCTCTTGAAAGAAAGAGAATTAAAACTACTTTGTGATCTTATCTTTCTCCAGTCAGAATGCTGAGATCAAAGACAAATGATGACAAAAGCTGACATGAATGTAGTGGACAGGGAACACTTATTCCCTACGGGTGGGGATGCGAACTGCTGCAGCCAATATGGCAACCAGTGTAGAGGTGTCTCAATAAGCTAGAAATACATCTATGCCAAGGTCTGTCTATACCACTCTTGGACATTACTCAAAGGAGTCCATATTCTACTCTAGAGATTCTGGCGCATCCACATTCGTTGTTGCGTCAATTCATAATACTCAGGAAATTGAAAAAGGCTAGATGTCCATCAGCTGATGAATGAACTATGAAAATGTGGTATATTTACACAATGAAATATCAGTCATCTTTTAATAAAAATGAAATTGTAGGCTTCTGAGGTAAACAAACAGAGCTGGAAACAATCACTATGCGTGAGGCAACAACCCAGGTTCAGAAAGACTACTGTTATATGTATTCCCTCATGGTGGATGTTAGCTTTGAACCTTCAAATATATGTGTTTTGTTTTAAATACCCATATATGTTAGGAAAACCATAACCCTGAAGGGTTCAAGAACGAGGATGTAAAACACACTGGTATAAAGTGTGAGAAGGGAATAGTGGAATAGAAAGGGTTAAATTTGGGTTGGGAGGAGAGCAAGGTAGAGAAGAAAATATATGGAGGGATAAATAACACGAGAGACTGTTCAAAAATTCATCCGAGGGCTGGAGAGATGGCTCAGAGGTTAAGAGCACTGTCTGTTCTTCCAGAGGTCCTGAGTTCAATTCCCAGTAACCACATGGTGGCTCCCTACCATCCATGAAGCGATTTGATCCCTCTTCTGGCCTGCAGGTGTACATGCAGACAGAACACTATATACATAATAAATTTTTTAAAAGTCATATGAAAATGTACTACTTAGAAGCTTCCATATGTATGCATGTACAGGTACACATACACACACATACATATGTAAATTTAGATTTTAAGGTAAAGTTACCCTATAAATGGGCAACATTGCTGCTACTAGACACCAGAGACTAACAACTAAAAAGCCCAGTGCTGAGAATGGGCTGTGTCTTTTGATAGAGTTGTTGGCCAATGAGGTTCCCTAGAGCCAAACTTCACATGTTATTGCCAATGTACTTGCTTATCCTCTAGCACGTAATGGTAAGACTGTGTTTCTGAAGTCAGTGCATAGAACATGGAGAAATCAAGCTGTTATAAGCTGGTAAGTTTCATCCCTACTGGGAGACAAGGGAAGAGGTAGGCCCGAGAGACCAGGAGGAGAAGAGGGAGGGGCCTATGATCGGGATGTAAAGTGAATATACAAATTAAAAATACATTTAAAAACAAAACAAAACAAAATTGACTGTACACTGTAGCTTTGAGCCAGAATAAACATACCTTTCTTAAGTTACATTTACCAGGTATTTTTATAACAAAAATGAGAAAGATAGTTAATATAATTATCTGTCTAGTTAAGTATGTCTTTATTAAAAAATATATGGTCATGCTTAAAACTTAACAATAGGCCCAAAGCTTTCTGAAGGCATTACACTTAAAATCTATAGGAAGTTATAAAACTACTTAGCCTTCTGATTTGCATTGTCATCTTCAAACTATTAAAACTCCAAGATCTCTAAAAATATTTTTCAGGGATCATATGGAGTATTTTACATCAGTAGGTTTTAAAAATATTTTTATTGGAAATGTTTATACAATACATTCTGATTTATTTTTAGGACAGGGTTTCATTCCAGGATGGGCTGGAAGTTTTTATGTAGGCTGAGCTGGCCAGTAACTCACAGCTATCCATCTCCCTCTGCCTCCTGAGAGCTGGAATTAAAGCGATTCACCATCATGCCCAGTTTACAGGTTCATGCAGAATTTTACATTTTTTTACTTTTATCACATTATTTTCACTTATTCTATTTTTAAGTTAATTTGTTTCTATAGGCACATGTTAATCATATAAAAGATTAAATATATATTATAGCTAATTGTTGAATTTCAGCCCCTGTATATGTATAAAGCATTAATAAGAACATAAAAATATCTTAAAGTAATTGACATTTTTCATTTATAAACTTATAATAAATGTACAAACTTATTACCAGGAGCAGAGATGAACTTCTTAATAATAGGTCACCATGTATTTTTATATAAAATCTAGAGTGCTTAAGCATAACTAAAAAGCTATGCATGGAGCTGTATAAAACTTTGCTTCAATCATACTTTCTTTTGAATAGAACAATTGCCACTTAATACAACAGTGTAAATCAGAATAGATATTAATCAGATCAGACGTAAAATAAAGGAAAGCAAAGGGCCAGAGTAGAAACAACAAAAGAAGTCTGAGAGAGGAGATTGTACAGACATCCATGCAGTGACCTTCAATATTAGTGAGATTACTGAGCATAGGGTTCCCCCAAAAGTATCAGAGCAAAATTAAACTTCCAAAAGGACTTTGTGTGCCTTGGATACAATTTATTAAAACCCAAGACTTAGGTTTTAACCAATAAATTATTTTTAAGTGCACATTATTAAAAACAAGGAGTATATAGCTTTGTTTTAATTTAGTTAGATTTCATTATTCCAGAAACCCAATTGTTCATTTCTGCCAAGCCATAGAGTCCCTATAAGTTAAACGATGATTATAAGAGAAATAGAACAATAATCTTGGAACTTAAAAAAGAAATTATTAAGGAACTAATGATAACTTTTAAAGTTAAAAATGGGACTGGAAGATGACTAGGTTGGTAAAGTGCTCTCTGTGTAAGCATGCTGGCCTGAGGTTGATTCCTAGAACCCTATATTATAAATAAATAAATAGCCTGTCCTGAACCTGCCTACTTTGCTGTTATTAGGTGGAGTATTCTGAGAGATTAGCAAGTTTACTCACTTTTGTCTAGTTCTACCTTTTAAAATGTAATAAATGTTTGAACCTTGTTACAAAATTGCATAATCTTGTTTATAGTTCTGTAACTATTTGTTTCTTATATTTAAAGCTCTTTTTTTTACAGTCACATACATAGAAACAGTACAATGTGCAAGAGTAATATAGAACAACTTACCTTTTGTTACTACAATGGTTCCCATATCATTATAAAACATAATCATTTGTTTTTATATTACTCTATAGTTTAGAGCATCTGCATCTCACAGGAGGAAGCCTTGTAGTTCCTCTTTGTCGGATATTTTTTCATCCTTTTATTTTCAATGTAGGTAAGCCTATAGATGTAGGTGTGCTTTTTAGTATACAGAACGTAGTTGGATTTTACTTTAGAAAGAGCAATCTCACTCTGATTATCTTGGCTTTTGATTGGCATGTGTGGTCCCCACAGAGAACATTCCTGGTCTTTCTGTTTGCCTATGATACTCACTTGCGCTCTTGTTTGCTCTTCTGTCTTTGCTGCTTTCCCACCGTTCTGTGCTTGAAAACAAGTGTCTTTTAGTATGATTTTATCTCTTGTAACTTTTTATTGGTGTTTTACTTGAATATTTGCCTTCCCTGAGGTTCCTGAATTATAATGTGCAGCTTCAATCTATCAAAATTAATATGAGACCAGTAGCAATTTTCATAAGCTTACAACTTTGTTCCTACACTGGTCCGTTTCCTCCCCTCTCCTTTGGGCTAGTGCTCTCATGTTGTAGACCAAACCATGCAGTACTTTAATTACTGTTTTACATTTTGCATCGCACATACTCAGAAGTGTATTTGTGTGTATAACTGCATCTCCTTTCATATGTACCATGGTCCATGCTTTCCATCTCTTCCTATAACTCTAAGTTATGACCTAGTATGCTTTCTTTCTAAAAGATTTCTCTCCAAGTCCTTTTAAATTTTAATATATATCTGTATATATATTATATATGTGTATATGAGTATATGGTGCATGAGTATTTTCATATATGTAGAAAATGTGCATACAAGGTTGAATATGTACATGTACGTATCCACGTGTGCACACACGCATGCAGGGGCCAGAGGTTGACCTTGGGTAGCTACTTTGATGGTGCTCCATATTTCATGTTGAAGTAGGGCCTCTCTTACAAACCTAGAGTTCAAGGATTTAGCTAGAGTAGGTAATTGATTTGCTCTGGGGATCTGAAGCAGGCCACCACACTTGCCCAATATCTACACAGGTACTAGAGATGAATTATGATCTGGGCATATGTGTGTCAAGAGCTTTACTCACTGGGCCGTCTCTTCAGCCATTATAGCACTTCTTCCTATCTTTTTAGAATGACTTATTTTTATTTTTACCTGTTTTGCCTGCATGTGTGTATGTACAGCATATGTGTGCCTGGTGTCTATACGTTGTGAGCCACCATCTGGGTGCTGAAAATTGAACTTGGCCCTCTGCAAAAGCAGTAAGTGTTCTTAACCACTGAGTCATCTTTCCAGGTCCCTCTTAGTACTTCTTAGATGACAAATTTACTAGCAGTGCTTCTCAGTTTTATTCAGCAGGAAATTCATTTATATTTTATGTTCTTCTTAAGTTATAGTTTAATATGGCATGGAATTCTGAGTTAATAACTTTTGTCCCCTCTCAGCACCTTATGTCGTTCTACCACCTTCTGCCTGCACAGCTCGGAAATGAGGCAAGACACCAGCTGTACTGCATGCCTGGAGAGAATATGTCATATTTCTGTTGCTGTGTTCAAAGGATTTACATTATATTTGGTTTCAGAAGACTGGCTATGAGGGAAGAATGAGGTGTATTCATTCTTCTTGAAGTTTGTGAAGAGTGTTGGATTAGTAGGCTAACATTCTCCTCCATCTTTGAGGCAGTGCTGGCTTTTATCCTTTTTTCAGGGAGCTTTACAAACTTCCTCTTTCTTTCCTCTCTTCTTAGTATACTCATTTCACAGATGTTGAGATCCTGGACACTATAGCACACGTTCCTGAGGCTTGGATTATTTTCCTTCAAGTCCAGTTTTCCTCTAGCATTGTTTTGAGTAATTTCCACTGATCTGTGTTCAAATTCATGGCTTCTTTCCTCCTGTGAATTCAAATCTGCCCAGCCTATCTAGTGACAATAACTGTTATTGGGTTTTCAAGTCTAGACTTCTCATTTGGCTCTTTATTATCACCTTATATGTCTGTTCAAAGTTTATTTGCTAAACATTGGCAAAATACGTTCAATTTAGTTCTTTCCTATGGTTTTCTGTGATTAGTTTGCAGTCCTTGCTAATGCTGGTCCAAGACAAGGTAATTAGCCTCTGGACCCGAAACCTTCCAATCTCTCCACAGTGCTGAACTTCTAATCAATCTGTGGCTGCATTCACAGCCTCTTTCTTTGAGTTTTGCTCGTACCCTGAGAGTTGTAAAACAGTAAGCTTTTCTCAGTAAAAAGGCTATGGCATTGGAGCAATTTGTTTTTCTTTCCTCATTTGCAGCGTGAAGTTAATGAGTAAACGCTTAAACATAAAACTCTTGGTCTTAGCAAGGGTTGCATTGTTGCAACAGACACCGTGACCAAAAAGCAAGTTGGGGCGAGAAGGGTTTATTCAGCTTAAAACTTTCATAGTGCTGTACATTACGGAAGGAAGTTGGGATAGGAACTCAATCAGGGCAGGAACCCGGAGGCAGGAGCTGATACAGAAGCCATGAAGGGGTGCTGCTTACTGGTTTGATCCACATAGATTGCTCAGTCTAATTTCTTATAGAACCCAGGACCACCAGCCCAAGGACGGCACCACCCACAGTGGGCTGGCCTCTCTGCCACTGATCACTAATTGAGAAAATGCCTTACAGCTGGATTTCATGGAGGCATTTCCTCAACTGAGGTTCTTTCCTCTCTGTTGGCTATAGCTTGTGTCAAGTTGACATGCAAAACCAGCCAGCACAGTCTGCGAAACTGAAAAAAAAAAATAACAAAAAACCCATAAAATACACAAAAAAATCTTACCAGACAGAAACAATTTTCTCCGTACTGTACTGATCTCTGTTACATGTGCCAGGCTATTCTTAACTATTTGGAAAATGAATTTGGGCATAAGTCAGGGATGTTCTTATAGGATATGAACACAGGCTTCCATTTGGTGGCCTTTCCTTTCCCTTTCAAGTGTTTCATTGTCTGTTAGGCAGAATTATGAGGCCTTTGGTCCTGGTGTGTTCCTCTGGTGTGTGTATGTGTGTGGGGGGGGGGCGGTTACATTTGATGTTACTTGGCCCACAAGAACAAAGGAATTGTGTATGTAATTGGGATGTTAACCAATTTACTTTGACTTACTATTTTTTCCTGAGTAGGCCTGAAATACTACTAATCAACAAATCCTCTGAACTGCAGAGTTTTCTCTAGATGGCGCTGCACAGAAAAGAAACACTATGCTGCTGACTTCTTTTGCTGAACAACAGCTCATAGTGAGCAAAGGGCCCCTGATCCTGCAAATGGAAGGCACTGAATACCGTCAACAACCAGTGAAAGTTAGGACCTGAGGCCTAAGTGAGAGATCACTTCTGCAGTGGTTTGAATTAGAATGCTCCAGAAGATTCATAAATTTGGGTATTTGGTAGCAAAGGTTAGGAGGTGTGTAGCCTTTTTTTAGGGAAGGTGTGTCCCAAAGGGTAGGCTTTGAAGTTACAAAAGTCTATATCACAACCAGTAGCCCTTTCTTTCTGCCTCCACTTGCAGATCAGAATGTAAGCTCTTGTCTACCACTCCAGGGACATGCCTTCCTGCCTGCTGCCATGTTCCCTGCCTTGAAGGTCCTGACTCACCCTGTGAAATTGTAAGGAGGTCTCCAGTTAAATGCCCTTTTAAAAAATATATACATTGCTATGGTCATGGTGTTTCTTCACAGCAATCGAACAGTATCTAAGACAAGACCCCGCTCACATCTCAACTTCAACCCTTTCAATTCTGAGCAAAGAACCCAATTACATCATGACCAGACTTCCGGTACACAGAAACGGAGACTACAAATACATGTACATTTGAGCTTATTGGTGGCTTGTAGAAAGCCATGCTGTGAAATCACTTCACTATTGATTTTAAATTTTTCTTAGTGTGTATTCACCGGACATAGTACTGTGTTATGTTGATACATTTTTATATCATAGCTTGTGTACAGAGGTCAGAGGAAAATGTGGGTGAATCAATTCTTTCTTTCCAGCATGTGCGTCCTGAGGATCGGACTACAGGCCCCAGTGCCCTCCACCCCCTTTATCACACACATACAGGTTCTTTTTAAAACATCTCCTGAGTGCCTAGGGGAGATTACCTGTGTCTGTTCTCCTTGAGGCTACCAGGTCAGCTTCTGCCTTCTATTCTCCTTCTTTTCTATTTAAAACATTGTGGCTGGGAGTCTCCTAAGGGCTTTCTGAGGCTCTGTCCTAAGTGACTCTGGTCATTTCCTCTCACTGGGATGGGGAAGCTCCCCAGACTGTGACAATCCCTCCAGGTTTGTGAAGAACCTGGATTTGTGAAGTTTCCTGTTTTGCTTAGCTATTAAACTACATTGAAATATTTTTATTATTTATTGTTTTATTCATACATTTATTTTAATACACATATATACAATAAATTACCTACAGCAAGAAGAACCACAAAACAATCAGGAATTATATAAATGTTACATTCATAATGTTATTTGTATTTGGTAACCTTGAAGAAAACATCTTTTCTATCTTGGTGTGTCTAAAATTCTGACTGTAAATGAATATCTATCATATCTTATCTTTATCAACTTAAAACATCTATCTAGACCTAAAGACATCTTATTCCCTAAACAACTAAGCTTAATTGTAAAACTAAACTATTTGGTCTTCAATCCCATCAGAGACTTGAGAAGGAATAAAATTAATTGTCCGAGTAAAACAGCAAGTGCAGGTTAGCAGCTTCCAAAATGAAAAAAATGACATAGACAGTTTGCTGCATGAACAGTCACCTAAAACTCTCTATAACACTGGAGCATCATCTTCAGCCTTCTGGCCCAATATATCTGACAGACATATTTGTGAGGCAGGAACTATTGAGGACTTGCTTATCCCATCTTGACAAAGTTTGGCCATTGACTCTGCCTGCATCCAAGCTTGTCCATTTTTAGGCAGAATTCTGTCTGTGGCAGAAAAGAGGACATTTTCCTCATTGGCTCGTTTGCCACATTTGAAGCCATCTCCATAAGGAGGTTCATTGATGCTCATCATCTTCTTTGAAGTAGGCTGGGTGTTGCCAGAAGTTAACCTGTTTCATTGTCAAAGAATCTTTAAACTAATAAAAACATCTTTAAATGCCATGTTCTGTATCTTCTAATGCTTTTGAAGACTGTTTTACTTTATCTATCTGTGGAATCATGTCTATCTGTTAAACCTAGGATGTAGATTCTTAGGTTAGGAGATATAGGTTTAAAAGAAAGAAGAGGGAATATAGAAATATATAGGGATGATAGGATAAAAAGTAGATAATGAATCTACTCCTCAACTTAATGCCTTAATTGCTAGTCACAAGATTACTTTTAATTCACTGGTATAGAATTTTGTATATTGATGCAAAATAGTTTAATTTTGATACGTTGGCATAGAATTCAAATTTCACACATAATATATAAATATGTATATATATTTCTACTCTAATATGAAGTATTGTACCCATATAACTCAATTATAATACAATGTTTACTTCCGATATTTTGAAAGTGCTGTTGCAGGCAGCTTAGGATAATTCAGTAATACAAGTTAATTGTTAATTGATCAAATCATAGTCATGTCAATTACTAGTCTGTTTTTATCACAAGAATAAACTACATTTTTAACCATCATCTACTTCTGAAGTGATGGAATTGTCCAGTTTATTCACTAGAGAGTGAAGGATACTGTATATATACCATGTGCGTGTGCGTGTGCGTGTGTGTGTGTGTGTGTGTGTGTGTTTCACATTTTCTTGAAACTGCTGTGAAGTCTTTCTTTGTAGAAGAATCTTCCCTTTAGACTCCTTAGGTTTACACAATATGTACTTTCCTATGTTATCATTTGGTTTCCTTGGACTTTGCAATAAGTTTAATCTCAAGCACTTTAGAACATACTTTTAGCACATTTTTCCCTCGATTTTCAAGTTCGGATAATCACAGTCTTTCTGAGTACCTGTGATGGTCCAAGCACTACGTCCACCATGCATCTACGTGTTTATCTGACCCCTAATCCTCTCTCATTCTCATCCTGCTGTCAGGCTAAGCAATGTCCCCAACATCATAGTTGTAAAATGGCAAATTCCAGATTCAGCCGTCTAAGAACCTGGACTTTCTTTCCTTTGCTCTTCCTATTGTTTCCATGTGAACACCTAGAAAATTCAGCTGAGTGCTGCACAGAAAATACAGGCCATGAGTGACGTCAGCATTCAGAGAGAACTGCATGATGGCTGTAAACTACACTGCCCTGTTCAGTCTGTCTAGACGGATCTACAGCAAGCGATGGGCACATTAGAACTTACAGGATTTCATTTAATACTGTGCAACTTTTTGGTTCCCTCCTCTTTCCCACAGAACATTTATAAAAAAGGAAAAAGTATTATTAACTTTTCCCCTAAAGAATAGCACGCTGCCACCATTTTTAAAGCTCTGCGCACTGTGTGACCTTGCCCCAAAGTCACAGACTCTTTCTTTTCTCATTCATGTTTACCTGGTTTTTCCTTTCAGGGTTTTGACCCCAGGACACTAAGGAAAACAAGAAAGCAGATGGGAAGTGGACAATTGTAATGATCTGGAAGTTTCTATTTGTGTAAAGATTGGACTAAAATCAATGATATTTTAAAAGTAAAGTCAGAACTCTAAGGAGTGGGGAATAGATGAGGCTACCAAAGTGAGGAATGAGTGCCAAGCGGCACCCACAGAACCAGGGGGTGATCTGGCTAAACTCTGAGGTTCTGTGAGTCCTTGGAGCTGCAGGGGAGAGGCAGAACAGCGGGATGGGACTGCAGCGTTGCTGTAAGACGGCCCTGTGAACTCTACAACTCCAGAGCTTGACTGCAGCTCCAGCATCTGAGGACTGAGCCCTGAGCCCACCTTAAAGTCTGAGATCTGTGAATCATGGGGTGATTTGAGAACTAAAGCAACTATGAGAGAGTCAGAAAGGAAGAGGAGGACCCCTGCTCCCCACAGGGAACCCGAACCGGAAGAAGACATCGGAAATGCTTTCTGCTACCCGCAGAAAAGGTGTCTATGAACTATTGCCCAGTTATAGAGGAACAGACTGAAATCTGGGTATGTCTGAATGAGGACCATGTCCCCGCACGCTTCCCTACCACCTCTGTCCAAACTTTTCCTGCTTCTGTTAATGACACTCTTTCCCCGTTCACACAGTTTTGAGACCACAGAAACACCTTCGTCTCTTCTTCCAAGCAGAGTTTGCAAGCACCCCGTGGGGTGTGCAGGACGGGAGAGGGCCTGCCCTGAGGGCACACTTACTTATGACGTGAATGAGCATGAGTGAAGCTGTAAAACCCTTAACTGGCTTCATCGGTGCCAAATGGTACCTTATCATCCATGAAACTCAATGAATTAGTTTAAGTGTCAATGAAAAAGACTCTCTGGCCTGTAACTCATTCTGTACTGAAATTGCTGTTTCACAAATCGGAACCCGGCTCTTTACTGATTTCATAACCTTGGAAAGTTGACACACAGTCCAGTGAGCACTTGTTCAGAGGGCAGATGGGACAGCTAGGGAATTGCAAATGACATGGAATTCCCATAGCTTTCTGACTCAGGTTGAGGTCAAGACCCGTTCATTTCTCAGGCTTAGAGTTCAGTTCCCCAACCCAAGGCTCCTGGTTGGGAGCCAGGATTGTTCGCTTGCGATGGGATGTTGCTTAGTAACCTGGCACCTTCTGTGCGCGGTCCTTTTGGAAGTGTCTTCTCAGTTGCAGCAATTGTGTCTGCACCGAGGGCTGGCTTTCCTGACTGCCGCTTGCCTCCTATTCAGTGGTGTGGTGAGAGCCCGGGTTCTCTCTGCCATAAAACTGGGATTGGCAACCAGATGGAGGACCCAGAAATCTGTGAGCTCTACCACCACACAAAGGTGACCGAAGCTCAGAAATCAACGAAGCCGGCTCATCTGCAGGACAGAGTTAGCACCGGGACTGAGGGGCCAGAAGAGAGGCTACCCTAGCTTCCTGGAGCTTACCGTTTCCTGACGCCTGGCTGGAGTTTTAGGATTTACTGTTTCTCTGACTTTTGATTCTAAACGTCATTTCTTGACTTATCCTAAGAAAGTTTTCTCCTTGTCATAGTCCTCTTAAATTAGTTGTATTCCTATTTGTTTGTTTGTTTATTTATTTATTTATTTGGGGGCAGTGGGAACTGAATCTAGGGCTACACACCGCAAACATGTGTCTGGACTCTGAACTTGTCTCAGGCCCAATTTGACTCTTCTCACCTGCAGTCTTAGTAGGGATTACATACCCCGTCACCATATGCTGCTTAGGGATTCGGTGTCTGGGAAATAAGAAAAAGGAATACACATGCAGAAAATAGAGTGATATACTAACAACAGCAACAATTGGATATGACCCCAGAAGCACAAGAAATAAAAGTCATAGAGGCTCATCAAATAAAAAAGAATTTGTTATAGAGGAGACACAGTTATGAAAGTGAAGAAAAACTCACAGAATAGGAAAAAAATTAGCCAGACATAGATTTGACATGGGATCTGTATCTAGGGAACACACACACACACACACACACACACACACACACACACACACACACA
>OU015746.1:54761377-54780788 GCA_907169655.1 Acomys percivali | reverse complement strand
ACACACACACACACACACACACACACACACACACACACACACACACACAAAGAAAAAGAAAACTGTGTTGAAAATCATGAAATTCGGAGGTGAATGAATGGAACTAGAACATATTACTCTGACTGGAATACCCCAGACTCAGAAAAACAAACACTGAAGGTTCTTACTTGCGGTTTTTAGCTCCAAATCTATAGATGCAAACATGAAAACTCAAGTAGCCACTGGAACTAGGAAAGTAAAAAGGGATGAAGAAGGTGGGAGCTGCAAAGTGGGGAACATCAGGCCATAGGTGACAGGAAGGGGGAAACGGGGAAGTCAGGGGCTTTAACTGGGGAGGGAGAATGGAGGGCAATACAGAAGAAGAGGGAAGAAGGACAGATAAATACATTAAGGATCCTGGAAAAAAAGACACCAGGAATCATAATTTATATTTACAAAATCACATATGTTACACACACATATTATATGTATAGTACATATATTTATTGAAGTGCTGGGGAGTTGCAAACTGTGGCTGCAGAACAGGATCAGTGTCTAGCTTTTTCTCTAAATTTTGTGATAACCTCTCTAAAGACAGATACTTCTAAATCAATAACACAAATGAAACCACGTACTGGTGAGGATGTGACGCAAGGGGGTGGTGGTGGTGCCAACTTGTACAGTCACTATAGAAGTCAATGTGGCAGTTCCTCAGAAAATTGGTAATCAATCTACCTCAAGATCCACCTAGACCACTCTTGGGCATACACCCAAAGGATGCTCCATCCTCCCACGAGGACAAGTGCTCAACTATGTTCATAAAGCCTTTATTAATAATAGCCAGAAACTGGAAACAACCTGGATGTCCCTTAGCTGTATAAGGAAAAGGTGGTACATTTATACAATGGAGTATTATTCAGTGGTTTTAAAAACAACGGCATCAAGAAATTTGCAGGCAGATAGATGGAACTAGAAAAAAAAAATCATCTGGAGTGAGGTAATGTAGACCCAGAAATATGGTATTATCCGCTTATAATTGGATATTACCTGTTAAATAAATGGTATTCAGGCTACATTCCACAGACCCAGAGGGGCCCACTAAAGAGGAAGGATCTAGCAGGGATGCATGGACGCCCCCCCCCATGTAAAAGGAAATAGAATGGATTTTTGAAGGTAGACTGAGAGTGAGCAGGGAGGGAGAAGCTACCTTAGTATCGGACCCATCAACCCATCATTTTCAGATCACCTATCAACCTAGTTAATCCTACATAGAACCGAAAATTACCATCAAGGCTCTGTCCACATTCCTTACCTAAAAAATCATGCTGCAACAAAATGGTTGTTATTTTCATTTACTCTGCACCAGTAGATATGCAGAGCAAATCTCTGGGATTCTCTTAATACCACTTTCAACTCCCCATAGCCTTGCTGGGGACCTGTTGGGGGAAGAAAACAGGAAGCTTAGGTCCATTTTATTGGTGTGAAGCCCTGGGGAGCTCATGGTAGACAGTTGGACTAATTCCAGGAAGTTCTTTTGTAGCCTCCCTGGAACTGACTCTCGTGAGCTTTTCCCTGACAAGTTTACGGGTTTGCTGTGAGAAAATGGAATGACAGTAAGTTGTGATTTTATGCAACTAAACACCAAGTAAAGCTGGTGCCTCACCCTCCTAGACCTGGTCACAAAGGAAACAATGAATCTAATTCTTTGGGTTTTATTTTTAAAAAGGAGTCTTTGGGTCCAGAGATGTGTTCCCTGGTGGTCATACTTAATAAGATTGTGGCTTTGGCAAAGCATGCCCGACTAATCCAGACTTTCATATTGACCTCCACACAGAATTCCTACATGTCAGATCATGTTCCCAGGTAGTCCGGATGTAGTATAGGCCTAGCGTTATTTTTGGCCAGGATTCCATATTGACATCTGTTTACTGATAATTGTTTCTTAATTCCAAGTCTATGTGGTTCCACTGCCCATGCCATTTCAGCTTCCTCTATTGATACACGCTCCATGCATACTATGAATATGGAAGGTGTCCTAGCTAGGGTTACTGTTGCTGTAATGAAACATCATGACCAAAGCAACTCAAGGTGGAAAGGGTTTAATTCACTACATATCCCATTTCACCCCTATTCCAGGTAACAGTACATCACTGAGGGAAGTCGTGGCAGGATTTCAAACAAGGCAGGAACCTGGAGGCAGGAACTGATGCAGAGGTCATGAAGGGGTGCTGCTTACTGACTTGCTCCTCATGGCTTGCTCAGCCCAGCACCTGACCACACTGAACCAGCCTCTCCTCCATCAATCCCTGATTAAGAAAATGTCCTACAGGCTTTTCAAGTTCATGGAGGCATTTTTCTTTCTTTTTCTTTTTCTTTTTTTTTTTTTTTAAGAAAAAATCTGTTTTATTTTTTTTTCCTCTTTTTTTTTTAAATTAATTTATTCTTGTTACGGCTCTATGGTTATCCCATCCCTTGTATCCTCCCTTTCTCCCCTCCCTCCCATTTTCCCCTTATTCCCCTCCCCTATGACTGTTCCTCAGAGGGATTACCTCCCCCTGTATATGCTCATAGGGTATCAAGTCTCTTCTTGGTAACCTGCTGTCCTTCCTCTGAGTGCCACTAGGTCTCCCCCTCCAGGGGACATAGTCAAATGTGAGGCACCAGAGTACATGAGAAAGTCATATCCCTCTCTCCATTCAAGTGTGGAGACTGTCCTGTCCATGGGCTAGATCTGGGTAGGGGTTTAAATTTTACCGCCTGTATTGTCCTTGGCTAGGGCCTTAGTTTGAGCGGGACCCCTTGGCCCAAATCTGCCTATCATAATGTTCTATTTGTAGGTTTCTAGGACCCACTGGATCCTTCTACATTGCTATTCTCACATGGTTCTCTCATCTAGAGTCCCAATAGGATGTCCTCCCCTCAGAGGCATTTTTCTTAATTGAGGTTCTTTCCTCTCAGATGATTTCAGTGTGTGTCAAGTTGACATAAAACTGGCCAGCATAGAAGGTCTCATCTTATTCCCTACTGTCCTCAGAAGACACAAAGCAAATACAAAGAGAACATGCAAATAAAATGTTCCTATGAAGGAGGAGTCACAAAACTGTATGTTAGCCGGTGGTCAGAGTTTCTGCTTGGCCATCATAGCTAAATTCCCTAAAGAATGAAGGTAGTTGAGGGGCTGAACCCTCACTGTGTACAGATGTCACAGACATGCATGAATAATCTTAGTTCTCAGTTTCCCAGTGAAGTATGTTATTAGCCCTGCCCACTAAGAGGAATACAAAGGCAAGGAGAGGGCTAGGTAAGAGCCAGTACCGGGTCAGGGAAAGGAGGAGGAGGAGGAGGGCAGCAATTCAAGCCAGATGTTTGAAGTTAGCACCATGAAGAGAAGTGAGAATTTCAGACTATTAGGGGAGCTGACCCAGAAGAAAACCTTTCCAATCACAGAAGAGGGCTCTTTGTTTGCTTTTGAGGTAGGGTCTCAGTATGTAGGCCATGCCATCTTCCGTCTGGAACATGTCCCCTTATGCACCAGGAGTACAAACAGGTCCATGCTACCACATCTAACACTGAGATTGAGGAATCATTGTGCAAACAAAGTGTCAGACCCAATTGCTATGAATAGATAAGAAAAAAAAAAGGCACGTACCTACACAGCTGTGGGAATCGGAGTAGCTGGCACCTGGCTGGTCCTCATAGGGCACAGAGGCCAGTGAGTGAGACAGCAGGAGGAGAAACAGAAGGGTGGCCTGGAGGACTTTCCAGGGGGCCGTCATCTTGAGCTGTGTGCCAGGGCCACGAACTTGGTCCACGAGACCACTCTACTTCTCAGCCCTCTTTGGCCCCTCTGCAGTTACCACACCCCAATGCACACTGCCATAAACAGACTTTGCAGCAAGTGTGATGCAAGTGCATGTGAACACACACACACAAACAGCAAGAGAGAGAGAGAGAGAGAGAGAGAGAGAGAGAGAGAGAGAGAGAGAGAGAGAGAGAGAGAGGAGGGAGGCTCAGATGTTGTCCAGGTCTGAGAAGAGCTGGAAAAGTCTTTGGCGGGCAGTCCCTCTAAGCAAAGACTTCAGGAAAAAGAAATACCCAAGTTGCACAGTGACAGCAACGGCACTTCCGGCATCTGGCTGGAGTCAGTGACCATAAACCACGTGAACTTTGAGGTTTGCCCGAAGCATGCTGTTGAGTTGGAAGAGAGAGGCCCTTCCCCTTTCATTCTTGTAAAACAAAATAAAATGAAAACTAAAACCAGACATCACATCACCTGCACACAGCCCTTCAGCAATCTGATCAGCAGATGCACATTGTGAAGAAGTTATGGTTAAAGAATAACTGTGGTCATAAGATATAACGCAGAATTATATTTAAATGTATTCAGCTTTCTTTTAAACGGCTGTATATTCAAGGATGGCCTTCTTGCTTTGTCAGGGAACCTTCTGGTCAGTGGTAACTTTCCACTGGCAAGGAGAAACTATTCCTTGTGGGGCCCAGCTCTCCTAAAACTCTATTTGGTATGCAGAAAACAATGAGCTGTCAGCAGGGCTAGCTCTTAAATCTAATAAGAAAAAAGATGTGAGAGCTAGCTACTTAGTATTTACTTGCCTGGGCAGGTGGCATTGTTTTCCCTCAGATTTTAAGGATGTGTTTGTTTTCCACCTGTGGGGGATTTTTTTCACTTTTAAGAGACTTGATTTTTCTGCTTTGAAAATGAGGATTCGGCACTGGTTTTTATTTTGTTTTGTTTTTTTGGAGAAAGCAAAATAAAAGATATGTAGTCTGAATGCTATGGTATTAATAAAATAGGATACAGCAAAGTTGTATGCAACACTCAGACAAGCTCAGAAGCTAAAGTGCCTCCATCTAGATAAGGAGGACAGGTTATGTGACCATTTCTTCTTGCTTTGGCTCTGAGAAAAAAAAAAACTTATTACTGACTTAGAGCTACATAAGTTAAACTGGTTAACACTTTTTGTTTAATAGAATAGCTATAGCTTTTTAAAAACAATTTCACACATGTATTCAATGCATCATGACCATATCGAGCCTCAATCCTCCACCACACACACACACACACACACACACACATACACACACACACTGGCCACCTCCTACCATGTCCTCTTCTCACTTCCTGTCCTCTCCTGAAGACAATTAGCACTGCCTGTTGAACGCTGATTTGACCTTGTGTGCAGGTGTTTTGCTTGACCAAGGTGCAGCTGCTTTGACCTCGTGGTCAAGGGAAGTTTTAGATAGAATGGCAAAGTGAATGAACAACAAAGGGCAATGCTTGTCTCTCATATTTACCACTATGTGAGGAATGTATCAGGTGAGTGAGCCAACTTCCTCCCTCCAGTTTCCTCAGTTACCCTGGGTAATGGTAATGGCAGAATTGCCTCAGAGGGTTTCTGCAAGGATCCATTTGTGGTTGACCCCAAAGCACCATGCCAGGCCAGAAGTAAATTTGTAGTAAATTAAAGCTTTGGCTGTGTCCCAGGTGAAGATACAACCATATCTGTAGGCCAGGCCAAGCTCAGAGAGAATTCCAAGGCCTGTGATAGTTACAGGGCAACATGTAATGTCTGGGGAAAAGTCAAAACCACAAAAAGGCAGAATTTACTGAACATTTATTCTGGGCCAGTCCATTCTCTTCAAGAGTACAAAATCAGGCCTTTCTGGTGCAGAGACTGAAGACATGTTGCAGAAAAGCTTTTAGAATAGCCTCAAGGCCTCAATGCGCAGCTGCATGCAGGCACGGACAACCATAGGGTCAGGGGCTCTGTGAGTTATATATGCTTCATCACCAACGTGTGATCCAGTCAGCTCCACCCACTACCATCCCAGATTTGAACACGTCTGGTGGGCTCAGGCTTGGAGCTGGCAAATAACTGACCCTGGCTTATCTCTTCAGCTGTGAGCAAGGCCCTTACCCTCTCAGTGGGTGGCATGCCTTTGCTAAAAAAAAGGAGTTAAGATGATTCCTTCAGAGAGGTATGGCCGAGTAGTATCTACTATATAGCAGGCATCCTATACATGACAGTGCTTTTCCCATGTGACAGCTGGGTTCTTAGTGGGCAACGCCAAAGGAACTCAGAAATGTGTAAGTGATGTTACCAAGTGACACTAGAAGCAACATATACATGCATACACCATCACTAACAAAACCTCAGAGGTCGTCCTCACAAAAGTGGCAGTTTTCAACCTGGTGGCATCATCTCCTACAAGGATTTGGGATCCTAAAAAGCAAAGAAGTGGTTCAGGCTTGTGCAGTATGAACCCCTTTCTGATTACATCTGACCTTTATTGGCCTCCACCTCTCATTTATAGCAAGGTCTTCATCAGGTAAAGAAATATAAAAAGATGGAGGAAAAGAAAAACAGGATAGAAGCTGGCATTGCTATTAGGCTCTCCTGGCCTTGGCCTTCTCCCTCTGTGCCCAAGGTCATACTGCCCTCTCCTTGGTCTGGCTCCAGACTTGGCTGTGCTGCCTGGCTAGACTGAGAACTTTCTCCCCTAGTATGAGCCCCATTCTGTACCATGTCTGCTCTGATCAGGAACTAGTAAATAATCTTGACAAAGAAGCATGTGGATAATTATGCACTCCAAGCCAATCTATTTATTAACTATAAAATTTATGCATTCATATTTTATGTATATGAGCGTGTGACTGCACATATGTCTGTGCACCACATGTAGGCCAGAAGAGGGTGTTGGATCACCTGGAGGCTCAGATGGCTGTTATCTACCAGGTGTGGATGCTGGGAACCAAACCTTGGTGTACTAGAGCAGCAAATGCTCTTACAGAGTCATCTTTCCAGCCCTTTATTTAACTATAAAATGCTGCTTATCATGCCACTATTATAGTAAATTATGAGGATTAAGAGAGTATATTTATTTTAAAAAACTAAAATTTAATGCTGGATAATATAAAGCTACCAACAAAAAGATGAGAAAAACCTGAGATGATATATATGCCAGCTACCAGGATGTGGTCATCACACATTATATACCCATATTGAGATGTCACGTGATACCCCAAAAGGACATGCAAATTGCTATGCATCAATTAAAAATTATTATTTTAAAATGTAGAGCTGACAGCGAATCGGCATTGCCTTTTCTCCAGTGATATACTGAATTTTAATATTTCACTTGCACATTAACTCAGGTCATTTCAAAAGCTTTGTGTTAATAATATAGGCACAAAATCACAATGCATAGGAGGAATTCAGAAAATCCCAGAGAAACATGTTTTCAGTAAGTGGGAGTTATCCTCTTGTTTGACAGGGGACTTCTTATTGATGAGTTCATGGGCTGTCAACTGTGGTTACTCTTACTGGGGGAAGTGTGGAGACCAGGGCATCCCACTCTTATGAGGCACACCATTGGCTCATTGGGAAGAGCCAGCTACCAGAAATGAGCCAGGGCTCATCCATGCCTTGTGAATGTTGCAGTAGTCTTTAGGCCCTGCAAACTAGCCAATAGGATTTTTGCTCTGATACTCCTGTCCTGTCCCACCCTCCAACTTACTACTCACCTATCCACTATGAGATTTTAGTGATTTAGAAAAGGAGGTGCATCTATTTAAAAATGGAGGTTGTATGATGCTTTCAATCATTTTTCAGAAACATGTACATCAGAGGGAGCTGGGGACATGGCTCAGTGGGTAAGAATGCTTGCCGTGAAAGCATGAGGACCTGAGTTCAAATCCACAGCACATACATAAGGTCTGGGCATAATTATGCTTTCCCAGAAGCCCAGCATTAGGGGACAGATGGAGATAACCAGCTGGTGCTGGGAGATCAATGGCCAGCCTCCCTGGCCAACCGCCAGGGCCTGTGGGCGGAGAAAAGCTAGGATGTAGATAGAGAAAGACAGTTGATAGCTTCCTCCTCGTGTGTGTGTGTGTGTGTGTGTGTGTGTGTGTGTGTGTGTGTGCACCCTCTCACCTCCCTGGAAATATGCCTTTGAGAAAAGTGTGTCATTTATAACAACACTGCCTCTAAGGAGGATCAATTCAATTAAGTAGAAACTTTTTCATCTTCTGGCCACTAGCTTAAGGAAAAGGGGCTGAGGTAGAAGGAGAGAGGGGAGCAAGGATGGAGGACACACTTTTGTTGTGCTCTTGGCTAGACGGAGTTTGCGCAGTGGTGCTTGAAGGTGAATTTGCCAAAGTCAGTGCTAACGGGAGCCTGATGGATATGTGGTGTTACTTTGTGTGTGTTAGAGAGATGGTGAGGTGCCTAGGCCTTGTGTGCAGTGTGTAGAAATTGCTGAGTAGCTGACTTTCCTGTTTGGGACAGAGCAAGACAGAGCTAAGGGTGACTTAGCAGAAGCAAGTCTAGAGGTGGGCAAGCTATGCAAACACAGGCCTCAGGGGACACACAGAGTATCTTAGGAGGACTTCAGAGTCTCATAAGTGACACATCAAGGCCAGTTCAGTTGAAACCACTGTAACCTGGACCTCTGGGCTATAAAGGAAAGTTTGAATGCTCATAACTAAATAAAATAAACACAGGTTCACTGAGAATGAAGTTCATTCAATCCACTTCAGATAAAGGAAATCCAGAAGTTATCCTATTTCCCTAGGACTGGCTTTTGTCCTCAGGAGTAGCTCACAGCTTTAAATGACTGCTAGCACCCCCGCCACCCTGTTTATGTTGCTGGCCAGCAGCAGCAGCAGACAGCAGAGTAAAGAGTGATCTCATATGTTCCCTTACAGAAAAGATCTCCTTCAACGTCTCTGCTTACATTTCATTGGCCACATCTGGTTGCAAAGGATGCTGGGAAACGGAGTAACGTCTTTACTCACAACTGCAAGGGAAGTGGGCATGAGTGATCTTTAGACTGTGGACAATGTGGTCAGCAAAGCATCAGGCTTTGAAAATGTGATATTTGTACTCAACCGCACCATATGAACCATATGTAAGTATATGGTTCATTTCTGAATTATATTTATATTATCTTTTACTACAAGTTTTAGCAAGGTGAGTGGAAACATAGTTTTGCCTATTTTCTTATACAGTTTTAATACTGATTTTTATTTTAACAATGAGCAGATATTGATGCTCCCTGGAAGCACTTTAACCCCCATCCTGGGTTGTTCACAGAAATGAAGCTGTCAAGAGCCCCGGTGAAAACCTCAGCTCAGGCTAGGCTGCTGAGGCTCAACTGGGTGGGACTATGTGTGTAAACACACCCCTGACTTACTGAGGGTTTTCATCTACATTTCAAAAAATAAACCTGAGGATCAGCTACATGCTTTGCGGCCGTTCATACAGGAAGCTGGAAATTAAAGATGAACAGAATGCTACAATGTCCTTTGTGTTTCTGGTAGATGGCAAAGAATTCACAATTGTGTGGGATCCTTAAACTACTTGACCAAAGTAGTGGTGGTCAGGAGGTCTGTGCAGCCCAGCATCTAGACAAATGGAGACATGTCTGCACTCCAGGGGACAGCGACTATGTCACTCTGTCTGCCCGAATGCTAATGTGAGCTTTGACCAGTGGGCCACAGGCTGCTTCCCTGGCTTTACAAGTCCCTGTGATTGGATTTAGACAAGGTAAGATGGTCACAAAACTGCTTTGCAAGGTGGATAACAGAGAATAGGTGGTCACGAGGCAGAAATCAAGTCCATATCTGTGCACCTGGGAGGAAATGTTGACGGAAGTAGGGGTAGGCACGGTAAACTCATAGGACTGGGAAAGTCCATATCCTGTATGGAGATCTCCCCACGTGCTCTCCTGCTGGGGCAATACAGGCTCCGGGAGAAAGAGAGCCATGGGAACACAACTAAAGACAAAACTGGAATGAAAGAAAAATGGGCGTTTCAGCCTAAAAGACCTGCCCCACCAGCCCGTTGTTTCAGACCTCAGTTCCCTGGTGCTCCTCTCATCAGCAGTGGAGGGTTCAGACAATCCAGAGCCTGCTTACGTCCCCACTCATGCTTCTAATCATGGTTCTCTTGAGTTTTGCTTTCTCGTCGTACTGAATTATGTGTGATGCCCGAGACGGGACCAGATAGCCATGCCCCACTGACTGTGCGTGTGCCACCTCTTGCTGCAGTATGCCTGTCCTGGTCTTGCAGGCTGCTCCTGTCCCTTCAATGTCATTGTCTTAGAAGGGCTCCCTATGCTTTGTCAAGCGTACTTTGCCCCAGTTTCAGTGTTCCTCCAGACACTTTGACCTCAGTGCACATCTGTACTTCCTGGTGGCTGCAGGTTCCTGGATGGCAGGGTATTTGGTACCACCCCTAAAGAGTGTGTATACTCGACTCTAGGCAGATACTCAGGGACTATTAGTGGGACAAAAGTGAGGAAAATAAAGAATGTATATTAGATTTTATAGCCAGCAAAGTAGGGGAAATAGACTTTTTTGTTGCTGTTTTGGGATGTATTATGTAAAAGAAAAACATTTGAGGCAGTAAAGTTGGGCCTCTGAACTAAAGCTTAGTGTCAATGCTGAGAAAAAGGTCAGCATTGGAGGCAGAACTGGCTAAGCATCAAGCGGGGATTCCAGAGGCAGCCCCTGGATCGTGCAGAGAGAAAACAGGAAGCCACAGGGCAGTGCCTCTGGGCCGTAAAATCCTCAGTTACATAATTTTCTACAGGTCTGTCACACTTTTTGTATCAAGACTGCAACATTCAGGGGTGGGGGTGGGGCAGGGGACTGGGGTTGGGGTTTGGGGGTTGCAGGATGTCAAGGTGGGGACACACACGCACGCGCGCGCGCACACACACACACACACACACACACACACACATGGAACACAGGGCCTTGTACATGCTTGGCAAGTGCTCTGCCACTGCCTACACCTCTAGCCATGTACTAATGTATTTTAAAAAGAGAATAAGGGAAGTCAGAGGATGAAGATGAGGGATGGCAGAGGCAGGGAAGTGAAAAATTGCCAAAGGGACAGGAGTCCAGTCCACGTGGAGTCCATCTACTATGTACACTAAAACGAAACAAATCCTCCAGGCAGCCTTGCTCTTTCCTAGCAGGCACCTACTTAAGGGAGCTAGTACGTAGTTAAGGCTGCCCTGCATATGAAGCTTTGAGCTGTCAGAGTCTGTGCTACCGTTGGCTTAAGCCTTTAGGCCAAGATGTAGGTGCGACATGGGTCTCAGAGGAACCTGGTTATCTTTGGTAAAGAACAGAATCTGTCACCATGTGTGTTCCTGTTAAGAATTTGCCTTTCCCCAAGTCTGGCCAGGGCCGTGGCCAATTGCCTGTATATTTTTCCCATGGAGAGCTAAAACATTTATTTTTAATTAGATAATTAATTAATTTGTTAATTTGCATTACATCCTGATCATAGCCCCCTCCCTCCTCTCCTCCTGGTCCCACCTTCCCTCGTTTTTCTCCCTATACCCCTCCCCTACTGGTCAGAAAAGGGGAGGCCCCCCAATCCATCTGGTCTCTGAAATAGACAGACTTCAAATACAAAACTCTGGACTCCCAGAGACATGGAAGCTTCTATGTTTCTTAAAGATGAGGCCTCGCATCAATGCACTCAGAGATCATATGGACTCTGAAGCTGCAGGAAAAAGGAGAGAGCCCCCTGGCCTGACCTCTCAGCAATGCCTGCAAGGGAATCTGGTGTGTGACTGAATTCTGCCTTTGACCCACCCCTACCCTCACTACCACCACCAGAGAGAATCCATTTCTGGCAGGACATATTATTCAGGTCCCTAGTTAATTCTAATAGGATCAAAGAATCGTACAGTTGAGCTCAAGTAACACAATACAGTGTAAAACTCGCACTTGTTTTATTTCCTCATCTTCTGGGAACATTTGTGTGTAACAACAGATAATGAGCACGGGGTGTATGTAGCCTTGGCATCAGGTAAGGTCTGCCAGTCTGTGCCAGGTTTTACTCAGTCAGGCCTATTTCTTTAATGCTGCACTAAGGGGAGCACTAATGTGATTCATTTAATTAAGCCAATCTCAAAACACAGGCTATGTCTAGTAATCAGAGGTGACCTGGCATGTCCCAAAGAGATAATAAGCCAGACTCAGGAAAGAATTGTGTGTATAGATCTCCAAAGACAAACATTGTCAAACAGATCTCTCACCCTTCCAGGCTCCTGATAGCACTGCTATTGCTTGCCATTACCAGGAAGGGAAGGAGGAAGGTCACAAGGTCACGTGACCGGGGCTGTTCAGTGGGTTGCAGCTGGAATGGAAACTGACAGTTACCTACAAATGCACAGTGATGGTGATGTCCCACTCCCAAGTTGGCACGGAAGCCGAATGCCTTGACTCCATTCTCTGCAGAGCTCAAGGAGACCATGACTCCAGACTCCAGGTGGCAGCTTGAGACGTGCACAGACTGCTGCAAGAGTGGATTTGAGAGAGTTTGCAGTGATTGCCTGGGGCCACAGCACAGGGTGGAAGCCCTGTTTTTGATTCCGAAGCCAGGGTCGCTCTGCTGTGTCCTTTCATGTTCCTTCAAGAACTCTCACTTCCCACTCTTTGCAAAAGACCAATAAGATATTAGTCATTCACATCTCAATTGAATAAATGTTTTGCAAAAGGATGTAAAAGTAAGATCGAAATTGTTGGTTGAATAGAAATCATGTGCCAAATTATAATCAGAATGAAATAACTTTTAAAAAAATCTATATGACTGTTAAATGCCACAATTTGGAAAGTCATTCTTGTGATATGCCTTGCTAAAACAACTCCCAAATCATTTCCTTTCTTTGACTTCTATGTATGTAGGCATTATGCTGGGATTTTACCACTAGGTATAGGTCAAGGTTTGGTTATCCTCATCTGTTAGACAGAGGTAGAAAAGGCATCCCCAGGGCCCTCATCTGATTCATCCCGGAGCAGGAGGGCATGCCAGATTATTCGGGCTAGAGAGATCTGAAACGGGCAGTCTCTTTGCAAGGAGCTCCTGCTTGCTAACTCAGCACCTGGGTATGACTGCTTCACCTCTGGCCAAACAGGTCCAATCCCCCTTTTAGTTGGTCTGTACCACCATCAAACTCTCGTCCTTTCTTATGAAGCTAGGATGGCTACCCTCTGCCTCAAGTGTCACGGGAATCTCATTGGAGGGGCCTGACCTCTCAAACCACATCTTTCTGCACACGTATCTTTTCATGTGTTCCACTTTGCTTTCTGTGAATAAGCAGATGTGATAAATACTACAAACAAGCCCCCAAAAGCAACTTGGAGGACAGAAGGTTTCTTTAACTTTTAGGTTCCAGTCCTTCACCAAGGGAAGCCAAAGCCGGAACTCAAGATAAGAGCCTGATAGAAAATGTAGAGAAACACTGTTTACTGGCTCACCTCTAGCTTTTTTATACAACTCACCTGGGGGTGATACTGTGCCTAGTGGGCTGGACTCCCATGCATCAATTAGCAAGAAAAAATGTCCCACAGACATGACCACAGGGCAGTCTGAGCTACGTAATTCTTAACTGAGACTCTTTCAGATAATGCTTGGCTGTATCAAGGTAGATTTCCCTGGTGGAGTCTACCTCAGCAGCAGTGTTGATGTGACCTCCACTTTGTCCCCTTGGGCTTGTGATCTTAACTTTCACAGCTGAAGTCCAGGTGATACCTGGATTCCTTTCCTCCTTTTATTCCAGCTCATACTATCTGAGTTAGGATGTCACAAACACTGGAGTCACCCCAAGTTGGAGACATAGCTTGGGGGTTTGTCATGAAGCCTCAACAGTCAGCCAATGTTTTGCTTATGACGTGGTAGGCCAGGCTAACGGCAGCAGCACTTTGCTGGAACACTGTCAGGCTGCTGTTGCCAGCCAACGCCATGTCCTCTCCCTTGAGGGGTGGTTTCTGTGACTTCACTCTCCCTAGATCAGGAAAAGATAATCGTTCCTTTGATGTTTTCCAGAGAGGGACTCTTAGGAAGCTGTCCCCCTGCAAACAAAGCGGTGTGAATGAAAACGCCCAACCAGAAATTCTATTCAGATATTTGAGGTTTCTCTTCTGTCCCAGTAAAGAATGCCTGCAGCATCAGCCTTAAAATATGAAATCTTATTTGGGGTTTTAAAAGGTTTTCTGCCATTCTTTGATATGAGGAATTGCTTAGATTTCAAAAAATAGAGATTGGAAGGCTGCTTTTTGGAGGGGCCTACATGAAGATCCGCGTGTAAAAGCGATCTATACCAGCCTATACCAACCACCCAAGAGGCCAAATCAGAACAGCTTTCAGAGCTCAACACTGAAGTGAGGAGACGCCTAAGAGGGGCACACTGAAACAAAATATTGCAGTGGAAAGCTTTTAGACTTTGAATATTAAAATTATTAATTTTACTTGCGTAAAAGTGTAGTTTTCTGTTTGATGTCAGTATATATATACATATAAGAGATATGTGTATATATGTATGTATATATACATACATAAGTATAATATATTTATATGTCATATATCCTTTATATATTTTATATACATATAGGTATAAATGTATGTATGTATACATATATACCTTATATAAATATATAATATACATACTAATGGGAAAAGAAACTGAAAAGCAGCGCTAACTTACTTGGCTCAACAGTCTTCACAGGGGACTAGATAGACAACTGCATAGATTCATTTATCCAATGCACATTTATTGATTATCACCAGGCAGGCAATGTTACAACATGGAAGTTTAAGAAAAATTGCCTAGATTTCTGCCATTATTGTTGACTACTGGTGCCATCTGGCAAATTGATTTATTTAAATATAGTTGAATCCCTTTTGCGTTTTGTCACTACTTAACCACTTGATCAGAGCTGACAGATACATGCAAATCCTGACCAGGGAACACTGGGGAGCCCACACTGCCATAGACAGCAAGCCGAATTTGGACTGCATGATCTTCTGCTGTGGCTGAGGCTGGCTTCCAGCACCTGGGCACAGGGTGATTCCTGTGCTGATTGCAGCATGTGCTAGAATGAAACATGAGAGCCTCTTGCAAAAAACTAATCACGAGGTGTTTTAATCTGTTTATAATTATTCATAAAAAGCATTTTATATTTTAGAGTCACAAACCACTCTGACAATATTATGAAAGCTATATATCTTTTTTTTTCTGGAGAAATGAGTATAATAAAAGCACATTAAATTTTAAAATAATTTAAAATTTTTCTTTGATAATTTCATATATGTATATAAACATTATAGTAATTCATTATATTTTGTTTATATTCACTGCATATTTCCTTTTTTCTCTCTCTTTCCTACTCTCACTGGAGGCCTCCTTTCAACACATTTTGCCTCCCACTTTTGTGTCTTTTCACCCATAGAGTTTAGTTTCTAGCAAGTGCGTGTCCTGTGTGGTTATTTACTAGATCATGGGCAGCGTGCCGGTGGCTACACCTCTGAAGTAAAATTCTTTTCCCTTCCCCACCTGTTACTAACTGCAATAGCTACTCAGCTGAGGGGATGGCCTCACCTGCCCCTCCCCCATCAATGATGGACCGTGGATGGGCATCTCCTGCAGATCGCCACAGCTGCCGTGACGTCATGAGCGCGATGACCGTGAATCCTCTAGTAGACAGCGTTCCATGTTGCGCTTCTCTGTCCTCTGGCTCTTACACTCTTTTCTCCTCCTCTTCTGTGATGTTTCCTGGGTATTGAGGTGAGTTAAGGCTGAGAATTCAACAGTCACTTCTCAGCATTCCACCCGGTATGAGTCCCTGCATTAACTGCTACCAACTGAGAAGAGCATCTTCTCTGGCCATGGCAGATGCAGTATTAATCTAAGGCTAACATTAAATATTTAGAAGGCAATTGACGACATTTCTGTCCATCACAACAACAGATGTACGCTCTTCCATAGGACCTATAACTTTCCCAGCCATAGCTCTTGGACAGATTTATAGTGCCAGGCATGAGTGAACCTACTCAAACTCAAGCAAGTTTCTCTTGTAAGCTTCAAATCCAAATGGAAAATGTCTGGTTACTCCCATAACATCCATGCTACTATTTTAGTTTGTAGACATCTTGCCCAGTAGGTAAACACTGTAGCACTCTGGCATTTGGGGTCCACTACTGAGTAAGCTCACAGGTGAGTTTCTTCCTTCGTGGCCTACATAGCACCTTCCTGCACAGTGAAAGCTACCAGCAAGGAGGAAGTGGCCAGGTCATTTCCAGTTTGCTTACTGTATGTCTTGAAACCAAAGTTACACACAATTTTTAAAATCTTCACTTCTAAGGCAGTAGTTCTCAGCTCTCCTAGTGCTGTGTGGCCCTTTAATATGGTTGCTCATGTAACGGTGACCCCAATCATAAAATTATTTTGTTGCTACTTCACAACTGTATTTTGTTAATTCCATGAATCATAAAGTAGTCTCTGATATGCAGGATTCTAACTTGTGATCCCTGAGGGGGTTTCAACCCACAGGATGAGACTCACTGTCTAAGCGTTCAGGAATCTCACCTAGCCAAAAACTGTTGTCCCGGGATGCTTAAGTACCTTTCCTCTAAGTCACAGATGTGAAACATCCATGAATTAAATTCCCTCTCTTTTAAGTTAGGAATTTGGGTGAAGACATTGTGTGAAATCCCTTGGCATGCTGTTAGATTGTGAAAGATGCTTTTCTTGTTGAGCAAGATCACCAGAGCGTAAGTACACGGCAATGCCTGCGTTGATGAGATGATTTGGTGTGCGGGCACTGCAACCCAAGTTCAGGTTTTCGTTTTGCAAGCTAGATGCCCTGCACTTGGATTCACTTCATCTCTTTTTTCTCGCTTTAGGCAATAGAAACCATGTTCCTCTCTATATTTATTTCACATACTGAACATACTCTTCTGTAAAAGCTTATATTCCTCTTTTTGATTTTGAGGAAGTCTGCTGAAGGCTTGTGGTTGCCTACTGTTGTAGGCTGTCTCAGTTTCCAAGGCTGTGGTGCAATACTTTCTTGGGGTGGAATGGTGACATGAACTTAGAACTGGTTGGTTATGGAAGTTATTTGCCAATGTGATAACCTCATATCGGCTCCCTAAAGATGTTTATGTACTAACCGGGAATCTACAAACATTTTCGCTTCTCTGGCAAAAAAAAAAAAAAAAGAGGTTTATTTGTTGATTTTAGGTTAATATCTGTCCTGAAGTCAGGAGACTATCCTGGACCTATCATTTTCAAGTGTTATTGTTTCAGGAGTTCTGGGAATCAAACACAAGACCATGGGCGCGCTAGGTAGGAGTTCCACCCCTGAGCCACATCAATGGCACAAATGGCATCATCAAAGAGGCCGAAGAGCCTCAGTAAGAGTAGGAGATGAGGTCAGGAGAACAGAACTTGGAACATGGAGAAGATGATGCTGTGGGCCAAGAAATACGAGTGGCCTCCGGAAGCTGGAAAAGCAGTGTAGTCCTTCTCCTAACCTTCCAGGAGAACACAGATCTGCCAATACTTTGATTTTGGTCTTCAAGACCCTTTTGGATTTCAGACATCCAAATGTGTAAGATAAGACATTTGAATTTTAGCATAATTTTGCAATTTATTGTAGCAATACTCATATGGTCACTAATGATCTAATTTTGGAAGGCTAAAATGTTAAACTAGAATATCCAATGTGCAAGCTACATGATAGGTATCATTTCCTCATTTCATGGATGAAGAGACAGATTGGCCCGCAAGAACACAGGGGCAGGATTCAAACCCATGTATGCAAGATTCTCAAGGCTGTTCACTACCTACCTGGCATCTGGGCTACTCCTCCCCCTAGGCCTGGCTGCTATGTGGATCATGTTCAATTAGTATACACTAAGTAAATGATGAATGAATGTGTGAAGAAATTGCTATAAAAAAAGCCTACAAGAGCTTTACTTAATATATGCCTAACCAACAGTAGTGTTGAGCAAAGCTTCCATAGTGACTTTTAATAACAAGTGTTATTATGGCCCATTTATAAGCATACCCTTCATGCAGGCTGCCTACAAGATGAAAGAAAGACTATTATCACTGGCAGGAAATAAAGAAGTCACATCTTACTAACCTGAGCACCCAGGCCATTTATATGATTTCTGAGCTTGTAAGCAAAAACAAGTTATCCAGAACAGATAAGCCCTGTCCTTAAGCCTCATCTCTTGGTTAGATTTCCGAATTACTGAGTCTAGAGGGATGAGGCTCCTGACAGAAACCCACAAAGACAGGAACATGGAACTGAAAGAGGCTGTTCATCTCAAGAACTGTGAGCAGGGAGAAACCCACAGAGGATGACTGGGTTACTCAGCAAGGAGCATGCTCAGATGTTAAGGGTGTGAGGGTTTCCTAAACATAAAATCAAGTGCAGATGGCCGGAGCCTTTCCCAGGCAGGCTACCAGCAGGTTACAGAAACATTGTTTCATGAAAATCTAAGTCTAAGTGGAAGAACGGCACACAAACTCATGGTTTCTAAAAACAGAGAGACCATTAGGTTGGGTGGGCAGGTGGGCGCCTAATGAAGGCGCAAGACTGGACTCCAAGATCAGTGTGGTTGTTAATCCGCTATGAGTGCAGACAGCAGCTTGTGGGCTGGGGTCCAGGGCTGAGTAAAACTGAAGAAACAAGCAGAGCAGCACTATTCTCTCTCTGAATGCACGTGCAACAGGACCATGGGTCTCAGACCACTGCTTCTCCAGGTAGAGCCACTCTTGCGAGGACACCTTTTCCTCCACAATGACGAACTGTACCCTCAAACTGTGAGCCACAACAACACCTTCTTCCTAAAGTTTCTTTTGTCGTATTTTGTCTCAGCAATGAGAAAAGTAACTGATACAGAAAATTGGTACCAAGGAGCCGCCATCTTTGTGGTAAGCCTCAGTGTGTGCCGCTCACAAGCACTTCGAGCTGCCTTTGAGGCAGGCGAGGGGTTTGGAATAATTTGAAGCTGTGGCCTGGAGAAGCCTGCGTGCTGTAAACAGATGTAAATGTCCATTTTGGTAGAGATTTGAACTGCCAGAACTGGACAGACAAGCAGAGGACTGTTTCTTGAAGTTTTAGAGGGGACGAGGACTTGGGAACTGAGCTAAAAATCCATTTAGATTACATTCTAGTTACACTGCCAGCTAGACTTTGACCGTGTCCTGAAAATTTGATTGAGGCTAAATTAAAAAATAATGGACTAAGTTGTTTGCAGAGGAAATGTCAAGAAAACAGTGTGCAGGCTGCAGCATGGTTATTGCTAACTGCTCTCGGTCAGAGTTACAAAAAGAAGAAGCACAAATATAAAAAAAACAACATACTTTGTTTATTTAAAAGGGTGTTTGAGCAAGTTTAAAGTTGCAGATAAGGCAAGTGAAGAGAAACTTGATGTAATTATTTAAAAGATTAGCATATATTAGGTAATGAATTTCCTCTAAATTAAAATATCCACTCCTAGAGGGAAAGGGGGAGGCCAATCACACTTAGGAAATTAAAAGAAAGAAAGAAAGAAAGAAAGAAAGAAAGAAAGAAAGAAAGAAAGAAAGAAAGAAA
>OU015746.1:54735845-54752222 GCA_907169655.1 Acomys percivali | reverse complement strand
TTCTTCTTCTTCTTCTTCTTCTTCTTCTTCTTCTTCTTCTTCTTCTTCTTCTTCTTCTTCTTCTTCTTCTTTGTAGTCTCACACTTTAAGGACAGTCAATGTCTTGAGGGATGTTTTTGCAAAGAAAGGCTTTCCCTCATCTAGAGCCAAAGAAACTCAGCTTTCTTAACATCTCTCCAACATCTTCAGGTGAGCTATTTTCTTCTACTCAGTCTTTATAATTATTTTCAGAGGATTGTTAATCAGATATCAACTGCTCCATCACAGTCAGAAGCGAAAGTTTCCCTGCACTTATCTTGTAATTGAATCAATATAGTAGACTTAGAAATGCATTAAAGATTTTAAACAAAAAGTAAGGATACTTTGTGTCATTTGTACACATGTTTTTGTCTGCCTTCACATTTCTGAGTTATGTTGTACATAGCAAAATGTGCAGATCTTAAATTAATTTTTGACAGATGTGTATACTCATGTAAACATTTCACTTTAATTTTAAAGGTACTTTCTTTGTGTTAATTAACTTATTCAACACTAAAATAGCTTTAGTATCATAGTCACAAAAAAAAAATCATACATTGGATTTTATGCTCTTTACTTAAGCAACTGTGAATCGCCATCTTAACCCAAATTTATATGCCTGGCTTTTGATCAGGAGAATAAATGTTTTCTAGATTTAAGCCCATTTCTGACTTTATTTTTAAATTAACTTTCTCAAGTCTTTGCTTTCAGTAATGACTCTAAATCTAGAAATTTTGTGTATTTTTTAAACTTCTTTTTACCATATAGTAAATCATTTTATTGTTGACAAATTTAAAAAAACATAGTCAAAATGTCCTCAGATATCTTCATCAGTAAGTCTGTTCTGAAAAATTACCAATATTTACAGATCAACATGTTCTTCTTGATACTTTTTATGCATATAGTTTTTAAAAATAAAAATAGTTTCATAAATGTGTATAAACTATTGTCTCTTAAAAATTTCCATTAATAATTTCTCTCAGGTCAAAACTATATTTCTAATTTAAATGAGAATTTTAATTCAAGAATCTTACTAGTGTTTTCTTTAAGAGTACTCTGGTTTTTAAAATGTGTATTATTTCCAGTAATTGGGTTGTCCATTTCCAAACTGAAAGAAAACAAAACAAAACCTCTGGTTCTACTGTTTCTTAAGACATGTGTCTGTGGGACTGCTTAGTCAAGGATGTGTATAATCTTTTATATCAGTCCCTGAGACCTAGTTAGCTGTCAAGTAAAAACTGAAACAAATTTTTAAAAATCAAAAGGATTCTTCAACCAGACCCCACTAGGTATGGTTCTCCTCTTTTCCTTTTGGATATCTGACTGAGGGGTTTGTAGTTGGTTGGGTTCCTGTGATCCCAGCAAGCAGCACTCAGTTGTCATTGTCAACAAAGGATGAGATGCTCATGAAGGAATTATTTTGAGCCTTGAGTGAATGATGCAGCTGCTAGGGATGGGCCACTCTGATTGGCATTGGAGTTAGACCTCGTGGCTACACAGGAAGATGTGGGGGGTGCTCCACAGAATCCAGCTTAGAGTTAGTGGGCAAGAGACCCTGAAAGTTATAAGAAAACAAAGGCAGGGCTGTCATGGGGCGGCAGTAGCTGGAATGACACAGGGAAGAACCTCAACAGAAAACTCAGAGGAAAAACTTCGTCTCAATCCTGTCATTCCCAATCCTCAGAGCTATTAAAAAGTTCACATTTGACTAATTTCACAAGTCATTAATCACCCACTATGGACTCTATTGCAAGTGTGGTCACCTGAGAGCCCCACAAGCTATTAAAATTCCTCCCTCTTGTGTAGCAAGGCCTGCAAACATGGCCATAAGCCTGAAGTAGCTGGCCCATGTAGGCCAAGCTGCTACACTCGCGTTCCACATGCGATCCCTAAGATGCACGCCCTATCTACCCTTCTCATTCTGCAACAGAGCTGAAGATCTTACACATCCTAATCAAACTGTTCTGGATCCTATAGAGGCTGAGTAAGGAAGTATTATGGGCTGCCCAAAAGCTAATGTTTGCAGCCCCCATTTTTCACACCGCTCCTTCTTTTTTTATTCATACTCACATTATCAGGCGCCTTATTCAGGGCTCACCTTACCAAAGTGAGTGAACCCAGCCCTTGCTCAGGAGAAGCCAAACTGGCAGGTCTATCATAATGTAAAAATTGATGCTATTGTTGCTATACAGGCATATCTACTGATCAAACTCCTGCGAGGCCGTACAAAAGGATGTCCATAAGTGCCCTGGGGCATCACACGGGGCTTTGCAGAATGGTCCGCAGGGTGTTCAGCAGTAGGCAAGTCTGAAAGGATGCTGGGGAACAAGAGTATGTACAGAGGTACACCGGGATCCTGGGACAGTGGCTGTAACCAAAGCTTCCTAGCATGAAAGCACAGAGCTGAGGCTGGCTGTGGGGGAAGAAACAGTTTGAGAAGTCAGGACACATGTGTATATGGAGTTTTAATTGAAAATCCCAGATCATTCTATTTTACCAATAAAGACTTGGGAGCCAGATGCTGGGGTGAAAACTTGCTGGCTCAGAGAGGCAGAGAGAAAGCACCCAGCTGATCTTCCTACTCAGCTCATGTCTCGATGGAGAAGATCCAAAAGGCTCACTAGCACAGCTGACAGCTCAAGAAGAAAGGCCAAAAGACCTAAGGCCAAAGGCTTGCTAGCTCAAAGCCCAAAAAGCCAAAGGCCAAGGAGCTGAGGAGCTCAAGAGCTAGAGAGCTAAGAGCCAAAGAGCTAAAGAGCTCAAGCTAAAACCCCAAGTCTAAAGAGCTAAAGCGCTGAAAGCCCCTTCTACTTCCTCATGCTGTCTTAGATACCCTCAACCCAAAGTCCCTCCTACTCTTTAATTCCCTTCAGCTGGTTTCTTGCTCTGCCTCTTGTCCTACCGTTAACTTTATTAAACCCTGTGTACAAATAGCTCTTGGATTAAAGGTGTGTGTAAGGCTGGCTGAGCCACACCGTAATCACCTATTTACAATAAACAAAAAGTTCTTGAATTAAAAGTGTTAGACCTCAACCACAAGAAACAGGATTGACAGTTCAATCTCAAGGATCACAGTGAGATCAAATATCCTGCAACATGTGTATTTTCTTCTACAGAAAAGCAGGGCTCCTCCGGTTATACTGCATTGTAGGACAGAGCCGGAATATAGGATAAGGAAGTACACTGGGGACCTCAGATTCAGAATCTTAAAATCCACTTCATTATTAACATCAGATGATTCTGCTCAAACAATCACAGTTGAGGCCTTTCGTTTACACTTAGACACAGGGTGGACACTTTCAAATTTATCAACAAGGCTTTGTGATGTTCTTTTATTTTGATGACATCTTATTGCATTGGCCTTTCCAATATATTTGACCATGACTCAATGTAGGAAACAAACTTTGTGCTTCATCCAGACCCCATACAGTAACTGCACTGAGAAGTACAGTTATACTATCATATCCTATTATATCCTATTTATCCAAAAAGGTTAGTCACTGGCCCTTCTAAATTGATGTCATGCCCCACACTGGACTGAAATTTCCTCTCTCATGTAGTTGAGGGGAAGATGTAGCTGAAAGCATGAGATTACAGCAGGGGCGACATGGCAGGTGTGCCTGTGGAGGAAGGCAGTGTGGCCCAAAGGAAATTCCTGAACACACAGCGAGACAAAATGAGCAAGGAGCATCACTAAGAAAGGAAAATTGATCTGCCCCAAATTATAAGGAAAAACCGGTGTCTAGTAAAAGTATACAATAGTATAGATGAAACTGTTACATAAGAGATTCTGAAATAACAATCAATACTCCTTTAGATTCTTGAGTAGTAAAATCAAGTCTGAAGTATGCTAAAAATTGTATTCTCAGTATAGATTAAAATTAATATTTACTGAAAGTTGCATGGTAACAGAATCAGCTTGCCTCTCTCCTTCCTTTGAGACAAATTCTCACTTTGTAGGCCAGACTGGCCTGGAACTCAGTATGTAAGCTGTCTTAGTTAGGATGAAACACGATGACCAGAGCAACCCAGGGAGAAAATGGTTTACTTGGCTTACCCTTCAACATCACAGTTCATCATCAAAGGAAGTCAAAGCAAGGACTCAAGCTGGGCAGGAACCAGGAGGCAGGAGCTGCTGCAGAGGCCATGGAGGGTGCTGCTTATTGGCTTCACCATGACTTGCCCAGCCTGCTTTCTCCGTACAACCAGTTCAGGGGTGTTCCCACCCACAATGGCCCGGGCCTTCCCCCGTGAATTACTATTTAAGAAACTGCTCTACAGGTATGCCCACATCCAGATCTCATGAAGGCATTTTCTCAAATGAGAGTTCGTCTTCTCTGACTACTCAAGCTTGTGTCATGTTGACATGAAACCAGCAAGTCCCGTAGCCTAGGTCCCTTGTAAAGTGGGACTCAAGTCTAGCGTGAAAGTGGCTGGCTACTCCATGACGTTTATGTAACTGTCGTACCATTGGACATATCTTGCCAGACCTGTCAATGTTGTAGATCACAGGTTTCTCAGTGAAGTAAGACAGGTTAGTTCCTTTCTCCCTCCAGCAGCAGGTCTAGCACTTTCCTGCATTGTGGAAGCTAGCTAATAGCTTCTGAGTTAGCACTGGCTTGATTCCATTGATTTCACCGTGTTCAGTGTTTCAAAGGTGTGGTGTGTCCCATTATAGGATCTTAATGTCAAGTCCTGGAAGGCAACTGCCAACAGACCAGACTGTTTGTGGACCTGTGGGGCTACGGACCAACAGTTTCAAAGAAGCTAATCAATTTTTGGCACTGAAGTTTATATTTCTTAGTCATGTTGTCTTGTAGGAGCGTTGTTACCCTGTTAAAGAGTAACTCAATTTAAAATAATATATATGTATGTATATATGTATATATGTGTGTGTGTATATATATATATTTTAAGGACATTATGCAGCAGGTTTCCACACAACCTTTTCAAAAGGTCTTTAGTGTTAGTTGTCCCTTGCCATAATTCCTCTTCTACCCTGCCCTTCCATTCCCTTCCTCATTAAACCCTTCCTGTACCATTTTTTCCTTTTGCAACTATATATCACTGTGTTTTAACTCCCTTGAAATTCCTCCACTGGAGCCCCTTAGTAATTTCTTGGTCTCCGTGGGTATGCCTAATGGAAGACTCGAGGCTAACATCCACAAATGAAGGAAAGCATTCAACGTTTGCCATTCTTGGATTAGGGTGCTTCACTCCCGTGACACTGTAGCGCCCGTCCATTACCTCACAATTCCATTTTAGTAAGAGCTGAACAGCATTCCACTGTGCAAATGTACCATATTTTATTATCTACTTACCGGTTGATAGGCATTTAGGTTGCTTCCATTTCCTATCATTGTGACTAAAGTAGTGATGAGCAGAGGTGAGCAGGTATCTCACCTATAGTGGATATGGAGTCCTTTGGTTTATACTCATAGTGGTATAGCTGGATCTCATAGCAGATTTATTTCTAGCTTTTCTGAGAAAATGTCACACTGGTTTCCATGGTTTTTGTACCACTTTGCACTCCCATGACCAGTGAATACATGCTCCTGTTACCCCACAACCATGACACATTTATCACTTGTATTTTGGATCTTAAACATTCTGGTTGGATTAAGATGGTATCTCAAATTAGTTTTTAATTTGCATTTCCCCTGACAGGTAGGGATGTTGAACATTTTCAAAAACATTTCTCAGCAATTTGTATTTTATCTTTTGAAAACAATTTCATGACATGCTCTAGTTATTTGTTTCCTTGATGTTGAATTGTTTTGGTTTGTATGTCGAGACACTAACCCTCTGCCAGATGTATAGATAGAAAAGATATTTCTCCCATTCTGTGAGCTGCCTCTTCACTTTACTATGTAGATTTTTAGTTTCATACATTTCCATTTATTAATGGTTGGTCTTAATGACTATGGTACTAGGATCCTATTCAGAAAGTCCTTTTCTGTGTCAATTGGTTCAAATATATTCCTTGCTTTCTCTTCTATGAGATTCAGGGCATCAGGTCTTATGTTAAAGTCTTTGATCCATTTGGGGTTGAGCTTTGTGCAGGGTGATAAATATGAATCTGTTTGCATTCTTTTACATGAAGCTGTCCATTGACCAGCATCATTAGTTGAAGATGCTGTCTTTTTACATGCATTGTTCATGTCTTAGCAAAAGATGAGGTAACTGCATTCATGTGGGCTTACATGTGCATCCTCAATTTTATTTCCTCAGACACATTGGTCTGTAATTTTATTTATTTTTTGTTGGTTACTTACCTAATTATGATATCAGGATTATCTTGTCTTTGTAAAGAGAAATTGAAATGTTCCTTCATTTTTTATTTATTTTGTGAAATAATTTGAGGGGTATTGGTTTTTTCTTTGACAATCTGGCAGAATTCTGTGCTGAATTCATCTGGCTTGGGGTTTTTCTAGTTTGGAAATTTAAAATTACTTCTCCTATTTCGCTGGATGTCACAAGTCTATTTAAGTCGCTTGGTTTGTCTCAATTTACCTTTGAAAGGCATTCTGGCTAGTTTTTATGTCAAATTGGAAAAGTCTGGGGTCATCTAGAAAGAAGGACTATTAATTGAAAAAAATGACTTTATAGAATGGCTTGTCAGTAAGGGCATTTTAAAAAATGGTGTTTGGAAGAGCCCAGCATATGGTGGGCAGTGCTACTCCTGGGCTGGTGGTCCTGTGTCCTATGAGGAAGCAGGCTGAGCAAGCCACGAGGTACACACAAGCAGGCAGCACTCCTCCGTGGCTCCTGCAACTGTTTCTGTCTTGAGTTCCTGGCCTGACTTCTCTAGATGATAAATTACAAGCTGTAAAATAAGATGAACCTTTTACTTCCCAAGTTGCTTTTGGTGGTGTTTGGGGGTATCACTTGGTTGGTACTAAGTCATGGAGTATTGCTGTCATAGACCTGACCATAGGTTTTGGTGGCATTTGAAATTTGGACTGGGAAATCCGTTACATGCTCAGAGCTTAATGAGTTGTCTTATGGGGGCTTAAAAGATAATCCTGAAAGCAATGCACATGACATAGTCAGGGTTTTTTGAAATTTCAATGATAAGTAAATACTCTACTATTTGCCTTTTTTATAATATTTTAAATTAAGAAGTTGTGGCCCAGGCCAGCTGGGGCTGAAGAATTGGTTGTGATTAACAAGAGACCAGCACTATTGAAGTAAAACCTTTGCTTTGCTGGAACAATTGATGTTGGCCATCGAGGGCCAGAGAATAAGCACTAATTAAGGAGAGGCCTACATCATTAAGGCAGGCACTTTGGGGCATTATTTCATCAATGTCAATACATAAAAGCTGTAATCCAGAGGAAGCTGACTCCTGCCCTCTAGATTTTGAAAACACTGTTCTTTTGGTCTATAGATGCCACCCCTGGGAACCCCTGAAGAAAGTTTTTATAAGCTTCTAAGATAATGTAATCCTTATTACCTGTGGAACATGGCACTTTTCTTTTATACACTAGCACGTACCTGTGGTGTAATTATGTTTGGAAGTTTATTGAAAACACACATATGCAGACATACATGTTTATGTCCATGTGGAATGTTTTGAGAACTATAGAGCTCTTGGTATACAATAACTCAGACTCAACTTCTATATAAGACACACCAAACAGTAGTTTGGCTTCTAGTATTATTATAGAGAGGCCCCCAGAGAAGACCACTTAGACACAGTTTATAGACAATTCAGAATCCTTAATCCAGCCAGCTAGGACTTAAGTGTAGCACAGAGTTTAGAGAAAAGAGCTTTTAAAGGCAGAAAAGCAAATAAACAAACAAAACACCTGGTAGTTGCAAGGGGAGGTTTTGTGCAAACAAGCAGCTTAGTGGAAGCTAAGATAAGCAGTTAGCTGGATTTGAGGGTTGCATAAGCAGGCAGTTTAACAGAAGCCAAGATATGTTATTTGGGGCATCTTGACCTCAGGTTCCAAGAGTAGGGTTGAGGAACTTTTCATGAAACTTTCCATCAAGGAAATCAAATTCTAGTCAAACTGAAAATGGACCCAGAAAGACTACAAGATGAAGGAACCTCTGCACTGTCTTGCCCTGTGACAATATCTATCTGCCCAGTACAACTTAGCTTTTTCGTAAATTCCTGCTAGAGGAAGCTCAGAGTCACTGAGAAAATTTACTTCTTGCTCTGATGAAACCTTCAGCTGTGATCCTCCTTTCTTAGAACACTTTGTGGGAAGAGCTTCAATGTGTGCACCCTACAGGTTCAGCGTGAGGACTATGGTTAATAAATAGAGTGACATACTCAGGTTTTCTGCCTCATGAGAAGATTGATCGTACCAAAATTAAAATAGACAATATGATTGCTGTTACTTTATTTCATCATCTTGATATTTTATAAACATAAATATACATATGTATCTCATAAGATCATATATATATTCAATATGTACAATACATGTATTGAAAAGATAAGAATAGCAAAAAGGGAAAAAAAATAAAGACCTTACATTTGTGGCTTTAAATCCCTTGCAATGCTGGAAAAATCACTTCAGGACCTGAGAGACATTTTTTTGATAAGTGCTCATCAGGAAAGACAGGGCTGGCCTCTCTGCCTTAGTAGAACATTAGAGTTCTAACTTTCACAATTGCCAGCTCAGGGACATCACTTCTTAGTAGCAGTTCATTGACCAACCTGTTGTGATGTTTGCTTCCCTCTTCACTGAGCCTCTGTTTGCCCTGCTCTCTATGCGTTCACTCTTCCCTTTAAGGAGGCCATCCATCCATGGAAATCCATGGATTTCAGCTCGTTCTCTACAGTAGTAGTTCCTGAATACGATTCTGCATTTTAACAAATGTCCAGTTGAGTTAGACAATACTTTCTTAGACAATAGGCATACACACTTGTATTTGAATATCTGTGGTATACATGACTTTACAGAAGACCAGAAAAGAGAAACCAAACCCACCTAAGGGGGACTGAAAGGATTTATTGGGTGCAAAGGCTGTCAGGTAGCAAAGAACTAGGAAGAAAAAAAATACGTAAAATGCTGATAATTAAATTCTTTAAGGAAATAAGCCAGCTTGTTTTGTGAGGCAGATCATCTTGATGAGACATTTTGATCCACCAGGACAAATAATCAACAGTAGTGATTCAAGGAGGAAATAATTCTTCTGCTAGCAATGGGAAATGGTTTCTGTTTTCAAAGGCCATCCATGAAAGAAGTAAGGTAAACAGGAACAGGCTGAGTCCGTAAAAAGAGGCCTGCAGTGAGGCTTCAAAAAGGTCAGAAGGCTAAGAGAAAAGCACCCAGCCACAGATTGGACCAAAGCTCCTAAACAGCAGAGATCAATCACTTCTCCTGAAGTTCACTGTTGTATGAGAATCCTAGCCCCGAATATGAAAGTTGTAACCTGTCTGCCAGTGTCCCTGCTTCTGCATATATTTTTGTCCCTCATGAGGCCTAAAACATGACTCAGCAATGAGTCACATCCCCCAACCCCCAAAGGAAAGCTGAGGCACAAAAACACCTTCAGCTTCAGTGGAAGACTGTGAAAAAGATTTTGCATTAAGCAGAGCTTTCATTAACCCCTCCTCAGCATCTCCTTCCCCCCCCCCCCTTTTCACAGACCTTACTTATATGCTCTGTCTGCTGCTGACAGGATGTTGAATGGCTTTTCCTGGGCAGACACAAATAGGCATCCATTCATCCCAGATAGGGTACAAATAACAGACCAAAGGAACAATTTTACCAAGGTCCTACTTGATGAGTCAATGAGTTTATTGGGGGCTATTTACAGTAGTATGGGGTGACGGGTTACTAACTGGAATATAGATGACTCAAAGGTAGCTGCGTCATTGAAAAGTCCATTCCAGCACTGGTGATGACTTATGAAAGCTACATCCTTAAAGCCCTCTGCATGACTTCCAGGCAGCTCCAAAAGTCAGAAAGTCTCCTACCCACAGCAATTCTTACCGTTTATGTGACCTTAATGAAGAAGGGTCCTTGTAAGTCTGGTAAGTTTCAGGACTTCCTAAGACTTGTGAGTTGTTCACTTCATGTGCTAGTTAGTTTTTGAGAAACTGTATCCATCAGACTGGTTTGTGGGACATTTTCTTATTTGGGGCTTGATGTACAGATTACTGTAAGTGCTGCCATTCTTAAGCAAGTAAGCCTGAACTGTATAAGAAATGCAGCTTAGCAAGCCAGAAGATCAAGCTAATAAAGAATAAGTCACCTTCTAACTAGACAGGACTCCTAGTGGAGGGAGGGAAACACCAACCTATGCACAAAAAACTTCAATCCAAAATTTACCCTGCATACAAGATGTATAGGGAGTAAATATAGAGCAGAGATTGAGGAATGTCCAACCAATGCCTGGCCCAACCTGAGACCCATCCCATAAGGGAGAGCCAACCCCTGACACTAAAATGATAGGCTGCAATGCTCACAGACATAGAGCCTAGAATAGCTATCCTCTGAGAGGCTCCATGCAGCAGCAGATCAAAACAGATGCTGAGACTCACAGCCAACCATTAGCTGAAGTGCAAGGAAGCCCTTGGAAGAGTGAGGGGAAGAATAGAAGGGAGGAGACAGGAGCTCCACAAGAGGACCAACAGAGCCAACTAACCACAGCCCAGGGGAGCTTACAGAGACTGAAGCACCAACCAAGGATCTTGCATGAAATGGACCCAGCCCCCCCCCAAATATAGCCAATGGGTAGTGTAGTAGAGTTTTGGTTTCTTTAAAAATCTAAGTTATGAAATATCAAGAGGGTTTTGTTGTAATCCCAAGTATGAGATATGGAGCTTCTTTTAGTTTGTCCATCGCTAATAGCCTCATATGACTCAGAGAGGGGTGTGATGTGGTCTTTGCCAGCTGAAGATAGTTTAACTCTGAGGACTCTGAAAGGATATAAATACCAGAGCCAAGAGAAAGGAAAGACACTCAGAGAGAGACAGAGAGAGAGAGAGAGAGAGAGAGAGAGAGAAGGAGAGAGAGAGAAGGAGAGAGAGGACTCTTCAAGCTCCAAGAAGAAAGAAGGTTGCTGCTGTGTTTGGGTAGCTGGACTGCTGGATATCCTGACAACTGAGACTGATATTTTACCAAAGAACTCAACAATCCTAATCAGCCAAAAGTAGCTAAAGAGTATGCTGCCCCTCTCCTTCTAACCTTCCTCTCCTACCTACTGTCAAGGGGTGGGAAGTAGAGGAATAAGAAACCCCAAATAAGTAGATTTTAAAAATAGCACCAAACAAGGCCACTTGATCTTCATGTGGGTCCTCTAGGAAGGAGAGCAGAGGCTGTCTCTAACATGGACTCTGTTGCCTGCTTTTCGATCACTTCCATTGTCAGGGCTGCCTCGCCAGGCCGCAGGGGAAGAAGATGCACTTATTCCTGAAGCAACATGTTGTGCTGGGGTAGGCTAGGAGGGGGGCTCCCCTTTTCTGAGGAGTAGGGGAGGGGGAAGGTGGGAAAAGGAGGAAGGACAGGACCTGGAAGAGAGGAGGGAGGGGGCTACAATCTGGATGTAAAGTGAATTAAAAAAATTTCCCCATGGTCTCTGCTTCAATTCCTACCTCCAAGTTCCCTGCACTAACTTCTCTCAGTAATGGGAGTTGTAAGATGAAATCAACCCTTTCACTCCCAAGTAGCTTTTGGTCAGTGATTTTCATGGCAAAAGAAAGCAAACTAGGACACTCCCTAAATCTTAATGAGCTTGCTTACAAGATATACGGTTCAGTTCATTTCAGGGGAAGTTGCTACCCAACTTAGAAGAGAGGTGAGAGGTGTCACCTTCTATAACCTGTGCAGTCACATAGAGACTACAGCTCAAGAAGCCACTATGGGAGACTTAGGGTTACCATTGTATGCCCTTAAAATTATGAATAATTTTGATTTTGAGCACTGTTCTATGAGTGAGGTCTATGGGATGCTCAGGAACATGTAGTCGTGTGGAGGATACGTGTGACATGAACGTGCTCTGTTTTTCTCCTTAACGTCACACAGCGTGGTAATACATCACCAGAACAGCATGCCAGAGACTCATTCTGTGGGAATTTAGTAAGACTCAGAGTGAGGGCAAAGGAGGAATGTCACAGTAACCACTGAACAAGCAAAGCACTCATGGTCCCACTTTCCAGTCACACCTGAGCTTATGTTCAACACAGAAAAAGTCAGCAAAGCTCTGAGAAACACAAGTGACCAAGATCACTGTAAGCTTCTCTGGAAACCAGATGTTAGTTGGTGTGGCAGTGAGCCAAGGAGAGCCCTTACTATAAGTATGACAGTATTTCAGCCTTTGAAGTCAGATGTCAAGGAGGCTCCAACTTGCCGAAGGACACCTGGATTACGACTGTGTCATCATTCCCAGAATGAGAGTGAGTGGCCGTTGTTAGAAATCAGTCCATGAGCGTAATAAATGTTTATTTATTCCTGAGGCAGAGCCCAGGCAAAGTGGTCCTTACCATCAGTAGGTGGCTCTCCACGTGGTGATAGAAGAATCTAGATGGCTTCCTTCCCACAGCCTCTACTCCATGACATTCTGCTAGGTTTCAGGATTTCCTGGCACCTAAAATCTAGGTGAGAAGCGCTTGGAGGATTTGAGGTGGGAGGTCCAGGTGGGCCAGACAGTTCTGCTACTCACATTCTATGGACTGGAACTCAGTCACGTGGCCACACCAATAGCTGTAGGGCTTGAAAACACGCTCTTTTCTGTGTAGCCTAGAAGATGAAATGGGTTAGATAAACAACAGTCACCGAAGAGGAGAAGGACATCCAAGCAGTTCCAATGTGAAAAGCAGTGTGGCAAAGGATGCAAAGTGGGGGATTCAGTGGTACAGGCAGGAACTGTGCGTTACTTGGAGTTGTCAGAACACTGTAGGAAAGAAGAGGTTGTAGACAGAATGTCATAGTGCTCTGTCCCCCTGCCTAGTATGAGACCAGCAATGGCTGGAACATTTAATGAAAAAGAGGAAAATAAAGCATATATGAGTTGTTAATTAGTGATGTCTTATGTAGCAACCAGCCACATACAGGAGGCTGGTCCTGTGGGATTATAGCAGAGCTGGAAATTCCTGGCACCTAGTGATATCACAGCTGCCCCATGATCACAGCATAACATCCCATACATGTGTCAGTGATGGCTGTAAAAACAAACCCACCATGGAAGTCTCTATATAGAAGTATTGTGTTGTACGTAATGCTAGATAATACTCACAAATGACAGTTTATGTTTTTTTCTGCTGTACTTTTTGTCATTATTTTAGAATATATTCCTACTTATAGAAAAGGTTTACGGTAAAAATAATCTGTTGTTCTATGCTCCTGGCAAGCTCACGTGTGTGTGTGTGTGTGTGTGTGTGTGTGTGTGTGTGATGTTTGCCACACCTCTTGATTGCCTCAGAGGTTCACATTGAGTGACTAGCCTAAGCCATCCATGTTAGTGTCAGTGCTCTCATGGTCACATGCTGAAACTGTATGACACAAATGCTCAGAATGCAGTTTCATCCTAAATGACACTTAGCTGTGTTTGTGGGGGAGGGGTGGGGTCTGTCCTTTCCTTTTTCCCCTTCTGCTTTCAAACTACAAAGATGAGAAAGAGAGTGCTGTTGAGGAGGGTTCCCCCCTTCCTCAAGCTCCCAGAATAATGACTCAAAATATTTTTTACAAATACCTAGATCATATAGCTAGGCTTTTCTCTGACTGGCTCATACTTTAATAACCCATTTATATCAACATTTTGCCACGTGGCTGGTTACCTGTGCTTGGGTATCATGCATCTGTTCTCACATCTTGCTGCCTGAATTTCCCATGTCTGGATATATCCCAGAATCCCTTCTATTTCCTGCCATAGAATATAGCCATTTTTAAATTGATGGGTGTTGCATCCATACAATACACAAGCTATTTCTTCTACAGAGTGGGAGCAGGGAAGAGGAGGCCTGGAACAGAGGGCAGACTGTAGCTAAGTCTCTGTCTGCATGCTTTCTAGCAGCTCAGCCCTGCAGACACTCAGAATGGGAGTTGGCACTCCAGGTGTGAAGAATCAACAGGCAATGGAGTGTTCTTTGTGTTCATCTCTTTATGTGCACTGGCAGCTGTAGCGTTTGTGACTGGACAGGAAATGGCAGCAGGATTCCCACTTTAGCATGATGCCCAGCAGGCACGTTCCTAACCTAACTGTTCATCCAGTCACACTCAGCCCCTGTCAGTGTGTTTCACTGCACTGTTTAATCTCTTCTTCAAAATGCCTAAAGAAAGAACCCAGGGCCCTCTGCTGAAACAGTGACATCCTCCTGGGAGTGCAAGGTGTATTAAAGGGTAAAGGAACCAGCCATCTGCATTAACTAAGTCTAGCTAAGGAAATTGTTTCTGTCTGCCCAGGCTTGACAAATCAATTGATCTATTGCATCATTCCTTGGGTTTCCTGGGAGCAAGCGTGTCAGCTTTTCTGCAGAAATGCATTCCTGTATTGAGCCTGAGTAATCGACAGGAGGTTATCAAGTGATCATAAGAGGAGTCTCTCTCCAGCATTACTTCTCAGATGAAAATGCTCTACCCCAAGCTAATGGGGGGAAACTAATCTTTACAGGAGCTTCCCTCGGTTTGTCTTGCTGTCCTTTATTGTTCCTTGTAGCCTGTCTGAAGTGCACTGCAAAAGGACTCTGGCTAATGCCACCCTACTGACTGATTTCCTCCTTTCTGCAAACCCTTTATAATGTTCACATGACTTCTGAACCTCCTCATATCAGGGCTCAAGTGTCTTAAAGCCCCGTGAACTGAAGTCTGTCTGTCCATGGGCACTGTCCATCTGTCTAATTGATAGTTCCCAGCAAAAAAGAAAAACATGGGGAGGAGGAAGAAAACGTATCATTAAAATTCTACAATGAGGGCCAGGTGGTGGTGGTGCATGCCTTTAATCCCATCACTTGGGAGACAGAGGCAGGTAGATCTCAGTGAGTTCAAGGCCAGCCTAGACTACAGAGGGAGTTCCAGAACAGCCAGAGCTGTTATACAAAGAAACCCTGTCTCGGAAAAACAAAACAACAAAAACAAAATCTACAATGAAAGCATTTTTTCTTCTATAGTTTATCTTCTGTCTTGTTAGCATTTTTGAAAAATTTGTTTGTTTAGTATTATTCTAAGGCTAAAGAAACATTAAAGTTTTCCATCGTTACCTTGAGTTTTTGCCATCTGTATTTGTTTGTATAATAAATCTTTAAATGTAATTATAAGATGCAAATGCTAATATAAGGACATGCTTAAGTTTATGGAATCTCCGTATATACTTGCACAGATCCGGCTTTCCTGACACACTGCACAACAGAACCAAAGAAAAAAAACCTGTTTTTATTCTACTTCTTAAAAAGCATGTTCCACCAGCATCATCCCCTAGTCTACTGGCAAAGAAGGCAAGACTGAAAAGAAAGAGGACTCTTGTCTTACTGTCCCCTTCCTTTTGAGGTCACCATCTTTCAGCATGTGATCATCTACTGTAGGAAAATAGAGAGGGCAGGAAAATGTTGACAGAGCCCCTGAGCTACTCATATTTCTTAAAAAGTCATTGTCTTCTTTCTCTTTCATAGCAAGCTCTGAGTGGAAGGGGAGCACACTCTCCTAAGGCTGTCTGCATCTCATCCACTCAGCTATACACATAGCCCTTACCCTGTACTCCCTTGTGTCTGATGCCTCCCCAAGCATGTGGAACCTCTAGGAGTCTCTGCTCATGGTGCACCTCAGAAGCCTCTACACTTCAAACATGGCGCACTGTGTTTACTGCCCATGCTCCAGTGTACCACTAGGTGTGCAAAACACAAGTTCAGAAAAAAAAAAAATTAAGCAATTCAGGATGGCTACAGCAGAGCAAGAGACAAAGTGTGGGTCTTTCTGGACGTGGCTCTTGGCTGTCTGCCTGAGAAGTCAGCCCTGCTGGCGGAGCATGCCCACACAGAAAGAGGCTCCATGCAGAGCCATTCCTGTCTGCTTGGCTTTTCCTGAGCTGTAGTTGGGGTGTTTATATATCTTACATTACCTAGCTTCTTTCTAAAACTGTAGTGTGTTTATTAAATGCATTAGTGATTAACTCCAAGTCACCAATAATGCATCTGTGTTGCACTGAGTGAGGGAAGAAAAGAAATAACACTTCACCCTCAGACTGGTTTAACCAAGAGAGAGTCAAGATTTTAATTCTCTATTTCAAGCTTCCTGTGTCTTCTGTTCTCCATGTGTCTTTTGTTGAAGTCTGAATCTGCTCCTGCCTGAAGGCTGTCTTGTAAATCTGTCCCTGTATCCATATATCTCTCTCTCTCTCTCTTCTCTCTCTCTCTCTCTCTCTCTCTCTCTCTCTCTCTCTCTCTCTCTCTCTCTCTCTCTCTCT
>OU015746.1:54712760-54735835 GCA_907169655.1 Acomys percivali | reverse complement strand
TCTCTCTCTCTCTCTCTCTCTCTCTCTCTCTCTCTCTCTCTCTCTCTGTGTGTGTGTATATTGCTACCAAAGGACTTTGCTCTGTCTTTATTAACAGAACAGAGGGCATCATATGGGGAAGGAATAAGGGCTACTTTACAGAAATATTTAACAGAGTTTTACAAGTGATTAAGTCATTGACTGCACCTGACCCCAAATGACCCAGATAACAAACAGTACTGCAAACGTCGTTGTTTCTCAAGCAGTATATTCAACATTTGTGAACGTAACATGTATGGCAGATACTTACTTTAGAAGGCGCTTTCAACCTTGGCATTTGCTGCTTTCAGCATTATAAGTGCTGGAAGTACATTATAAGATTACAGCTATGCATTAACTTAGGTTGTAAAAGCTGATTATATGGGAACCACAAGACAAGTGTGGTTAGCTGTTACATTGTTATCTTATAAAGCAGGTTAATCAAAAAGGCCTGATACTCAGTAGGCTAGCAGTCTTATGTTTCAAGTGCAAGTGACCTCAAGGTATACTGTTATCTCTGGCTGTGAGGTCCAGCCAAAATTCCAGTCTCTTAAAACGTAATCAATATTTTTATCTTAATGCATTGCCATACTGTTGGATTTAGTGGATACAATAAAAGTGAAGCAATGAAAATAACATACAGTTATGTCATTGTAACATAGACATCATTGTGCTCAATAGTTTTTTAGAAGACCATTAATATGATTTTAATATTAATTTCACTGAAGAACTGGTGAAAATCCATAGTCTAGGGTTGCCAGGGGGGATAATGTGGTCTGTTACAAATGGTCTCTGGTCTCTAAGGTCAAATTCTGTCCTTGTTTCACAACATTCACTAGCAGACTAACCATTCATTGATCAAGACCACACATTTCCCCTCTGTTCCTCTTGCATATGGGTTCATTTTCCAGGACCCAACAGTTAAACATACTTCACTTATGGAAGCTGAAGTTTTATAAGGATATAAAAGAGAATTAATTCTTGGGCAGAAGTTGGATTTGGAGGGAAGACTTTGAGGCTACTAGAGAACCATGTATAAAATATTCTTGATATCCAACATGGTTCAGACTAACTCAAGCACAAGAAGAGTGATAATGTCTCAGAAGGCAGGTGATCACCAAACTTTGCAAAGTCTAAGGGCGTAGTCATGCCTGCAGATTTCATAGGTGGGACTTGAAAAAGGAATTGTTTGGGTAGTGCCAATATCTTCTATACTGTCCTCTCTCTCTCTCTCTCTCTCTCTCTCTCTCTCTCTCTCTCTCTCTCTGTGTGTGTGTGTGTGTGTGTGTGTGTGTGAGAGAGAGAGAGAGAGAGAGAGACAGAGACAGAGACAGAGACACAGAGACAGAGACACAGAGACAGAGACATAGAGACAGAGAGAGACTTTGAGTGGAGCTATAGGCTTAGCTTAGGGATACCATGGTGTGGATTTAGCCATGCTACCCTTACAGGAAAAAGTTTAATGACTTTTTTCATTGAAAACAGATTTTATTTATACAATATGTTCAGGCTATGGTTTTACCTCCCTGAACTCCTCCAAGATCCTGTCCCACTTTCTCACCCAAATCCACTCCTCCCCTAGAATACAAAAAACAGGAATCTTAAAAAAAGAAGGGAAAGGAGAGAGAGAGAGAGAGAGAGAGAGAGAGAGAGAGAGAGAGAGAGAGAGAGAGAGCGCACATGCCAAAGCATTGTGAAACAAAACCCTCCAAAACAGTCATGGCATTTGTTTTGTGTTGGAGCTTGGCATGGGGCTCCTCTTACGTGTTACTCGTATATCCAGAAGAGTCCATTGGTGAAAGCTAATTCTTCCTTTGTGAGCGGTCATCAGTCTGAGATAGCCCCTGGGTTAGTGATGGGGCTGTGTCTACTTTCCCTCTCAGCACCGGAACCCCATCTAAGGGCCCCTTTTTGTCACCGGCCTGCTATAACAAGACAGCAGACTCTGGGTTGCTTAAACAACAGATATTTCTTTGCCCAGCATCAGAATTGGCAGTTTGCTTTCCTCCATGCAAGTGACCAGCTGCCTTCTTACTACTCTGAGACAGCCTGTTCTCTGTGCCCGTGTCCCCGCTGTCTCCTTTAAGGACATCAGCTGTAGTGAGTTAGAGTTCCACCCTCATTACCTCATTTATTACCTCATTACCTCACATTGGGAAGAAATGTGTTAACCTACAAATCTGGAGGGGGCACAGTTAAATCCATAATGTTCTCTAGGTAACATATGCCATCATCTCTAAACGAAGAGCACGACTTACCAGGCAGGCGAGAGCGGTAGGTACCTTTTATCGTGTTTCCATAGCTGTCATGACAGGCACAAAGGTTCTTATCTCACCTGTGCCCTTATGTTATTGGCAGCTTTTTGTTTTCTTGTCACATGTATATTCAGTTTGTGTGAGGTAGCAAACTGCAGGAGTGATGTCTTCCCAAGGACTTCCGTTCCGTTTGCTCCCCGTGTGTACCCCTCCCCAGACTATCAGCTGAGCAAAGGGGAAGGAAACATTGAGAAAAATGGGACCAGAAGAACACTTGGGGGAAAGAGAACTCTGAATAATTTCACTGGCTGTGTGGCCCACTTCAATGCTGATCAGTTTCCTTCAGTGCCTCCTCGGCTTAATTCCAGTGCAGTTGTCTAGAAACAAGCCACACGAGTCCTCCGTCTCTCCCTTAAACTAAATGTCTCCTGGTGCTTCCTTCATTTTCTCCTCTTTGCCCTTTTTTTCTAACTCACAGAACAACTAGAAAATAAGGGTTATAACTCTAGTTTATCATAAATTCCTCGTGCATGGCTCTCTTTGCCTACCAGCCATTCACCAGTTTTACTCAGCATTACATATTTATGGACTACCCACTGTGTGTCAGTCACTGACCTAGGCCCTTTGGAAGTGTCTGCGAACAAAATGAGTAAGTAGGTCTGTACTAGAAAGGCATGCTTTCCATATGAGAGACAGGGAGATGATGCGGCATGGCATAGACAAACACAGACTGGTTACATATGCAGATAAGTGTCCATGAGTGTCCTAAGGAGGTAGAGCCAATGAGGTTGGGGAGTGACAGAGTGCTCAGGGGCAACCTCTTGGAGGAAGATGTACTGATCACTTCTTTTGGCACCTCCAGACCTATCTGGTCTCCACATGCACACATTACACACACACACACACACACACACACACACACACACACACACGTAGTGAGAATAATTTTGGTGTCTTAAAAAACCCAGTTATGATTTGTAAACATGTTTTTGTCTTAATCCCAGGTGTGAGTTATGGGGCTGCTTCAGATTGTCTACGTCAGCAGACTATTTGCCTCTTGTGTGTTCTGGCAGGGGTGTGATTCTGCCTCCTGAAGACAGAGTCTCCAGTTCTGGGGACTCTAGAGAGGGTATAAAAAGACCAGAGGCCAAAGAGAGGGGACACCTCTGTTCCTCCTGCTGTCTCCTGCTCCTCTGCTTGCTGCTGTTGCTGGCTTGTCAATTGTTCATGAGCAAAAAGACAAGGAAAAGTTGGAGATACCCTGATGATGAAGATTTGGACTTGCCCCTGGGGAACTCAACACTCCTCGTAGGCAGGAAGTAGCCGATAGAGGTCCATGCTCCCTTTCCCCTCTAACCTTCCTAACCTTTCACTAGTGTGGGGATGTTGGGAGGGATTGGGGTAGATATAAGAACCCCAATAAAGTAAATAAAGTAACAAACAAATGTACCAACACACACACACGCACACACACACCTGAACAAAAACACTAAAATATAGTAGCACACTGAAGTCAGGGTGTTAACTCTAGTGTAAATGCACTCCTGTCACTAAGTTATTTCCTTGATAGGCCACAGGTAGGGCAATGGATACAATCCCTAGTGAGGGCTACAAAGCTTTCTGAGGTCCAGTAATTTTTCCCTCAGCTCCATTGATGTTGACCACATGGCACTTCTCCAACCTTCATTGGTTTTCTTTAAGTGTACTATTATTTGTAAAATTCCCTTTTGTGAAACACTCAGATTACCATTTGAACAGGCTACCTGCTTCCCACTGGACTCATCATGTATACACTGGTTAGTCCTGTGTAGAATGACCCTAGGATATAACATTCCTCCAGTACTAGGGTGCCTACTTTGGGAGGTGAGAAGACATGGAACTAGCATGATTTCTCCACATGTGATGTTCATGGTGTGTTTCTGTGTTACATTTATTGTGACCAGAATACTCAAGGACAACTTAAATGGAGAAAATGTTATTTGACTTACATTATCAGAGGTGTTGTCATGAAGGTCTGTCATCACAGAAAAAAAAAATTATAACATTGAAACCAGGAAGGAGAGAAGACACGGGTCTGGGAACTTGGTATAACCATCAAAAGTATGCCTCCTGTCACTACTTCCTCTAGCTAGGACTGTGTCCTCAAATACCCACCACCTCCTAAGCTAGGTTTATCAGCTGGGGTCCAGATATTCCCGACGTGGCTCCTGAGGAGCATTTCCTGCTCAAGCCCAACAGCATGATAAGGTACTGAATTTTACTCGGTTCTTGTGCTTTCCTTTCTTCTACACTCAGATCAACACAACTTGAAGAGTGTCAGACCATAGTTCAACAATGGACAGCAATGAATTTACCTCAGATTAGTCATTACAACTTCCTATTGTTATTTCTTTATATGCCTCCATGAAAAAGCATGCTTTTGCCACATGCGGTTTGCCCTTGTGGTTATATACAACTTGAACTCATGAGAAATCTACACAGGTGAACTTTCTCAACCCTCAGAGTCTAAACTGTCTGATGCTCTGAATAAGTTGGCTGTTTCATGAGACTTTAGTCCACCTCATTTTTAGGTTCGGTTCTCCCATTCCAGAGCAGTAAACAGCAGAATCCTCACTTCATGCCCCACGCCGAGGAATAGGACTTGTAGCTATGCAAAGACCCAAACAGAAGTTCCAAAGTAGTATGAGATCTCTAGAGACACTAAAATGGATTAGTCCACCACTGGAGGCCGGAGAGAGGCCAAGACGAAAATTCTCTCCACAACCCGATCCCACTTTTCGTTTGGCTGCTACAAAAGGCAGATGGGTCTCTGAGAATAGCTGAGGATTGTCCCAGGCTTAACTCAGTGATTACAGCAACCACAGCTGAGGCTTTGCATATAATAATGTCATTGGAGCAAATTAAAACCCAGTTCTGTCACCTGGTCTTCAACTATTGGTTTGGGAACATTCTCAAAAAAACAGGCAGGATATGGGACTCTCAGCCAGCTCCCTTTCTCAGCCCCACTGGTGTTTGTTTAACAGGCCACAACTACAGTGGCCAAAGATACAAAAATGAGGGCTTGATATGGACTTTTTCTCCTTGCAGCCATTTGGCTAGAACCACTGTTGACTGTCCAGCATCCCAATAGCTGAGACCAGCTGTCTCTAATACAGCACCATCCCATGAAGTAGGACAATTTGTTCTCATGAAAAGAAATCATCTCATAAATATACATTTGTTCAATGCTTAAAATTATTTTTCTTAAGGTCAGTTGCTTCTTTAAAGTGTGTGTGTGTGTGTGTGTGTGTGTGTGTGTGTGTGTGTGTAAGAGAGAGAGAGAGAGAGAGAGAGAGAGAGAGAGAGAGAGAGAGAGAGAGAGAGAGAGAGATGCATGAGGGTCCTATCAAGGCCAGAGGAGGATGTTTGGTCTCTAGATCTGGAGTTAGAGTCAGTTGTGAGCTGCCATGAGAGTGCTGGCAGCTGAAGTCTGACATTCTCCAAGGATTACAAGCATTGTTAACTTTTGCTCCATCTTTCCATCCCTTCTCAGAATTCTTAGACAATCATTTCTGCTTGTGAACCTACAAATGTGTTATCCTTTGATGTGGTTACAGGATGTCATGACCGTCTAAGCCTCTGATGTGGTGGTGAAAGTGGTAATGCTTTTTTTAACTTGTAGCATTGACTGTTCTCTTCTAACTCCCTGGAGCTGATCATTGGAACAGTCTGCTGAAGAGAACTCATATAAACTTATCACTTGTACCAGCAGGCAACATCTGGCATACAAGGTGTATAATATAAGAGAAATAAGAGAGGCTGGGTTAATGTTTGATGTGGTAGGAGTTAAGCCTACTTCTAGGCCATATGGAGGCTCCTCATGTCACTGAACTAACAAAGAGGCTGATGGTCTATGTTGGTCAGACTGGACGATACAATGAAGTCATTAAACTTCTGAATAATACTATAAGTCAACAACCAACTGAAAAATACATTTAAATAAAGCATAGTCATCAATGTATCAAAAAAAGAGGTTGTTGAAGGTAAAGGTACATTTTATCATCCGTGATTTCTCCTTCAAAGAAGTAGAGGACAAACATCCTAAGAGTTAGTAAATAATTACTTTACCCCATCTCTTCCAAGGGCAGCTTCTGCCAAGATGGTCTTCCATCTTGGCACTTGTTCTTTAGAATCTGTAAGGCTTCCATAGTCATCTCTGTAATTTGTTTTTCATATTCTACATAATCTTTATTCATAGTCACATCAGGGTTTCATGATTGGCCCATAAAGAAAACTCAAGCCAAAAATCATATATGCTTTAGCCAAGACTAAAACAATTGCCAAGGCATTTTTGTTTGAGGAAGTAGGCGTTCTTTTCTATTTGCCACACTTTTTCACTGCAGTCTATTTCAGGATGCTTTAAACATCATGATGTTGCACTAACACAATGTTGACTTGACAATTAACAAAAATCACCGCCAAATTCTCCATCCTATTGAGTCGTCCAGATATACCATGGCCACAGTTCAATCATGTCAATATCATAGGGTCAGGAGTGGTAGTGTTGGAATGGCAAAGCAGTGATGTGATTGGATTGCTGCATTTTTGCCATTGCCAAAGCCAGAGGGCTTGGCAAGAGGGACGTCCAGCTGTCCTTTTTCTGAGGGTAAAGACCGGCATCCAGGAAACCTACAAAGCTACACTAGAAACCAAGGGCAAAAGAGATGTGTCATTATATCAGCTGGACTGACCTTCAGCTGCAGGCTGTAGTGCCTGGAGGGCTAGTGCTAGTTTTAAGATGGTGCTATACTTGTTCAGCTTTGTCCTCATTGGTCAGATCCTATGTGTTTAAATGGTCTTCACTAGCTTTTTCCTTCCTACAAAAGGCAGTATTGCAAGTTGTTTAGTGCTTTAAAGTGCATATCACTTATTCTGGCTTCTGTTAGCTATGCTAACATCTCAGGTCTATTGCTACAATAAACACCATGACCAGTACTAACCTGGGGAGAAATGAGTTTAGTTGGCTTATGTATCTCAGATCACTGTCCATTGAGGGAAACTAAGGCAGGAACTAAAGCAGGGCAGGAACCTGGAGGTAGGAACTTAAGGAGAGGCAATGGAGGAATGTTACTATGTTCTCTGAGAGGCTCCACCCAGAAGTAGAGCAAAACAGATGCTGAGACTCAGAGCCAAACATTGGGCAGAATCCAGGGAGTCTTATGGAAGAATGGGCAAAGGGACAGAAGGACCTGGAGGTGAAGGGAGCTCCACAAGAAGACCAACAGAGCCACCTAACTAGGTCCCAGAAGGGCTTGCTGAGACTGAAACACTAACCAAGGACCATGCATGGACTGGACCTAGGCCCCTTACACAGATGTAGCCACGGGGCATCTTGGTCTCCAAGTGGGTCCTCTAGTAAGGAGAGCAGGAACTGTCTCTACCATGGACTCTGCTACCTGCTTTAGATCATCACTTCCCCTCACCAGGCCACAGGGAAGAGGATGCACTTGGTCCTGATGCAATTTGATGTGCTAGGGTGATTTGATGGTGGTAGGGTCTCCCTTTTAATGAAATGGTAGGGGAGGGGATTAGGGGAAAGAGGGAGGGAGGGTGGGACTGGGAGGACAAGAGGAAGGAAGCTGTGATCAAGATGTAAATTAAAACAAACAAACAAACAAACAAACAAGAAACAAGCAAGCAAGCAAGCAAAAATAATAAATTACAAGCCAAATGGAAAAAAATTTCCCTTGAATATAAGCTCTGGATCTTATGTGCTTCAAACACAAAGTAGGACAACAAAGTTCAACTTTTGTAGTTGATTCAGGTGGATGCTGCTGCAGACATCTTGCAAATGTTGGATCACCCTCTCTCTTCTCTCTCATCATCTCTACCTCATGCACAGCTTTAGAGCTCTCAGTAGGATTGCATGTAATTTTTACTTGAGCCAATGACATTTAGTACAAAAGTCTGTTCTCCAGATATATTAAAGATTAATTTCTATATTCCTTTGTCAAGACCCAGATACTTAAATCCTATCTTTCTCTTTCAAATCTTTTTCACTATGAGTGCTTCATCATCATTATCATCATCTCCGCCATCACCATGGAGTGTCTGGTCTTCTGGATAAGTGCCATTTGCAGGTACTGACATGTGACGTGGCTGTCTCAGAGGCCTTCACTCTACAGGCCCTCGCCAGGAATCGGAAATGCTTCTGTGAGGGTTTGGATCTCCTGTGCTCTCCCTAAGGCCCATATGCTAAAGGCTCCGTTGGCAGCTTGTGCATAGATAGGGTGGAGCCTTTAGATGTTAAAGCTTAGACTGAAGCAGCTGTTAGGATGCAAGCTCCTCCTCACTCCGTCTCTTTCCTGATGCCCTGGACCAGCAGCCTTCTTCCTGCGTGGTCTTGCTATGATGTTCTTGGCTACCACAGGCCCTAAGCAGTGTGGCCAAGTGCCCTGAATGAAACCCTTAAACCAAAGTCAATCTTTCTACTTTCACCCAAGGACTCCACTTTGGCACGTGGCCGAGCTGGACACCGATCCGGGACTTCTGCTTCTAGGCCTCCTCTTCTCTTACTCTGACATTTTTCTCTATTTTGTCTGTTTTTTTCATGTTGGGATATTTTCTCAAGGACTCTTCATGACATTCTAGTGTTTTGCAGCATTTCTTTCTGTTTCAATAAACATAATCTCACTTTGAATGACTGAGATCCACCAAGATGGCTCTGAGTACTTGCCACCAAACTTGATGACCTGAGTTCAAACATCAGAAATTGTATCATAGAAAGAGAGTCTGGAGAGATGGCTCAGTGGTTAAAGGCACTGGCTGTTCTTCCAAAGGTCTTGAGTTCAATTCCCAGCAACCACACGGTGGCTCACAACCATCTATAATGAAATTTGGTGCCGGCTTCTGGCCTGCAGGCACATCTGCAGGCATGATACTGTATAAACAATAAATAAATAAGTAAATAGAATCTTTTAGTCCTCACTGCCCTCAAATATATATTGTGGCAGAGGTATGTCAACACTTACACAGACAAAATAAATACAAATATTAAATAAATGTTTAAAATAGAAGATTTCAGAGATCAGTTGGCTCATATACAGTAAAGGAGGTAGTGGCATCAGGCAACAGCTGGACAAACGGCTTTGTGTTCTCATTAGAAAGGCCTCTTCATCCCTTTCCCTGCCTCTTTCTGGCCTCTGGCCTCTTTCAATATTGGCAGATTGCTTCCACGGTGAAAGCAAGAGTGGCCGGAAACAGATTCCATCCACAACTCCACACATACTGCTCCAGAGCAAAAGAGAGAAAGTCACTTCCTACATCTGAATGGAAGAAAGTAGATCTGTTTGTCAGTTCAAGGGACCAAGCACCGACCAGGGTCCACTCAAGGATCTGTTTCTTTAACCAGTAGGAAAGTCTTCTTTCAAGGCATTGCTGGAATGGGGGAACCTATGTCAAACCTTAAGGAAGGGGATGCCAGAGAGCAAAACAGAGCAGACCAAGAGCCCAGAGATTTGCCCACCACCCCGCTATTCTCAATTGTCACAGATGACTCAAGTTCCAATTTAAAACCACAGAGGGATTTTTCTGAATTTTCACAAGGTTTTATTCTTCACAGTAAGGAGATTATTCACTGAAAATTCATGTGATTTAATATCCCTAAAAACCTTTATATAAAAATAAATTAGAACTTGTGAGAGAAAGTATTTGTCAGACCACACATCCTGATTTAGAGCTCAGAAAATGTGGTCTTTGTCATAGGTAAAGACAGCCGGCCACAGGCAGCTGGGTGTCTGCCATCCATCCACCTGCCCACCTACAGGGCTCTGCTTCTTGGCAGAAAAGGCAGCCTGCTTGAGCACTCATGAATATATGTTTAATGATGCAACATTTATATGATGCCAAGGAGACTTTGAAATGACTAAATTTAAAATAAATCTTAATACCTACAGCAAGAAAGGGAAGCAGAAAGGAATGAAGACAGTTGTGTGAGTTAGTTAAGAAGACATGTTGTGAAAAAGCTAAAATCAAGCATGTCAAGACTCCTGTCTCTCTCCCTCTGTGCAGTGAGAGCAGGTCACAGCCATTTTAGACTTCCAGCTTAAGGGAGCAGAAAATGAAAAGATTTAGACGATACCATTTGTGATTAGGCAAATAAACTGCACACTCTACCATGTTGCTGTCACTAAACTGAAGGAAAATGTTCTTGTTATCTGGACAAGACCAATAGAAAACATAGTGAATTGGACACGGGGGGCAGGGGGGCATTTTGCCACGGTATGAGAGGAAAAACTGATTAGGTCTCTAGTGAATGCCATGTAACATAATTTAAAACATTATCTTTAAATTAATGTGATGTCATTAATAAGTGACAGATTTCAGATTGGAGAAGTAACTAAGTGGTAAAATACAGGGCAAGTGTGAAGACCTGGGTTCAAATCCTCAGAAAACATATAGAGCTGGGTACAGAAATTCTAGGTTATAGTCCCACTCTTCCTAGGCAACAGGAGAGGTAAATGCAGGAGAAACTACCAGATAGCCTGCAAATACAGTGGGAGAGCAAAACAGTGACCTTGTATCACACAAGGAAAGGACTGACACTTCTGGTTATCCTTTGATCTTCACATGTGCGCACTGTATATGACCACACTCACACACATACATAGTACACACTGTACACACACACACACACACATGCACACACACTTCACTCACTCACACAGGGTGGCTAATTTCAAAGATATAAGATACCTAATCAGAAGTAATAATATGTTGAAGTGGTGGTGCACGTAAGATGCATTTTGCTATAATGCTGGCTCTTAGAAAATTGAAGAAAAAGAAAAATTCAGTGAAATTTAGAGCTCTTTAGGAAGTCCACATGGTTTCATGTTCACCTGCTTGTGGGGATGTGTTAAATCCAATTCCTTAATGATTCTACTTTATTAGGAATTTATTAAAGGAATGTACCTCCCTTACAATCTGACTACCCTAAATAGGAGGGAAAGGAAATTAAGGAGAACAAGAATGAATCCTTCTGGGTATCACTTCTACAGGGCAAATGCCCTGGTGTATTTCTCAGGAGTCTAGCAGATCCTCTATCCGACAGAGGAAGCTGTACCATCCACAGACAGAACCTGGAGGAATCCACTGAGCTGGCTGCCAGGCACCAAATCCTCCAACACCCTGCGCCTTGGGCAGGAACCTCTGATCACTCTCACCGCTGTCCCTCAATATCCCCCTCTATCTTTCCTGCTTCCTTCTCTGGCTTCCTATTCCTAAATGATGGTTCTTTTGCAATACAATACCTAGGGCAGAGTTGTCGGGTAAAGCCTGTTTTTTTTTATTGAAAAATGAAATCATTCATATTACATCTCATTTGCTATCCCATCCCATGCATCCTCCCATTCCTCCCTCCCTCCTGATTTCACCCTATTCCCCTTCCCTATGACTGTGACTGAGGGAGACCTCCTCCCCTTGAATATGATGCTAGAGTATCAAGCCTCTTCTTGGTAGCCTGCTATCCTCCCTCCTAGTGCCATTGGGCCTCCCTATCAAGAGGACATGGCCAAATATGGGGCACCAGAGTTTATGTGAAAGTCAGTCCCCAGTCTCCACTTAACTGTGGAGAATGTTCTCTCTCTTGGCTAGATCTGGGTAAAGGTTTGATACTGACTGCACGTATTGTCCTTGGTTGGTGCTATAGATTGAGCAGAACCCCTGGGCTCAGATCCGCCCATCATTGTGTTTTTCTCGTAGGTTTGTAGGACCCTCTGGATCAATCTATTTCCCTATCTCCTATATTTCTCTCACCTAGAGTCCCAGTAAGATGTCCTCACCTCTATCCCACTTTCCTAGTAAGTGAAGACTTTCATGAGACATGCCCCTTGGACTAGTGTCCAGTTATAAGTGAGTATATGCCATGTGAGTCTCTCTGCTTCTGGGTTAGCTCACTCATTATGATCATTTCTAGTTCAATCCATTTGTCCACAAATTTTAGAAATTCCTTGTTTTTAATAGCTGAGTAATATTCCATAGTGTAAATGTACCACAGTTTCTTTATCCATTCTTCTACTGAGGGATACTTAGGCTATTTCCATGTTCTGGCTATTATGAATAAGGCCTCTATGAACATGGTTGAGCATATGTCCCTATTGTATGCTGGAGCATCTTCTACAGCATGATACTAGCACAGCAATAGGCTGGTTGATCAATGGAATCGAATTGAAGACTCAGATATGAATCCACACACATATAGTCACCTGATTTTTGACAAAGAAGCCAAATCTATTCAATGGAAAAAGGAGCATCTTCAACAAATGGTGCTGGTCTAACTGGGTTTCTACATGTAGAAAAATGCAATTAGACCCACACTTGTCCCCATGCACAAAACTCAATTCCAAGTGGATTAAAGACCTCAACATAAAACCAGAGACACTAAGTCAGTTAGAAGAAAAAGTGGGGAAGAGCCTGGAACACATTGGCACAAGAGACAACTTCCTGAACAGAACATCAACAGCCTAGGCCATCAAACCAAATGACCCAATTGAGAAATGGGGCTCAGAATTAAACAGAGAATTCTCAACAAAAGAATATCAAATGGCTGAAAAACACTTAAAAATGCTCAACATCTTTAGTCATCAGAGAAATGCAACTCAAAACAACTCTGAGATTCCATCTTACAACCATCAGAATGGCTAAGATCAAAAATTCAACTGACACCACATGCTGGCAAGGATGTGGAGAAAGAGGAACACTCCTTCATTGCTGATGGGAATGCAAACTAGTACAGCCACTTTGGAAATTTGTCTGGTGCTTTCTCAGAAAGCTAGACCCAGCCATTCCATGCCTTAGAGCCTGCCTTTTGTCTTGGGCTGAAACTTCCTCTCTCTCTGAGTCTATCTAAGATCTTTATCAGTTTGTAGAGGCAAAGTCTCAGTGGGGTCAAGCCACCCAAGAGTGCTTTCACCTTGGGCCCAGTCTAAGGCAAGATTACATCCTCTTCACAGGGATGGAGGTAGAAAGAACAGTTAAGGGGCGGGATCTAATAGTCCTGAGTAAAAAAGGGTGAATAAAAGTGGCAATCACCAAGACATCAAATGCAAATGGGAACATAAGTATTGTATAAAAGGAAAAGCTATGGCATCAATTAATTTTACCCCTTTGAGCTGCAGAGAAGTATAGTCTTGAGATACAAAAGGGAGCATGCCCAGGATGGCAGGTATCCCTGAAACACTGTTACTATCAAGTGAGCGAAACAAGCATAACAATACACTGCAGAAGAAAAAGAAGGGAAGTTGGGGACTTTGAAGACAATGGGGCATCACATGTGAAGGCCAGAGCTGACAGAGACACAGCAGCAAGGAGGAAGTCCAGCCTCCATGGGCTCCAGCACCTCACTTTAGTCTTTGCTCAGTCACTTTTTTTTTTTTTTTATCACATTTTGGATTTTTTTCTGAGGGGTTGTTTCATACAACAATAAGAATCTAGACTGACAGATTTCTTTCTGTTTGTCTATGCTCTGTCATTCCCTTTGGTCCTTTACACAGGCAGGAATTAAAAAAAAAAAAAAAAAAGATCAGATCCTGTCTTTAATTTGTAGATTTTAAAATTCATATCATTTTCGCTACCTAGGTTTCTTACCTTGTCATTTATTGCTTATTCATTTCCGCTTTTCTTCACTATCTGAGCTATGAGCCTCTGCTTCCAATCCTTGGTTGAATTAGTGTACAGATAGTCTGAAAGGTCGGTCTCCATTGATATTTCTCTTTTCTTGAGATTGTACCATTTCTTTTGACTATTAACGTGGTTTTGATAACTTTGCATTGCATCCTAGACACTGTGACTTTAAAATTACAGAGTCTATGATTTGCTATCAGCACCAGTGAAGGAAACATTTGACTGAAAGCCCTACTCAGTGGGGCGGCTGACCTTTGCTGCCTAGCCATCCTGTCTCCATCATGAGCGCCTTCTCATCCACACCACCCATGCGTGGCTCAGGACTCAGCCAGAGCCCAGGGTTCTGCATTTGGGATGCGCTCTGATCCTTTTCCTCCCAACATCCCTGCTCTCCCCAGTAGCTTTGATTCATTTGGATCTAACTTCTTGTTCCTCAGACCAGAAGGACTGTAATTCTTTTTTTCTGCTCATGTTCAGCTATCCTGTGGGTCTCATTGAACGCGATAGACTGCAAATGTAGTAAATTCTGTTCCTCTGCTCGTCCAAATCTGCCCATTTTGCTTCTTCTCAAATGACTAAAAGGGGCTGGTTTTGGTATTTTCTCTGAAGCATATTCTTATTATATTCAGAAAGGTCAGTCTGGGGAGGGTCAATAAAGTCTTTGCTAGCAGCAAGTTAAAAAAAAAAAATTCATTGACATGCGATGTATTCGAACCAGGAATCAGCCTCACAGAAGAGGGGCGGGGGGAAGGAAGTAAGGGACCCAGCACTGCCTACTTAATATCTTCCAACCTTTCCAGTCAAAGATTCCACTATTTTCTTACAGTCTCTGTGGCCAGGCTGGGACTTCTCTCCTCATACAGCTGAGACCACTGGGCTGCGCAAAATGTTAATGTGCTAAATCTCACATAGCTGGCATGTGTGGAGTGTACTCGAATGTAAGAGTGCAGCTCTCCAAATTTCCTTTGCTTCCTTGGCACCACACGGCACGCCACTCTTCACAAACCCATAAAGGCACCAGTCTAAATTGGAATGGTTTCTTTTTTTTCCCCCCTGAAATATAAAAATTGAAACTTTTCCAATGAAAATTATATTCCTGAAGAGTAGTCAAACTACCTTGGCCAAGTCTTTTAAAATTTTCTATTATAGGTTTTCCTGTTTTGCTAGGAAGAAATATTTAAAATCCTACACATATCAGATTTAATTAAGCCAAGAAAGCAGGGAATCAGAAAAGTATAGGAAATAAAATTCATATTTCTTTATTATGGAAATAAAACTGAAACATAGAAGAAGGAGCAAGGCTAAGATGGTATTTTCCAAGTACTGCCTCACATTGCTTTTCCACCGAAACACTGCAGGGTACGGTGCCTCCTCATGTGTGCTCACCACCATGCCTAACAATAACGGTCCAAGGCTACACTTAAGTTTCTCTTGAAATATCTGTGCAGTTTACCTTACTCTCTGGGACTCTAGCAAGAACAGAAAAGAAACCAAAAGAAGACTGTATTCCATGCAGACGAGAAACACTAGGAGGATAGATTGTCACTGAGACAGTGACAGCTCAAAATAGTCATGAACTTCTAGCCGAGTCACTTGTTTTGTGAAGAGCGCACTATTGCCTGTGGTCGCCAGAGAGCACCCAGGGAAGGGAGCCCCATGCCGTGTTGGAATTATATGCTTCAGGAAGAATGAAGTCAACTTCAGACAGTGCCATCTTTATTATCTGCAGGGCTCAACTTTTGTCACTTTTGCTTCTCTGCCCACTGATGTCGTTTGGATATGGATTGTGTCTCCTGGCATCCCATTGTTAAAGACTTGGTTGATAAAGTTGTGCCCTATGGTGGAAGGTTTAGGAGGTGAAGTCTGGTGGAAAGTTTTTCTGAAAGCATGTCCTCCAAAATGATTTTGAGGTCCCTGTCTCTTTCTGCTTCCTGGCTTATGATGTCAGGGTCTTAATCTAGCACAAGCTCCTGCCATATCTTGCTTTTATAAGTGATCTATAGCAATAGGGCCCCTCTATCTTGAACTGAACCCCTGAAAAAGTTAACAAACGTTTTCTCCTTGTAAGTAAATAGCCTCACATACTTACAGTTACACAAAACTGCCTGAGACAATTGATTCTGCTTTCACTTATATTTCTCTACAGATCTTTACACTTTGTGGCAGCTTGAGGCTCTGTTGATAGTTTAGTCTCCAGGATTCCTGCCTTCCTTCACTCATCCCACAAACAAGAGACATAATGGCTACCACTAGATGCCACTTACATGGTACCTACTCTGTGCCACTCACTGCTCCAAGTGCTTTGCATAAATAAGTCTTTTAATTAGTCATTTGGATGTGAGTCTGGGGACAGGAACTTAATGCTCCCTCACATTGTAACCTGAGGACCTCCCACAGCTTTAGACACACAGAAGTTGCTCTAGAAATACATATTTTTTGAAATGTATGTGTCTCTGGTATATTTTGAATGGAAATTTCCAGACATTTTAATTAACCTGATTGTCACTCATATGGCAACTAGCTGGGGTTTCTATAAAGCCACTCTGTGAGCCTCAGACCAGAAGTCGAAATTGGATTTTTTTTCCAGTGGCCCTCTGGATTGCTGGGCTGTGATCACATTAATGTGGCAAGATTACAAAAACAGATATGACCTACGATTTCTTGGACAGAAACTGACAGTGGCATGAATAATGCAATGGGGGACGGCAACCAAACACATATCTACTCTCGGTCTTATTTATGAATGACATAACATGATTAAAAAGGCACTTACATGGCTTATAGGTGAGTATGAACAAAATCAGAAAAGATTTTATATCTCCCTTCACGTTGTTGCTAGTGTTCGTGAGGGGGAAAAAGCATTAATTAATGTTAACTAATGATGAAGGATTAATGCTGCAGAATGTGGGGAACAGGTTCTTCCTACTAGAATAACCCAGCTTCAACAGAGGCACTGAGATGGGACACGCTCCTTCAGATTCAGTAAACACTGTAACCCCAGTGTTTCGGTGGGGTCCCTCCCTATTAACTCCCAGACATAAATAAGGAAGGTAGGAGACGCTTGCGTCCATAGCACCGAGAAGATTTAAGTATGCCAATGATTCTGCAACAGAAACTGGGAGTAGTTAGGAAGAAATCTTTTAAAGTGTCATTTCAAATGAGGAATTCTAGAAAGAGTCTACGTCTCTAGTGGCAGGGGGTTGGATAGAAAAGCCATGAAAAATTCATACAATCAAAATGTTTTTCAGAAATAAGAAATGATAGGTAGAGGTGGGCAATTACCTGGAAAGATATTAAAACATATTGTTAAATGAAAACAGCGAGTTATAAAATGTACGTTTGATTAGCTTTTCCCTAGAAAATATCTACCTTTCATCTTCTCTCCTGTGAGGACATCAATCATGTGTCAGTTCAGGTCTGCATAGGCAACTGCAAAACCTGATTATCTCAGTGTGCCAAGATTAGGGGTCACTTTAGGTTTTATTCCCCTTTTCTTATGTAATCTTGTCTTATCTTTATTCCCTTTATCCCTATTTCTTAGTGTGTGTGTGTGTGTGTGTGTGTGTGTGTGTGTGTGTGCATGTCCTGTTGGATGTGTCTTGCTTTTAGAGAAAGAAAAATAGAATGGATCCTAATGAGCTAGAGTGAGGTGGAGAGAGAGATTTCTGGGAAGAGAATTTCATTTTGACCCCCAGAGTCACCATCAAAGGGATCCCACAGAACTAAAGTAGTGCAAAACTGTGTCTTCATAGATTTGGCTATTGGGTTCTTCAAACTGCCTCATCATCGGAAACCAGCATATGTCTATGTCATAGTACTGCTCAGACCCCCCACCTTTTAAAACCAAGCCACTGGGACAGGGCAGCAGAAGCAGGTAGCTGATGGGCCTCTCTTTCCATCCTCCTGCTTCTCCTGCTGGAATCCTGGGGAACAGCACCCAGGAAGTGCCCCAGAAGGATGCAAAGCCCCAGGGCCAGGATGGACAGGAGGTAAATGGAGGGCGGACAGCAAGAGGGGAAATAAAGAGGGAATGATGGGTCTGTTCAGCTTCTTCATTCATGGATCGTTTCCCAGAGAGAGACCGCCGTGTCCCAGACACTAAGCAGTGATGTGCTTGATTCAACAAGCTCTGCTTGGGGTTTGTAAGATCAATCAGGCACGGCCCTCAAGGCAGAGTCTTTTTTTCTGGAGAATATTCTTTCTATTTACAGCATTTCAATAGCGGCAGCTCTGTGAGGTTGACTACATCTTGCATCTGCTCGCTGCTCTGCATAATGGAGCACTCTGAAAAGCCTGACCTACAGAAGGGTACAACTCCTTGTAATTAAATCTGGGGTAAGAACACAGTTGAATTTTAGAACTTTACATAAGGGGCTTCTTTACGTTCTTTGTTGGCTTAAAAGAAAAAGCAGAAATCAGTCGCAACACAGGAGAGGTGACAGGAGGCAGGGACAAACACAAACAGCTTAATGAGCTCTTCAAAAGGAAATTCACAAACTGCTTCCTGAAGCCTTATTTGAAAGATGGAGGCAATCAAGCAGTTGAGTGGAGAACGCGAATTATTTCTGCGACTCGGGGTGTGGACAGAGACAATAGATTACTGAAGACAGAACAATTGGAGGTCAAGGATTCCAGAACATGCTTGGTAATTCTGAGAGTGTCCTAATGCAGCCACTCTGTAGAGTCCAGGTTAAGTTCATGTGTGTAAAAGGAATTAGTTATTCCATACATATAATAATTAATTTCAAGAAATTATTATGGCAGAAGTTACTCCTAAACCAGCTGAAGTGATGGTAAAACACTTTCCCTTAAGTAGCCAAAAACATATGGACTGGACACTGTGAAGGGAATACATATATGTGGTTTTTCTGATTGCTTTACAATTGATCTTACTGTATGTAATATATATCTGAGCCTTTTATTGGACTAAAATGGGGAGATCTTGGAGGAGAGAGAGTCTTGTGCACTGTATTCTCAGATGCTGATATCAGTGCCCTGAGATCTGGGTACCACCCTGCCATGGGCATTGTTATGTATGTTGATTCATCTCCTGTATCCATTTGATATAAGAGATAATCCCCAATTATCCCTGATAATGCTGAAGCCTGTGACTGGGCAGAAGAGAGGTAGTTGGGGCTGAGGCTCATGGGAGCTTGGAGTATGAGAAAAACCACTAGCAGAATAAAAGAAGGACAGATGGGGGAGGGGGCAGAGACAGGAGGTAGCTGTGGGGATAATCAGGAGGAGCACGTGGCCAAAAGCAGCTTGCTCTGAGTACTGGCCTGATAAAAGGGAAGCAGCCCAAATGGAACAGGTATTTGGGATTTTGGATGGGAAGCAGACTAGATACCGTGGAGGGTAAATATTTGCCCAGATCTAGTGCTTTAAGGCTTATCATAAATCTAACAAGCTTCTGTGTCTTTTAATGGGAAAATAGCTGGTTTAAGAATAACGGCTGCCAGCTACCCAGAAGAGACTTGATACCCTATGAGCATATACAGGGGAGGAGCATATGCGTAGGGGAGGGGAGTAGAGGGAAAGCGGGAGGGAGGGAGGAACGGGAGGATACAAGGGATGGGCTAACAATTGAGATGTAATATGAATAAATCAATAAAATATTTTTAAAAAGAAAAAAAGAATAACTGCTGCCATAATAATTTCCTGCAAACATTATTGTTACTAATCATTTTACACATGTGTTTTTCCCTCTTCTCTTCTCTGGCCACATTAAAGGTCATTTTTGTTCTCAGATATGTAGTTTTCTTTAGAGGTCAAGCAGAGGATTTTGAATAACAGTAGTGTGTCCTTTGGCCCAGAGCAGGCTAGCTCCTTTAGCGCTTTGACTGTGTTATTATTTCTAATCAAATGCATAAGGTTGGGAATCTGGGACATTTGTTTTCTGTGTAAACTTTGAGCAAAGTCAGTTTCTTTTTCAGAACCTTAATTTTCTCCTCTGTGACATGGGAGTAGTGGGAAGATATGCAACAAAACAGAGAAGGCTTTAGGAAGTCATTGACTGTGAAGTCACGGAGAAACACCTGCATCTGTCTTGGACCACACAGCAGCATGCTCTTCTAGATGCCCTAAGATCTCTTGTCAGCTTTCTGGGGAACTCAGGAAGGAGGCACAGCTCCCCGCTATCACACTCAGCTGCCTGAGGAGTCTCCCTTGATGCTTAGGGACCTTGACTCAGACCAAACATAGAGAAGACTCTTGGGAGTATCCTGTTGACAAAGCAAAGGTGGTGTTTAGTAAAGACATTTTTATACTGGCTTAAGCACAAGAGTCAAGGCAAAGGGTCAGCACATAGAGTGAAGAGTGTGGGTGTGGACTTCCCAAGCAAGAGTCATGAAAAGTAAGACATACCTAACTGTGGGCACAGGTTGATAGTTTTAAACGATAGTCATATATAGGATGTGGGTGGGGTTTGAAGTTTAAAGGCAATCTTTAAAGGTTGCCAGGAACCCAAAATGAGATCATAGGGTGGCTCATGAGAGGCACTTGACAAGATTATAAATGATAAGACTCCCAAGACACAGAAAAGCAGGATTTTTTTTTTTTTACTATAAACAACATTAAAACTGCTGTTTATAGTCATAGGTATGTATGTGTTGGGAGGAACAAGGCCCTCCCTCAAGGTCATATTCTTTGAGGCCTCGAACCAACCTGGTTCACTGTTACTCTAACATAAAGTAAGTCTATGTGGAAGGAATATGTGGTGGTAGTCATATAGTGAATGCTGCCACTCTGAAACTTGCTTCTCAGCTGGTGAGAAGCTTGACCAGACTCCCAGGCGAGGGTCTCTTTTCCTCCTGCCCAGTAGTTGCCCATTCTCTCTATCCTATCTTCTCTCCTCTATCTCTATCCTCTCTCTATCTCTATGACTCCTAACAGAACAGCACAAATCAAATCCCGGCAAGACTAGACAAGCTCTAATTTAATCTTGAAGCTGCTGTAACTTTCACTGAAACAGGTTTCAGAATAGTCCCGTGTCCTTGAGTTACCAGTGACAGTGTCATTGCTAATCCCAGGCTTAACTGCTCACTCTCTCCTCAGTTGTGATGATCTATAAACAAATAAGCAACAGCCTGATGAAGAGAAACACCAGCAGATATTTCAGAAGCATTGGAGTTTAGAAGACCACTTTTGGGCTAATGCTCAATTGTAAGTGAGTACATACCATGTGAGTCTCTCTACTTCTGGGTTAACTCACTCATTATGACCATTTCTAGTCTCATCCATTTGTCCACAAATTTTGGGGTTTCCTTGTTTTTATTAGCTGAGTAGTATTCCATGGTGTAAATGTAGCACAGTTTCTTTATCCATTCTTCTACTGAGGGACATTTAGGCTGTTTCAAGGTTCTGGCTATTATGATGAATAAGGCTGCTATGAACATGGTTGAGCATATGTCCTTGTTGTGTGGTGGAGCATCTTCTGGGTATATTCCAAGGAGTGGTATAGCTGGGTCTTGAGGAAGCCCTATTCCCAGTTTTCTGAGAAAGCACCAGATAGATTTCCAAAGTGGTTGTACTAGTTTGCATTCCCTCCAGCAATGAAGGAGTGTTCCTCTTTCTCCACATCCTTGCCAGCATGTGGTATCAGTTGAATTTTTGATCTTAGCCATTCTGATGGGTGTAAGATGGAATCTCAGAGTTGTTTTGATTTGCATTTCTCTGATGACTAAAGATGTTGAGCATTTCTTTAAGTGTTTCTCAGCCATTCAATATTCTTCTGTTGAGAATTCTCTGTTTAGTTCTGAACCCCATTTCTCAATTGGGTAATTTGGTTTGGTGGTGTTTAGTTTCTTGAGTTCTTTATATATTATGCATATTAGACCTTTGTCAGAGGTAGGGTTGGTGAAGATCTTTTCCCAGTCATGTCCCATGAAAGTTTTCACTTACCAGGAGTTTGGGATATATGTGAGGACATCCCACTGGGACTCCAGGTAAGACAAATATAGGAGATGTGGAACTAGAAGGACCCAGAAGGTCCTAGAAACCTACAAGAAGAACATCGTGATGGGTGGATCAGGACCCAGAGGGGTCTGCTCAAGCTATTTCACTATCCAAGGACAATACAAGTAATAAACATTGAACCCATACTCTGATCTAGTCAATGGACAGGACATTCTCCACAGTTATGTGGACAGCATAGACTGACTTAGACATGAACTCTGGTGCCCCATATTTGGCCACCTCTTCTTGGTGGGGAGGCCTGATGGTACTCAAAGAAAGAATAAGCAGGCCACCAAGAAGAGACTTGATAGCCTATGACCATATAGTGGGACAGGAGGTCCCCCTTGGTCATAGACCTAGGGGAGGGGAATACAGTGAAAGCAGGAAGGAGGAAAGAAAGGGAGGATATAAGTGATGGTATAACAATTGGGTTGTAATCTGAATAAATTAATAAAAAGAAGATCATTTTTATAGTGTGAATGTGCACGTCTTATTAATCTACATATCTAAGCTACATATTTAATATTTGGTTTCTCATGGCATGAAAACAGTTTACAGCATGACTATATGAAGACTTACCTGGTAGATCTTCCTATGACTTACCTTTCCAAAGAACTTCTGAGACAATGAAAATACTTTTATTCTTGTGCCACATCTAACTATTGATCACTTGAAATGTGCCTAATCCAACTGAGGAATACATTTCAAGTCTCAATTTATTTTAACTAATTTGAATGTAAATTAATTTTGGACAGCACATGCTTAGAGAGTCAACACTATTCCCATTAGGATCAGAAAATCCAGTCTGCTTTCTAAAACAGGACTTTTAAAAAATGTTTTATTGATAATTTCATGCATATATATGAAGAATTTCAAACATTGTCATCCCGCATTACCCTCCCTCATCCTGTCTCTCTCCTGCTGAAACCCTTCTTCTTCCCAGCAAGTTCTTCTCAGTCTTAGTCACTGTTCTATTGTTCTGAAAACACCACGACCAAGACTGCTTATGGAAGAAAGCATCATTAGGGGCTTGTTATATTTTCATAGGGTGAGTCTGTGGTCATCATGGCAGGGAGTATGGCAGCAGGCAGTCAGGCATGGCGCATACCTGAGGGCTTCTATCTGATTCACAGATAGGAGGGAGGAGAGAGAGAGAGAGAGAGAGAGAGAGAGAGAGAGAGAGAGAGA
>OU015746.1:54667871-54703032 GCA_907169655.1 Acomys percivali | reverse complement strand
CAGCAGCAGCAGCAGCAGCAGCAGCAGCAGCAGCAGCAGCAGCAGCAGCAGCAGCAGCAGCAGCAGCAGGAACCTCAAAGCGTTCTCTGGAGCGGTTCTTCCTAAGAGTGCCTCCAAGCAGAATGATGAAGAACCAAACAATAGGAAACAATACTAAGACCAAAAAGCCTAAAAAGCAAAAACTCTTGTTTTGGGATATATATTCTCTCAGAGTCCGTATTAGGATGTTTATCAGTTTGCAAAGACCATGCCCGCAGTGGACAAACATCAAATGTTCTCTCACAAGTTTCCAGTGGAAAAACACAGCACATCTTCACACAAGCCTGTTTCACACCTTGCATTTGGGATCAAAACAAAAACATGTTTGTATCCACTACAGAATCCCTTCAAAAGATATTCACAACCTAATTTCTGGAGGCTGGGAACATATTGCATGCATGTTAGAGAAAAAAAATAATTAGCCAACTTTTAGCTTGGGGAGTGTATCTTGAATTATCCATGTGCACCGATATATAGCTGTTCCTATTGATCTATGAGAGATTAGTTCCAGAATCCTCTGCAAGAGCCAAACTCTATGGTTTATCAAGTCCCTTAATAGAAAAGGGGTTAGTGTTTGCATGTAACTTACTTATATTCCCTTACACTATACATAATCTTTAGACTACGTAGTTTTTAACACAATGCCAGTGCTACACAAATGGTTGTCATAACTCTGCGTTTAGGGAATAATAATATGATTATATTTTATTTATTTTTTTAAATAAAAGATAGGCTGAATCCATAACACAGAACCTATAGATCCAGGGAGCCAACTATAATAATAAAGGACTTTTGATATACAAAATCTCTGTGAAAATCTAAAAATCTCCTAAGTGTGGACGTTCATAATTTTAAAAAAAAAAACTTCCTATGTCTTATTCCAAGTGGGAAGAACCAGAGTACAACCACAGCCAAAGCAAAGCAAAACCAAAATCCAAGAACGTAAATTAAGCCCTAGAGCTCCATGCCCTGCATCTGGGATTCACTTGCCATCTTATGGGCTCCAAATGACTAGGACCATTCTATCTCTCTGGCTCTGCCATTAAGAGCACACATAATTCATTTCATAGGTTCATGCCAGCTCCACTCAACAGCTGTTGCTGTCATGTCTTAGTATCTTTTATGTGGTAGGGTCTTATGTTGAATAGTTTTTATGTCACTTGATACAGGCTGAAGTCATCTGAGGGGAGGGAAGGTCAATTAAGAAAATGCCTTCATAAGATTGGGCTAGAGGCAAGCCTGTAGGACATTTTCTTAATTAGTGATTATTTGGGCAGTGGAATGGTGGCAGCCCATTGAGACTGATGCCATCCCTGAGCTGATGGTCCTGAATTTTATAAGAAAGTAGGCTGAGAAAGCAAGCTAGTAAGCATATTTCCCCATGGCCTTTGTATCAGCTCCTGCTTCCAGGTTCCTGCCCTGCTTGAGTTCCTGTCCTGACTTCTTTGGAGATGAGCAGCAGTATGGAAGTGTAAGCTGACTAAACCCTTTCCTCCTCATGGTGTTTCATCATAGTAATAGTAACCCTAACTAAGACAGGTCTCCACATACTGTTTCTTCATCAATGGGCTCCTAGTATCCTTTCCTCCTCATGGTGTTTCATCATAGTAATAGTAACCCTAACTAAGACAGGTCTCCACATACTGTTTCTTCATCAATGGGCTCCTAGTATCTCGTTCTGTGTCTCTCATCCTGACATAAACTGCCAAACCTCAGGCACTCTCCATGGCACCTTCAATCTTGGGGTTTCCACCGCAACTGAGACTGTACCTTCACCAGCAGCCTCTTCTGGACTCTCCTGGTACCATGCCTTCAGCTCAGACCCTAAGATCAACAGTTAATAAATGGAACCACATGAAACTAAAAAGCTTCTATAAAGCAAAAAACATTGTCAACAGAACAAAATGACAGCTTACAGACTGGGAAAAGATCTTCATTAACCCTACATCTGACTGAGTGAGGGCTAATATCCAAAATATTAAAACAAACTCAAAAAAGTAAATACCAACAAACCTAATAACCCAATAAAAATGGGGGTACAGAGCTAAACAGAGAATTCTCAACAGAGTAATATCATATCAGGCAGTCCTGATGAGGCATTGTAGGCTGAGGTCAGGGGAGGAGGGTTTCTCCTTTCTGAGGACTAGCAGAGGTGTATAGTGAGGAAGAGGGCGGGAGGGTGGGACTGGGAGGAGACAAGGGAGGGAGATATGATTGGGATGTAAAGTGAATAAATGTAAAAAATAAAGTTAAATTAAAAATAAAATAACACTGGAAAAAAGATACTACAAACAGACCTTTGAAAGGGAGGGATAGCATATATGTATTATATAAAACAATGAGTTTGGAGATGAGATTTTCATACATATATTTCTTATTTTAGTTGTATTTACCTTCCTTGTTGCCCTTTACTATTCCTCTGCTCTACTACTGGTTGTTACATATGAATATATATATTCCAAGTTGTTGGTCAGGCTACTCCAAGGGACTCCTAAAGCAATACACACTATTGCTGTTGCCCTTTCTTGCCTCCCAGAAGTTGAGGGTAAGTTTCTATTGCTGAAGATCCATGCACTGTGACACAGTGCTGATATATCCTAAATACATAAATGTGATCTGCTCTGTTCGTGTAATGTTACTTGTGTGTACATATTTTCAAGGCTAACCACTTGGTACCAGATGACCAATTGATGAGCTCTTCCCTGGGTGAGACTATGTCTCCTGCTTTTAGCTTTCCTTGATTGTTTATAGTTGTTTAAACTTTCCCTAGAGTTGAGGCCTCATGAGCTTTCTGTTTTCCCAAGTTAGCTTTGGTGCTATCCTTGTTCAGATCACTTTTTAGGCAGCCATGTTGGTTAAACTTCAAGGGTGCATCTTTGAACAGTTCCGGTAGACACAGTCTCACAGCAAGCTTCAAGTTTCTCTTGTTCTTAATCCCACCCCACATTATGCAATGATCCCTGTGGCCTAGGTTCAAGAGTTGTGTTGTAGATGTATTTGTTGGGATTATGCTCCATAGTCCTGCAATTTGATTGGCTGTGGGGCTCTGTCAGGGTTCTGTCTGCTGCAAAAAGAAGTTTCCTGGGTAAAACTAAACTTGGCCTCTCACATACTTTTTACTCATTCATTTGTTGATGGACATCTAGGCTGATTCCGTATCTTGGCTTTTGTAAATAGTGCTGCAGAGGGCATGTATATGCAAGTACGTGTGTATACTGACTTAGATTCCTTCAAGTATGCAGTCATAAGTGGGATAGCTGTATCATATGGTAGTTGTAAAGTCACATTTTGTTTTTGTCTTGTTTGGTTGCTTTTGCTTTTGTTTTTGTTTTGAGAAAAGATCTCACTATATAACCCTGGTTAGTCTTGAACTTTCTATGTATCTTAGCATGGCCTCAAACTGCCCTTGCCTCTCAAGTGCTGGGGACACAGGCATGCACCACCACACAGAGATAATGGTTTTCTGAAGAAAAAACTCCCATACTGATATACTGATTTTCAGGCTTTAGTTTTATACATATCAAATCTGAACTTTGAATTGTAGGCACCATCACAATAGTTCTATTGTGACACATTGCTGTAGGACGTGAGGATCGGCTCTGTGCTCATCCAATAAGAAACTGGTAATTTTCTCTCTTGCTATGCACACCCCCCTCAAGCCCATGTTTACAATGATGAAAGAGAGAGAGAGAGAGAGAGAGAGAGAGAGAGAGAGACAGAGACAGAGACAGAGACAGAGACAGAGACAGAGACAGAGATAGTTTCTTTTTACTCAATACTAGTATACAGAATTATGGCTGCACAGCTGTTAGATATCTGCAACACGTGGGTAATCATATGAACTTGTAACTCATAGAATGAAGAGCCATTCCTTGATTCTCAATGATTTTTCTTCTATAAACATTTTACTAGTAAAATTTTGTCTCTTTTCTTTTAAGAATATTTAGACTTTTGCATAGAACATGCATCAAGAGTCTCATAATAGTGGAGGAGCTTGAAGCCATCACTTCAGTGAGAGATTCTGTGAATGGTGAATAATAACGGGCCACATTATTATTATTATAGTTACCATTGCTCCACAGGAATTGAAATATGTGTACAGGGAAATAAGCTACATTCCATTAGCCATCTTACCCATCATGTACTTGAAATAAACTTAGAGCGCATTGTCGTAATATGACTTCTGAGGTTAAAAGTCTTTGCCAAAGTCAATGCCATCAGAAAACAGATAAACATCCTCCTGAAAGATCTATTTCATTACAGTTGCAAATTAGGATTTTTAAAAAAAAAATCTCTGACTCTACACATATCCTAACTTGTAACTGCACAAGCACACCACGTGCCAACCTTTAGACATGGCTCTGGTGGCCAGAGACATTTATGCTATAATAAAGGTCACAAAAACCCTTCACTGAATGTTTCGTGCTGTGGTGAGCTCCCATTTTAGCAGTTCATTAGTTGTCTGATAAAGCCATAGAAAGCTTTGTTAAACCCAGGCTTTGCATCTTTTCTCACGATCTGTCTCAGTCTCATTTGGATGTGCCATGGAACAATAGAGTGGCCAAAAGAAACAGGAAAAAGAAGCAGTGAGGGAGCTGAGAGGCGTGTGTGGGCAGGAAGGGGATAACTGTGGGTCATACTCACTCTTGGAAAATGTTAACAGCGCTGAAAGCTCTTCCATAGTGGAACACTATATTAGTTACTTTACTGTGATACCATACTTGATGGAAATAATTTAAGAGAAAAAGAATTTATCTGACTCACTATTTTTGCCCATCACAGCAGAGAAGGCACTGTGAGGTTAATTCATAGTGGTAGGAATATGTGTTGAAGGCTGCTCACATCTTGGTGAACCGGAAAGCAGAACACTGAAATGGGATGAGCCACAGGTCTGAGCTTTCACTGAGCTCCTTGTAACCCATTTCTTGGAGCCAGGCTCCACGGCATTCCAAAACAGTGATGCCAGATAGGGACCAGCCATTAAACATGAACCTGTGGGGATCACTTCAGATTCAAGCCATAACACACAGGAAGGAAACACCTTTTTAAGCTTTAGAATGATTGTGTTCATCGCTGGGTTAGTTACTGTTAAGTTGCTGTGATAATACACCATGACCAAAAGCAGCTAATGGGCAAAGGGGTTTATTTTAGCTTATAGTTCCAGAGGGCAATTTCATAAACACGGGGGAGGCATGGCAACAGATGACAGAAGCAGGAAGTTGAGATGATCACATCTCCAACCACAGTCAGAAAACAGAGTGAACTGGGAGGCCAGTGATGCTATAAATTCTTAAAGCCCGCTTTCAGTGACAGACTTTCTACAACAAGGCTCCACATCCAAAAGGCTCCACAACCACCAAAGCATCACTGCCAATCGGACATAAAGTATCCAAACAGATGGCCCATGAGGGGCATTTTTCATTCCAGCCACCACAATCACTCTATATCCAGACAGACAGAGAGACACACACATGCACCCACACACACCTCTGACTTGGGGGGGGGGATTGGAGGAAGGTCAAATGACTTGAAACAGTGGCACAGACACATTGGAGTTGAGTAAGGGTACCAAGGCTGCCTGATGTGCGATGCCCTTTATATACAAACCCACAGCAAACCTACAACTGGGTAACTGCACACTGGACACTCACAGGCACCTACATTGCAATATGGGGAGCTAGGGTATGAAGGGATCTTTCCATGACATAATGGCTTTACCTACAATGTGCAGGGTTCTGGGTGTGTCTGCAAGAGTAGAGATGGCTGATTGTGGAAAGGAATAGAGAGTTTCAGAAGTGAAGCCATGACCTGTACTTCTGCTCCTTCCCGCCCTGCGTCTTTCACTTAACACACATTCCTACTAGAACGTGATAGCTCTGTATCACCAAGCCCACAACTTTGCTGACTAAGTCTTGATTACAACTTCTTTGCAGTCATTCCCAGTAGGTCCCGTGTATGTAGTACATACAAGATTAGGGCTCAGAAAGCTCACTGGCAAGAAGTCCTGCTGAAGCAGAGATTCTATGCCTCAGCACACATTTGTATGTTACAACTGCAATCACTGCACAAGTAAGAAATATACAAAGAAGGTGTAATTGAAAAACAACACTTCAGAAATCATGAGCAAATCAACAGTTTTGCATTATAGACCTGAGAATGACTTAAAATACAGGAAATAAGGCTGCCAATGGCTCTTTGCCTGGGACTTCCTGAGTTAATTTTCAAGGAGGAAATGAAAAATATGAATAACACAATAAATCTCAGGCATTTTCTCAAATATGTATATATCATTTTTTTATTAATAAATTAGAGTTCAGTCCTGAAAAACTAAAGTAAAAACACATGTGAGATTCAAAATTCTGCATACTATTGGTCTTATTATTCATTCATTTGTTTATTGGGCTTTTTGTGTGTATATACACTTGTGTGTGTGTGTGTGTGTGTGTGTGTGTGTGTGTGTGTGTGTGTGAGAAGTCAACTTATAGGAGTCAATTGTCCACTCCACCATCTATCCCAGGAACTGAAATAAGGTCATCAAGCTTGGCATTAAGGTTCTTTACCTGCTGAGCTATCTCATTAGCCCATGACTATTATTATCTTTTTAATAAGCATCAAAATGTCACAAATGTCACATCTGAGATTTTGATAATAATTTCAGATGTGAGAGTGCACCTGTTCATATCTACTCTTAAAAGTATGTTATAAAATTCTTTTCTTATGCCTTCCAGAAAATGGTTTCCTTGTATTTCTGACTAAATCTTCAGAATTTTATGTTTGTGTTGTATTTTCCATATTGGTAGTATTGTCTATTTTCAGAAAGGCTAGGTATTTTTATTAGTATTCATAACTGCTCTACCAAATTCTCATATTTCTATTGATTCCTATGGTTTTTCCAAAGTGGTAAGTATAGTTTATGAAAATAATAGTTTACTCCAATCATCAATTTATACTTATTTTTTCTATCATGTTAGATTACTCTGCACTCACAGAACAAGGTTTGCTAACAGAGGCCGTTGAGTCATATATGGATGGTCTATGTTTAACTCAAATAAATTGCCTTCATTTTTCCAGTGTTTAATATACCGTCACGTTTTTCTTTTTATCACGTGACTTAGATAGATGATTATTTCTCATTTTTTTTATTCATTAAGATTTTACATTAAGAATGAATGCCTACATCTGGAGAAACAGCTAAGTGAGTAAAGTCCTTTTATGAGGACTCATGCTTAAATCCTCAGAACTCATGGGATGCTGGGTGTGGTAGCATGCACTGGAATCCCAGTGTGCCGAGAGCATGATGGGAGGCAAGGAAAGACAAGCCCTCAGAGATTTACAGGTCAGCTAGCCTGTACTAACAGAGATACTATCTCAAAAGAGATGAAGGGGACAGTCACACTCAAGATTGTCTTCTGACTTCCACACACGCACTTCAGCACACAAGCACCCACAGCCTCAAGCGTTCACATACACACATATCATACATGCCCACATTTTAAAAAACAGAAATGGACTAGCAAAATGGCTCAGCAGGGAGAGTCACTTGCTCTAGTACTAATGGCCTGAGTTTGATCCACGGGACCTAAACTGCATACTGGGAGAAAAAAAATCACTCTACAAGCTGTCCCCTGACCCCTAAGGGTTCATAGGAGCATTCACAAACAACAGTTAAGTAAACAGTTGGAGAAGAATGAATGCTGAATCTTTTTCAAATGTCTTTGGGAATCTAATTGGCATCATTATATGCCTGTCCCATAACCTCTTTAAATTGTATAATTAAAGTACATTAATGTTTCCTAATTAGAAAATACTTTTTTTTTTTTTTTTTTTGGTTTTTCAAGACAGTGTTTCTCTATGTTATCTTGGCTGTCCTGGGCTCGCTTTGTAGACAAGGCTGGCCTCGAACTCACAGCGATCCTCCTGCCTTTGCCTCCCAAGTGCTGGGATAGAAAATACTTTTAGTATATATTGCAGGGAAATGTAAGTGGGGAATAGCTGATAAAGAATTAGGAATGAAGACAGAGAAGGGTCATCCCTTAGGAGAACTGGCCTTGGAAGGAGACAGAGTCAAAAAGAGAACATTACCAAGGTGTCTAGTGTGGGATTCTTCTCTTAAGGTCAAAGTCTGGCCTTATCAGATAGCTTCTCACTTGCCCTTTAAAACAGATGACTAAACTCCTGCATCTAGAAGGTGAATAAGCAGGACTTGACCCTGCAGGAGACTCTGTCTCCTCTCACAGGCTGAGTGATGGGCTCATCTGAAACCCACTTATGCCATTTAGGAAAAACATTGCAACTTCATTATCTAGTTAAATATACTAAAAAATGACAACAAATATTAATATGAAGGAAAGTTGTTTCTATGAAAACGAGGTTGACTGTTTTGGAAAGTCTCCAACCATATTGAAAGTAAAGTGGCTCATGCCTGAATCCCAGCACACAGCAGGCTAGGACATGAAGATTGGGCTGAGTGTGAGGCCAGCTGTGGCTACAGAGTGAGACTCTGCCTCAGACGAACAAAGAAACAAACAATAATAGCATCACCTGCCTTACATTTTCTACCACACTAGATATGGGAGAGAGAACTGCTTAAATCTGGAAAGTAACTGCCCAACACTAGGATTTGTTGCTAAGCTGAGATGGTTGATGTGAGACAGTGATGGGACACTACAATCAATTAAAAACAATAGCCTCTGCCACAAAAGACTACAGAACAACTGTGTCTTAGTTTCCAATAAGATATATCTGTTGACCTGAATTATTTCAGTTCTTCCCTCGCTCTGACGTTTTTTAAAAAAGATTTATTTATTTATTATGTATACAGTGTCCTGCCTGCATGTACACCTACAGGCCAGAAAAGGACATCAGATCACATTATAGATGGTTGTGAGCCACCATGTGGTTGCTGGGAATTGAACTCAGGACCTCTGGAAGAGCAGGCAGCACTCTTAACCTCTGAGCCATCTCTCCAGCCCCACCCTGGAACACTACTTTGCTCATTGTATAGCTCTTACCACTTACATGTATGAGCATCGCACCTGCATTCACATCTGTGATCCACTTTTCCTGGTGCCTGCAGAGGCCAGAGGAGGGCATCGAATCCCTCGGAACTGGAACCAGAGTTAAAGACACATGAGGTGCCCTGTGGATGCTGGGAAGTGAATCTGATCTTCTGGAAGAGCAGCCAGTGTTCTTAAAAAGCCAAACCATCTCTCCAGCTTCCAATGGTTAATCCATTATGGTTCTTAAAATTCATTTAAAATATTTTAATTATTATACTGTATCCCCTGATGATGCTCTGGATTCCACTGGAATCAGCTGTAAAGATTATCTTTTCATTTCTAATATCATCTCTACTTCTACATGCATACAACATATTTAATTGGGCACCTCCCCCTTCTCTCTCCCCTATAACTCCATACCACTATTTCCTCACAATTTTATGTTGTTTTTAAAAATCCCCTGAGCACGTTTGTTGTCCCCCTATATTTTTATGGATGTAGGGACAACTTGAGGAGCATGGACATGTTATAATTGGATCAAGGCCCACTGCACAAGACAGAACCTATGCCTGGCCCCTTTAGCAGGGCTGAGAATCTGTGACTCGGCAGTTCCAAGGTAAGGGAGGAGAACTTACTCCTATTATTTTGCTATATGGGCATAGTAATAAGTCTGACTCTTGTTTTTAGTGTGGATACTAAGAGGTGGACATTTTCCTTGTGAGACTATCTTGGTTCGCTGGGCTATGCTTTCATTTTTCTTTGGTTCTAAAAATATCTTAATTTGATTAACTGGAATTCTTCCAAATTCCATTGTTTACACAGAGGTACCTTCTTTAGTCTCCAAGCATTGGTGCATTTCCGAACTTAGTTTTGCTCTGATTTCTAGTCTTATTTCACTGCAATCTGACAGGATCAAAGGCTTTTTTTTTTTTTTTTTTTTTTTTTTTTTTTAGTTTTTCATGTTTCATGTTTAGTTTCATGCTTTGTACCTGTAATGGGACCAGTTTTAGGCAAATTCTGTGCCTCTGAGAAAAACATCTATCTTCTGCTGCAATGATTGGTTGATCAAAGGTATAATTTAGCTCTAAGATTTCTTTGCTGGCTTTTGTTTAGAAGTGTTATCTAGCCATGAGAGAGTAGTGCTGAAGGCTCCCAGTCTTTACTGTGCTAGAGTGTATGTGGCCTTCTTGTCTTATGGCTTAGTGCTGTTCACACTCTGCTTCTCTGCCTATGGTGGTATGCATTGATCAGCCATGACTGAGACTATGGATCCTGAGAGGGGAAATCGATATGAGACCAGCAGGGAGGAGGAGACCTAAGGCAACGTAAGCCCAATGAGAACAGACTCTTCAGAGGCAGCAGTGAGATAGCTCATTTAATGGGAGGAGCAAAGGCTACTTAAACCTTTGGTGTTGGGGAGGAGCTTTTGGGATGAGTGTACATCATTAGCTGGGGCCAAGGTTCTGGGGATGCCTCATTTGTATAAGGAGGAATTCCAGGTGCTGCTGGACATGACCTTAAAAGGGAGGGGAAGTTTAACCTGGCTACCAGACTACATGACCTCCTCCAGGAGTCAAAGGTCGGGGCACAGGGCTACGTGCACATGCCCAGGACAGGGATGAAGGATAGTCCTACTCAGGATGAGATTTTGGGGGTTTGAGCTTATCTAGACCTTATTCTTGCTCTGGGACAGCTTTCTCCTAGTCCCACAGCTCCCTGATCCATCAGCTTATTTTGTATTGTTATTATTGCTCTACTTTTTCTTTAAGCCTGAGCAGAGTGATTAATACAGTAGACCACCTTCTTGTTTCCTAGGGTTCCTTTCTTTAGGAATTGTTCTTCTCCCACTACCCAGAACTCAACTGATCCTCAGATAATGCAACTCAGGCCTGAAGCATGCCACTTAAGAGTCCATTCTCAGAAAGCAGAGATGCACCGTGGTTGTAACTGAGAATACCACTTCCAACCTGAAGAAAAGGTTGACAGGACACCAAGAGCTCAGGCTCTAAGATCAATAACTAATAAACGGGACCTCTTGAAACAAAAAAGTTTTGGTAAGGCAAAGGACACTGTCAATGGAATGAAACAGCAGTCTAAAGATTGGAAAAGATTTTTACCAATCCTACATCTGACAAAGGACTAATATCCAAAATATATAAAGAACTCAAAAAATTAAACACCAATAAACCAAATAACCCAATTAAAAATGAAACACAGAGCTAAACAGAGGATTCTCAACAGAAGAATATCAAATAGCTAAGAAACAAAAAAATGTTCGACATCCTTAGTTACTAGGAAAATGCAAATCAAAATGCAAAAAGAGAGTCCATCTTACACTTATCAGAATGGTTAATATAAAAAATTCAAGTGACAGTACATGCTGGAGAGGATGTGAAAAAAGAGGAACACTCCTCCATTGATGGTGGGAATGCAAACTTGTACAACTACTTTGGAAACCAATCTGGTGCTTTCTCGGAAAACTGGAAATATCTCTACCTCAGGACCCAGCCCATACCACTTCAGGGAAAAATACCCAAAAGATGCTCTACCATCAACAAGGGCATTTGCTCAACTATGTTCATAGCAACTTTATTTGTAATAGCCAGAATCTGGAAACAGCCCAGATGTCCCTCAACTGAAGAATGGATAAAGAAATTGTGGTACTTTTACACAATGGAAGACTACTCAGCTATTAAAAACAAGAAAATCATGAAATTTGCAGACACTAGAAAATATCATCCTGAGTGAGGTAACCCAGACCCAGAAAGACACATATGACATGTTACCATTTATAAGTGGATTTTTAGCCATCTAGTCCAGGATAAACATACTACAATACACAGATCCAAAAGAAGATAAGTAACAAGGAGAATCCAAGGGAGGATGCTTCAATCTCACTCAGAAGGAGAAATAGAATAGACAGACCTAGAGGTTGAAGAGAGGGAACGAGGTTCACAGCAGAGCACAGAAAGAAATAAAGATGAAGATCAGACCTGGGGAGAGTAGGGGTGGGTGAACAGAAAGCCTGCAAAGGAAGGAGAAACTGTGGATGGGGGCATCTCTGTGACAACCTGGAGCTTGTCCTAACCTAAGTCAGGATAGGCCTCTGGAAGGTTATGGTTATGAGGGGAACTCTAGATGAGATTCCTAGTAGCAGGGGTCATGGAGAATGAAGAGAACACCCTCCAACTAGTAGAGGGAGAACATCAACACCTCATAAAAACTTCAGTCCACATCTTACCTTGCCTACAAGACATGCAGGGATAAAGACAGAACAGACAGAGCAGAGATTGAGGGAATGAGTGTTCAGCCAATGCCTGACCCAACCCAAGACTTAGTCCACTAAAGAGAACCAACCACTGATACAATTAACGATACTCTGTTATGCTTGCAGACAGGAGCCTAGCAGAGTTGTCCTCTGAGAAGCTCCACCCAGCAGCGTTCAAAACAGATGCTGAGACTCACAGCCAAATATTGGGTGAAGTGGGGGAACGGAAAAGTCAGGCGCTGGATAAAAGGACCTAGAGGTGACCAGAGCTCTACAAGAAGACCAACAGAGTCAATTAACCCAGTCTTATAGGGGCTTATGGAGTCTGAAGCACCAATCAAGGACCACGCACCGACTGGACCCAGGTCCTTTACATAGATGTAGCCGATGGGCAGCTCAGGTTTCATGTGGGTCCTCTAGTAAGGGGAGCAGGAGCTGTCTCTGGCATGGATTCTGTTGCCTGCTTTTTAATCTCTTTGCCCAGGTGGGACTGCCTTGCCAGGCCACAGGGAGAAAGGACATGCTCAGTCATGACACAATCTAATGAGCTGGGGTAGGTGGGCTCCCCTTTTCTGAAGAAAAGGGTAGGGGTGATGAGAGAGGGAGGGTGAGACTGGGAGGATAGGAGGGAGGAGCTACAACTAGGATGTAAAATGAATAAATAAATTAATTAATAAAAAAAGAAAAGCCTGACAAATTCTCAAGACTGAGCCCTGACTTTCCTTTCATGATTCTTTCACATAATCCTATGGGGAGACTAGACGGTGTCAACGTATGATTCACACAAGACGGTAGCAATGTATGGATACATTTCCAGATCAGTGTTTTTATTAATTAGTTAGTTGTAGTTAAGGGAAATACTTCATTTACTTATTTATGCCTTGCTTCTTTAATAATGAAAGCATTAAATGCTATGAATTTCCCCTAAGGACAGTTTTCACTAGAAAGTATTATAATTAATATTTTCGAAGTAGCTTATAACTGCAATTTGATTTATTCTTTAATTCTGGTTATTTTGTAGAAATAATTTTTAGATCCCCAGGCTTAAAAGAGGACTTTTAAAATTTAATTTTCCCCAAAAGTTTAACTTATTTTTTTCTGCCTTCATTATCAGTATTTAGCATACTGCTTGGCAACTGATAGCTTCCCTTATATATTGAATGAATGCAGTGTGAATCAGACAGAAAAGAGCTCATAGAATTTCAACTTTTAAATTTATTAATTTTATATTTTGCGTCCTGCTTTGGTTCACTTTTGTAAGTGTTTCAGAAATAATTTTAATAGAGCACTTTTTAATATGACGAAGAGCTGGTCTTTATTTATTTATCAGAATAGTGAGTTTCAGAGCCTCTAAACTGGTATTTGCTTTTGCCTACTTGGTCTTCACAAGTTTACAAAGAAATCATGTTTTAAATCTTGCTAAAAATGAGACATTGTTTCTTTGAGCTGGTTGTTACTTTGAGTCTTCTAAAAGTAGCAAGATGAATGTGGGCAGCCTCAAAACACAGAATGCAACCAACACAAGCCTAATGGACACTCACATGTTACCCCAAGTGTTCTCATCCTTCTGCTAAGGAGAGAGACTTGGTGGGTTTCTTTCTTCCTGCTTCCATGTGTTTCCGAGGTTTCACGTTTGTCTGGTTTTCCTTGAATCCAAGGGGGACTTAGAGAAGTTTGCTGTGGATGAAGGACTCCCGGCTGGGTTGGTAGGGTCTACCCAGCAGCTGGCTCTGAGGGAGCATGGAATGAATGCTTTCTTTTACTTTTCCTCCTGATGTGGAGCTAGAGCATCCAAAGATACCAGCAAGTCCTATGCTGTTACATTTGAAATGCAAAGGGACCAGCTTGATTTGTTTGTTTGTTCTTTGTCTCTGGAAGAAACATCAAACAGCAAGCAAGCATCATTTCCACACAGAGAGAGTGCTTGAAGGCGCTCTGTTAGCATTTCATGGTCTCTCTGGGAAGGAATATGAGATTTGGAAATGCTGCTACAGTTTATTAGTTCCATTTGTTTTCAAAGAGCATGGTGGCTTGTTTTACATGGCAATGCTAAAGAGCCTAGCTAAAAGAAAAACAAAAACAAAACAAAACAAACAAACAAAAAAACAAAAAAACAAAAACAAAGTTTTGCCAGCGTTTCCCTATGGCTATCACATTGTGGGTGTTTGCTTACCATGTTGTTTTCTTTCTTTCTGGAACACATTACATGACATGTAAAGTGCATGCCTGCCATATTTCCATTGTAAATTCTACTCTTGTTCATCGAAAAAAAAACTTCTTTATTTAATGCATTTGTACCTGATTAAACATATGTCTACCTCTAGCTCTTACATATTTGTCCTTCTTTAGTTAATCTCTGACTCACTGTTTTATTCAAAACTTTCTGGTTATTTGATATTAGATGTGTTTCTTGTAAAAAAAAAAACAAACAAACGCAAACTTACATGACCCGATGGCTGTTGTCCGTAGTTGAGAATGTAATCTGTGCTCTGCCTGTAACCTCCTCCTTATCCTTTCTAATAAATGTAACTTTTTCTTTTTCCACAGTAATAGGTGCTTCTCTTTCTTAATATATATTTATATATTTATGTTCCATCTTTTTATTTTAGTCTTGTCAAAAATTAAAACTCTTTCTTTTGCAAAGTTATAAATTGCAATGTTTATGTCTATTATGCATTTTCTCCTTAAAAAGCATAAACCATACATTTTAGTTTTTATGAATTATCTGTTTTGTTTTAACTAAACTTATTTGTTTTTAAAAAGTGGGAATCAAAGATACTGTTACAATTACAGTACTCTCACCACACCCTATTGACTACCCTCCATTTTGCCAGTTTCTCTTTTGTCTTAATAATTCTAATCTATTGGAAGTAATCAGCCACAAACTCAATCATAACATTCTCACCCAGGCCATGTACAAAGATGATATTGATGTCTGAATAATCTTGTTTGGAATTGTGATGTGTTCCTTCATCCAGAGGCCAGCCAGACTTACTGAAGCCATCATGGCCACTTCTGCCCATGCCACCTCCATCTCTGTGTGTGGCCTTTGGGTTCATAGCCACCTCTGCTGTGGTTGCTGTCACCTCCATCCGGCCCTATCCACACCCCTGCTGTCCTGGTCTCACCTGTAGCCACACCCACTAGTACTCTGGTCTTGATTGCCCTTACTACTACTGTAACTACTACTGTAACTACAAGGAATACTCTTGGCCACAGTTGCCTCCATCACTTTCTTCCACTGTTACTGTTGTGCTGGTTCTGCTGTCCACAATCCTAAAGCAGGATACAGGAGCTTTACTGCAGCCCATAGTTTTGTTGCTGTCTGTTTGCCTTGGATTGTTGGCCATAGCCTCAACTCCAGGGCTGCCCATAGGCCCTGCTCTTAGAACTGCCATCGTAACTTTCCCGGGATGCTGGATGGATCTGGTTGTTAGCCATAGACAGGGTAGGAGGACTGTTTCCTTGCCCATAAAATTAGGGAACTTAGGGTGCTGCCATAGTTTCCAGTGGAGTCATGTTCTGGGAAGCTGACTATTATAGCCGTGTTCTGTGTCTGTCCATAAGAAGTGTAGCTGCTCTGCCTCTGCTTGGTAGTAACTACTGTAGCTCTACTGACCATAGGGCCAGCTGACTGCTGTGTTGGGGATAGCCCTGCCTGGGCTGGATAGGACAGGACGCATAGCTAGCTTTCAGCTACTTGTTGGGTATAATTGCTTGAAGCCACACCTGCACACCTATGCTCAGGCTTCCAAGCTACAAAATTCCAGACAACAGTGAGCTGATGCAATAATGACTGAGCTACGAAGTTTTTTTTCTATAATTATTTAGATGTGAGGTTCATGTTTGAGGTGATAACCGCTCTCTCAGGCATCCTTATCTGTGTTGTTAATTTCTTACTTGATTCTATTGCTTAGCAATTTTTTTTTTCAGTTTGTAAATAACTGTTTTTAAAAGCCAGTATGTTGATAAGGTGCCATTTTTTGAGATATTTGGTTGATGTTATAATTCTTTTGGAATTATTGAGATCTGTTTTTCTAGACAAAGAAATTGGTTTTCAAAAATAAGTTATTAGGGATGACTTTAATAATTGTAACTCACAACAGCTAGCTAGATTGAGATATGAAGTTATTAATGACATTAATTTTGAAAATCCATTCTAGTTTATTTTCCTGGATCAAAGTTCACTATTAATGCTTTATTTGAAATCAACGTCTCCTGTTTCTAATAGGTTCTTCAATATTTTAATATTATGTGATTCTGTGGATAGATCCAACATCACTTAAGACTATTTTATATTTATTGTAGTTGTGTTCAAAAACATAAAGCAGTTCTTTATCACACTTGGTACTTCTCTGTATTTCAGCTTTACTTGAGACATTACCGTTATTGCCATCCCTATCTGTTTTTATGTTTAGTGAATCTTCATTAATCGCTTTGCTTTGTTTTGTTTTGTTTTCTTGCCTTTTATTTCTCTTTTGGTCCACCTTATTATTTTTTAACTTTTATCAATTTTAGTTGAGTTTCTGAAAAGTAATCATATATAATTGTGATTTGTTTAATGAAGATGTATTTTTCATTTCTAATGCTTAAGTTCATTTATTAACATTCATTTAATAATTAACTGAGTTCACTCTGATTTTGTCTATTTATTATATACTTATAAATATTTTACATATTTTATGCTTTATACTTCACATATAAAGTATACGTTATATACTTTAACACATTTTATATTTATAAACATTTTCCTTATCTTTCCTAGTTTATTATTCTGATGCTTTCCCGATATTTTTAGAAATTAAATTTTCATTTGTCAATGATAATCTGGGAAACCTCTCATGTTTTTAAAATGTCTTTAAAAGTACAAGGAATTTAACAAATCCATACTTCTGTCTTCCTTCCTTTTTCCTATATCTCAATTCCCTTCATGTTTTACCAATAAACATTGGACTTTCACTTCGATCACTAATAGTAGTGATTCTTTTTATGTTGTGAACATTAACTTTACTTTAAAACTAATGACAGCTATTCAGTCAAGTTTCTCTTTAAGTTAATATTAGTTGCTTATACCAATGTGCTCATTCTAACAGGATTACTATTCATTCTTTAGCTGATGTGGTTTGGGTGTGTTTCCTTCCCCACGGCGTTGCATTCATGCTTAAAGATTGATGCCCAGTGTGGAAATCCTCAAGTGGGGAACCTTTAAGATGTAGGATCTACAAATTCATAAAGACAAAACCATCATATTCCCTCTCATATGCAGATTCTGGTCTGCAATGTGAGTGTGTGTGTGTGTGTGTATGTGTGTGTGTGTGTGTGTGTGTGTGTGTGTGTGTGTGTGTGTATGTGGGTTTAGCCTGAAAAACTAGAAAAGAGACCAACAGAATAACAAAAAGGTGAGGTGCTGGAAGACCGCGCTGTTTTACATCACAGTCCACCATGTCTGGACAGCTCTCCTAAGCTCCACTCAAAATGGAGGCCTCCCCTTCTCAGAAGCGGGCTTGTTTCTATCTGCCTGAATTCATCTGGAGAGTGTCTCTAAGTGCGACCCTCACCCTGTGGGAAATCAAGAAGTCCATGGCCAAAATGCACGTTCAGCTTCCTTTCTTCCAATCAAAAAGTATCTGGAATGCCCGGAATGTGAATAAAGCATTCCCAGCACCTCAAGCCCCTGCCAATAGTATACACCTACCCAGGGGACCCTCCACCAGTCCCCAGGAGCTATACAACACTTGTTCATGCTGAATAAAATTGAGCACTCTCACTGAAGCTGGTCCTAAAGAGTTATTTTGTCATTTTCAGATGCCATTCACGACCCACACCCCCACCCCCATCAGTCACTTCTGCTCCTCTTTCCCCTTGTCCTCATGGACTGACATTAGGAAACAATGAGGGGGCGGGGCACAGTGATGGGGAAGAAGGGACTGTGAGGGAGGACACATAGGACATGAGAGAGGAAATGAGATTTGGCGGGGTGGGGGTTACAAGGGGAGACTACAGGTAGGGGAGGATGGACAAGAAGAGAATGGAGAATCTACAAATCAATTTGTTCAAATGTGCCAAAATAATACCCTATATCTTTATTTACAACAAATAATTTTTTAAGTCGGTCTAACAGAAGAGAATGGGGTCATTAGGGTTTCTTCCCGAAAGAAGGTGTTAATTTAGTGCTGTGACAGTCTGCTCTTTCAGGGCAACCAGCTCTTCCTAGCACCCATGTGCTGGCTCATAGCCTTTCGTAACTCCAGGTCCATTGAATCTGATGCCTTCTCCTGGACTCCATGGGCACTGCACATGCATGCTATACAGATATTCATGCAGGCAAAACACTTAAATGCATAAAAACAAATCTTTAATGTAGTTCTGTGGAGAGAACTAGTTCTCAGAAAAGCAGGCTGCTAGAGAGCAGGGCCACTGAACACACTCAGTTTTCTCTGTAGTCATTTCCTTTCGTGCTACTCCACCATGTTGTAACACACCTAAGCAGAGTCTTTCCAGAAGCCAAATTAATGAGAACATCTGATTTGGAGCTGTCAGACTCCAAAATTCTGATCGAAGTAAGCTTTTTTTATAAAGTGCCAGCTTCATATACTATTTTCTTTAGTTCTACTTTTTGTTTTTATCACAACAGAAAACAGACTTAGTTCCAGATTGAAAAAACCATCCCATCCAGACTTTAAACAATTTTTATGAGGTACGTGGGTGGAAAATGTTTAGTCTTTACATATATCTGACTTTCCTGATACTCTTTTTTTAATTTTAATTTAATTAATTTATTCATATTACAACTCAATTGTTATCCCATCACTTGTATTCTCCTATTCCTCCCTCCCTCCCGCTTTCACCCTATTCCCCTCCCCTAGGTCTATGACCAAGGGGGACGTCCTCCCCTGCTATATGGTCATAGGCTATCAAGTCTCATCTGGGTAGCCTGCTTATTCTTTCTTTGAGTGCCATTAGGTCTCTCTTATATTATCCTTCCATGATGGTATTTTCTTTTCAACTGCAATGGTACTGCTTTTTAAATCTTGGCATTGGATCTTTTTTTATTCTCCTGTCAAATGAGCTAATTTATATTCAGAAAATGCTTACTTTTAATTTCTAGATGTGTATAAGATTTTCTTCCATATCTTTTGGGCTTGCCTTGTGAATGTAGGGACTGGAGTTCAATCCTCAGAATCCATATTTTAAAATCTGGGTACAGCCTTTGTAATTCCAGTGCTAAGAAACAGAGATGGGCAGATCATTGGGACTTCCCAGCTGGTCTTTCTAGGTTTTTTGTTTGTTTGGTTTTTTTTTGGTTTTTGTTTGTTTGTTTGTTTGTTTTGTTTTGTTTTTTTTTGAGAACTCCAGGCCAGTGAGAGACCCTGCCTCAAAAAAAAACAAGGTGGATAAAAATGACACCTGAGATTGCCCTTTGGCCTCTATATAGATATGCACACAGATGTTCACTAACTTGACAATTCCTGTGTACTCACACACACACACACACACACACACACGTGAACATATTGTAGTACTTTATCTGAGCATTCCCATGCATAAAATAAATATATGCTTTTGTTTTTCCATTATTTGTAAGGAAACTTTTTGCTCATACTATTTGTTCAATTTGCTTTCTTCATTCAGCAGTAGATCACTGAGGTCTTTCCTTGATAGTTTATGTTTCCTGGGAAACAGCAGCTGAGATGGAGATTTGAGAGTATGAGGTTTATTGGCCCCTAATTTTTGGAATAACATCTATGGAAGGTAAAACCAATTGCAATGCTCACAAAAAGAGCTTCAGCCACCTCATGGAGATGGCGGATGCCTTCAGACATATTTTATATGGACACACATACCTCTTTGTTCCTATGTGGATTTTAGGAACTGAACTGTAAACTACTGGTGGGGAAAGGTCATGACATCACACTAGGTATCCCCTTGGCCAAGTTCTGTTTTGGGACCACAGGAGAAAGCCTCCTGGGGAAATCTCTCTTTCTTAAAGAGACACATACAGCAAAGCACCCAGTACCCAGTATCCATAGATGATAATTTTCAGAACAGAAGATTCAAAAACTGTGCCATAGCAGCTGTCTGTGTGGAGCAGGGTATCAGATGGTGAATACGATGTCCATCATCCCTTAGGTGCCATGATACAATATGAAAAATATTATATGACTGTTTTCATGCATTCTCAACTTTTAATGTGTACAATAGACTACCAAGCGAAGCCCTATAATTACATATTGTGTCAGCCTCTCTTTTGAATACAATGCAGACTTTCTCACTCCAGAGCCACACTCAGTAACTTCGATTCTGTAGTTCCGCCTCCTCCAGCCCCTCAAAATGGCCAGTTTAGGTATCTGCTGTCTACTTACCTCCTGGTAGGAGTTCTGTTTGTGCTAGAAGAATATTGCCTGCTTAACTCACCCCACTGTTCCACATTCTCTACACAGACTGTATGGACACCAATGTGGTCATCTGTCAGTCAGAGTGACCCTGTGACCCTGGAGTTGTGTCACTTCACTTACCCCCCCAGGAAAAGCTGTCGGTCTCAGTCCCTTGCCTTTTCTCTCTCTTTGATCCTTACTGGTTGGCTGAACAATCACATTTTAGGCAGCTGAGCTTCTTTTGTCTTCATGGCACATTACTGCGGTCTCACTAATCCATGGTAGCATGTTGCCATTGCTGTTTCGTGTATCTCATTAATGCCCCCTACTCTCACCTGGCTGACTCGCTCTGAACCCTCATCCTTAGACCTCTCATGGACAATGGCCATCTGTGTAGGAAGAAACAGGAAGAAAACAAGCTCCTCCAGAGGGATCAGGGTCGTGGTTGAACGCTTGGACACTCGGTTGTCCACTATGATAAAGAAACCCCATCAATGGCACATTGTGAACACCTATGACCATCAAGAGCATATCAGAATGAAGGGACCTCAAGAACAACTTAGAAAAAAAATACACTCCCATAGTACTAGCACCTAGATTCAACAATAATCAAATTTTATGTAATATTTAAGAAACATTGTTCCTTTTGTTTTTGTTTGATATACTTTAAAGTAATCTCAGACATTCTATAAATTTTACCCTTAAATACTGAAGTCTGGGTGTTTAAAATAAGTGGGAGTTTCTTACATTGCTGCCATGGCACCATCAGACCTAATAAACCTGACAAAAGATTGTTGGTATCAGAGAATATTCAAAGTTCTGATCTGGCTCCTCTGAATATTTCTAAAATCTCTTCTGCCGCCTTCCCATGTGGTCATTCTTCTCACAATACTCAGTCCAGGTGTCCTCATAGCCCCCTGGCCTTTTGCTTTATGATGCCTGGCAGCCTTATAAATGTCTGCACTCAGTTTTGCAGCCTTTTGTCTGCTAGCTTATCATCCTGCTTCCTGCTCTATAAACGGTTAGCTCTAAAGGGCCAAACCGATGTTCACTCACCATTTATGGCATCAGGTGGGGGCTGCAAGCCTCCCACTGGGTCACACTGAGAAACAGAACATCTAGATGGGTGGTTGTGAACAGCACTATTGAGGCATTCCTGCCCTGGCTAACACAGTGGTTCCACTGCTGGAGCTATTGTCAGTCTGAGATGGCCCTTCACAGAGTCTCTGTTTGCAAGTGATGGCAGCCATTACCCATCATCACCCAAATCAGCTTAGATGCCAGAACTCCACTAACCGGAAGTTTTCATGGCTAAGGAACCCTTTTGCTTACTGTCTGGATTGCTTTTCAATGGTGCAAAATTTTCTTCAGCCCCATTAAGATGCCGAGCATGCTTTTCAAATATGCTATCTGTATTTGGTCTTTGTTAGACTCTTCTATAGGGAGAGATTCCTCCTATAAATTTCTATTTTGAACCACAAAGATGTATTGACTGACTGGATTTGTTTTTCACTTGCTTACTCGAACCAAGACAAGTACATCTTTTCAGCTTTGTCTCTTATGTGAGAGATAGACACACATGGCAGGGATAAGACTTACGGTTAGAGCATGAGCAGGCTAAATTCAAACTGTTTGCAGGCTGAGGGTGTCTCCTCCGGATAGACTCTGGGGACAGCCCTGGCTTCCGGCTCCTCACTCCTGAGACTGTGGGAGCCTCAGGGGCTTGTGGGGGGGGGTCAGGTTAGTGTAGAGGTGGGTTTGAGTTCACCCTCTCCACCAGCAAGATGATTTCCTCATATTTATTTCGTTGTCATCAAAATTAGGGAAGGAGGAGGCTTAAACATGAAGTCTTCCATATACTTTCTCAAGTCTTAAAGGTTAGACAAGGAAACATCATTTACACAAATGTGAGGCAATTTGTAAGCTGTGCCTTTGGCTACAGGGGCATGCAGTACCACAATCAAAATATGGGTCAAAAGAGCAAAACCATCTGGGGTACAGTAAGTTCTGTTGTTAACTTAGCCATTTAAATGTCTTGTAAGCATTGACTCATTCATCTTTTCCATCCTATTTTTCCCATTTCAGGCTCTGCTGGGGTTTTTCGCATTCTTTTCCTGTTGTAGGAAAATGAACATTCAATGAGGACTAGGGGTCTTCACGGATTCCTTTATATGTTTCCATTCATCACTGTCGTAGGTTGAATAGAAATGCCCCCATAGGTTCACAGAGTTGAATATTTGGTCATGAGGGAGTGGCACTGTTAGGAGATGTGGCCTTGGAGCAGGTGTGGCTTTCTTTGTTGGAGGACATGTGTGGTTAAGAGGTTGGACTTTGATGTCTCTGAAGCGCGAGCCACGCCTCTTCCTGCTGCCTGCAGGTGAAGAAGTACAACTCTCAGTTCCCTCCCGGGCACCATGTCTGCCTGCTTCCTGCCATGATGATAATGGGCTAAATCTCTGAACTGTAAGCCAGCCCCAATTAAATGTTTTCCTTTGTAAGAGTTGCAGTGGCCATGGTGTCTCTTCACAGCAATAAAACCCAAACTAAGACATTCACAAAGCTGTAAAATCTTTAGCAGTTCTAGTCTTCCTCCCAGAAGCGGCATCCTTTGGGAGAGACCAAAAGGCTCACTTCTTGGCTGAGGTTCCTCCCTGTCTCTTTCTTAGTGGTGTCAAAATACCCTTAAAGTACCTTCCATTTTACTTGCTTCTTCTGTGGCACTAGAGATCAAATCCCAGACCTAAAGTTTTCCAGAAAGCATTCTACAATTTGTGTACAACTATAGTCCTAAGCATCCTATTATGTAAAACAAATGTCTATTTCCAATGGCTCCTGATGTATATTCTATTTCATATTAGTAATCACACAACCTGTCAATTAAAAGACAATCTGCCTATCTACCTAGTAGTCATGAGACATCTTTGAACCACTGAGGAGAGGGAAACAGAGATTTCACCAGGATGGTGAAATTCCCATCTCTCCATCACAGTAGAGTGCATGGAAAATACTCTGCTTTGGGTCTTGTTCTCCTGAGTATACACCCCATAAAGCTATTTAATTTCAACTCCTGGTACCTACTTCACAAAGTCCCATCATCATATTATTTCACGGTATGAATGTGGTTGGTGGATACACAAATCAAGAAGTTGTGGGGCCAACCACTCTGTGCTCAATCAAAGTTGGGCATGTACCAACCCCCAAGGAGAAGAGATGTGCAAGGAAACCTATTTAAAACTCCTGCTTGAGGGTGAACTTGAGAAGTGGAAGCTGAGCGAGCTTGGCATCAATCTTCCTTCTCCTACTTCAGCTTTGCTGAGTCTCCTGTTTCTCATTTATAGAGTGATAATAACAATATCACTCTGGGTGTTACAGAAGAGTCACAGCTAAATGTTCACCCAAATCCCCACACCGCAGTATCTCTCAAAGTTTCTCTTTTGCAAATCATTTGTTAGAATCTGCCTTTCCACTGTGAAACTGGCTCAGAAGAGTAACTGTGAGTGCATGGTAAAGTTGTACTTTAAGGACTTTCCATTACTGTGCTGATGCTGTGACAAGCCCCTGAGGCTGGCATTATTATCTTGTACAGCTGAATGGAGACACTCAGCCTACTCAGGGGCCACTATAGCAAGAGTTTCTGCTGGTGGGCGAAGACACAAAGGCACACAAGAAAGGGGAAAGCTATAGATGAGGCAGCTTCTGGTGCCAGGCTGGATTGGAGAAACAAATGGCAATCTATACAGGTGATTTGTTTCAGTGTGTTTGCTTTTCTCGGGCTGTTCTGAGGTGGAGGGTAACTGAGGCAGTGCCATTTACTGTCCATGGCCTGTCATGTGCATTTCCTACAGAGTTTTTGTTAATCCTGTGATTAGCCAGAAAAAAAAAAACAACTCCACCATCTTGGGCCAAACTTAAAGCAAGCATTTATTAAATATTAAGTATTGACCAAGGGATGGACTTTGAGCAGGACCATCCCAGATAGAATGACCCCATCCATGTGTTGCAGAGGTCATAAGGACAAACTTGTAGGCCTTCTTCGTACCTTCCCATGAGGCTTTGTTATTTCCCAAGAACTACAATTCCCAGCATCCCAGGAAGTTACCTGGTTCCTGGGAAAGTGAGGCTTAGAGATTAATTTTGGAAATTACAGATTGACTTTCTAGGTTGGTTGTCAGGGAGCTGGAGAGTCAGCATCCCCGTGTCATATTCTGACTGGCCATGCCCATTTTATCTCTCATTCGCTGTAATGCTGCATGTGCCTCAGTGCCTTCCACAGCAGTGGTGAGGATGGCAGACTTCCTCAGTGGCTTCAGTCCCAGTGTTCCAAATACAGGTGGAGTATCCACTCAGATGGCAGATGATGCTCTCTGACCTCATCTTCCACTGCCTTCCCTTGCTGAGTGTAGCAACCACATCAAGGGCCTTTGCCCCTATGCCACTATGTCCGAATCTAGAAGGAAAACAGCAACAAGAAGACAAAAGCCAGTTCTCTGACAGAGCCTTTCTAGGAGCCAAGCAGATAAGGGCTGTAATGTGCCTGGCACAGACAAGACCTACTGAATATGGATTTTATGTCTTTAGAGAGAACAAGCCCTGTACTTTGTAAACAAAGGCCACATATGAAAGGCTAGGGAGCTCGTGGCTGGACATGTAGTTGGTGATTTATGTTCCCGTATCTTTTTGTTGTTTGCTTTTGACAAGGGGGTTGGAGATACTTGCCTGAAATGTCTCCAAGGCAGCTAGCTGTCTTCTGAGTGAGGTGTTATGGGTGTATCTGCTCCCTCCTAATTATAGGAAAGTGTCTGAAGCCTTGTACATTATTTCTCCAATTTCTTTTCATTGAGATTGCTACAGTTCCAAGTCCTTTCTGCTATTTTCCTTCTCCTGGCAGCCCCTACAGTGGCATCTGCTTTCTATTTACAGAGCCAAGCCCACAGACGGTTAGCTGGTCTGATTAATCAGAAATTGCCATAGGAGGATACACTCCCCCCCTGCCCCCCTGTGCCTCATCCCTGAACATGACAGTGAAGCTTTTATACTCAGCTCACGTCCCCGAAATGAAAGCATTTGGCCTTCACAGTCAGTGCATTTTAGGCCCACTCAGAAGCTGATAGCGTGGCTGATGGCATTCCTGGTCACTGGTGTGTTTTCCCAGATTATGTTGGGGTGTGGCTGGCCCAAACCCAATTTTCAAGAGGAGTAGGCCAATGGGAGCACTGGAGTAAAGGTGCCTTTGAGTGATATTCCCAAGGAAGCAGCACCAGCTTGGAAGGTTGGAGACCTCTGGGGAATAAAGGCTGAAACCCAGCATGTTACTCAGAAGAGCGATCTGGCACTGCACGCACCTGCCGTGCAAACTATGAATGGTTCCAGCTTTGGAGAGGACATTGCTCAGTCACTGGGATTCCACTGCTTTAAAGGAATAACAAATATGAAGTGTACTGGCAAGACTCTAGCCATCCTGCTTTTTCCCCCTAACCAATGTCCTACCAAATAGTGCAAGGATCTCGTAGCTGTGATGCGTCAGAGCCAGGATCATAGATGTAGCTGAATCATTGTCAAAACTCTGGTCTTGAGACTATAGGGATCATGCTGCTGACCCCAGCTGCTTCTGTTCTGAAGTTCTCCGACACGGGGTCATCCCGTCCTCATGGTGTCTGGGCAGGAGGCTGAGTGAGTAGTGTGCACTTGAGGCTATTCACCAGGTTTTTTGTTTTGTTTGTTTGTTTGGTTGGTTTGGTTGTTGTTGTTGTTGTTGTTGTTGTTGTTGTTGTTGTTGTTGTTTGACAGTCTCATTTGTTACAGTCTGCAGGGTTTAGAGGCAGGGAATTGCCTAGGTTTCAATGTGAACTTAGAACAACTCTCTAAGCCTGTGGTCTGTGGCACACTGGCCTTGGGAAGAATCATCTGACCAACCATCAAGAATGAAAATAATATGTTTTCTCGTTTCTGTCCTCCAATTCTTACCACCACCCAAGAGTGACCTTCCCCAGTCAAGCAGTCAAATGGCAGGACATACAGCCAGGTCTGCCTTGTCTCCAGAGCAACTGTATCTCATTCTTTTTTATTTTTTTAATTTGTTTACTTTACATCCTGATTGGAGCCCCTCCCTTGCAACTGTATCTCTTAACTATATCACATGGAACTGAGACCTAAAATGAGAGACTCAGTCTGCTCAGAATCCATGAACCCCTGATGGGGCTGCCTTGCCAGGCCACAGGGGAAGAGAATGTGCTCAGTCCTGATGCAACTTGACAAGCTGGGGTGGGTGGGTAGGGCATCCCCTTTTCTGAGGTATAGGGGAGGGAATAGCGGGGGGAAAATGGAGGGAGGGTGGGATTGCGAGAAGGGAGGAGGCTATAAGCAGAATGTAAAATGAATAAATTAATTTTAAAAAAAGAAAGAGAAGGGAAAGCAAAAAAACAAAACAAAACAAAAAAAAACAACAAAAAAAAGTACTTGGCACCTAAGCGTAAGTAGTTGCTGACATACTACCTACAGAAGAAATAAAAATACTGAGTATTAAAAAAAAAAAAAAAAAGGCTTGGCTGCAGTAGTTGTCAAGGAGAGGAGCTGGCAGGGGTGGGGCTGGCAGGGCGGGGCACTGGCAGAAAGCTCTCTTGTTGGCCCTTATTGGATTACCTTTTACTGTCTCACTATTAAGCCACCACATATCACTTCCTATTTTGTGGCACCTGAGAGCTCTTGAGCACAGGGATGTCCATTTTGTTCTTAAAGATCGGGGCAGGGGGTCTACACATACCATGTTTCTCATGTAGAAATTCAGATGTTTGTGGAAAGAGATCTCCTCCTAAAGGGAGGCTGGCAAGTTGTCCCCAAGTGGTCTTACACAGCCCCTCTTGTCCCACCTCCAAACTCCTTACTGCTCACCTAATTTTGGACATGACAGGGGCAACTACAAACAGGGTATCTGAGCGGCCTTTCCCATCAAGTAAATGTCTTACTCCACAAATCCACATGGATTATTCCTTCATCTTCAAGTCTTAATTTAAATATTGACTTATTTTTAAAATGTTTTTACATTATTTATCTTCACATTTTGTGTGCGTGCGCAGTGTGTGTGTCATTCTTTCCTTTTACTAGGAGAGTACTGGGGACTGAACTCTTGTCCTCAGCCTCGATGACAAGCCCTTTACCTGCTGAGCCGCCTCACCATCCCTAAAGGCTAGCTTCATGTAATTTCCATGGCCTTTGATATATCCAAGTATAGTGTCAAAGAGGGCTTCCATGACCTCCTGAACTTACCTCCCCCAATCCACATGTGTAACAATTTACATTACTCTATTATTTCCCATGACACCTTGTAAAGCAAAAGTTCTTATTTGTAACAGTCACAGATTATTATGATTTCTCCCTTTCTCATTAAACAAAACAAAACAAAACAAAAACTCCCAAAGGAAAGGATTTTAGTCTGTTTGCTCACTTTACATACTTCTGTACCCCAAACAATATCTGTAGTAAATGCTCAAATATTTAGTCAATTGATTGAGTAAATACATTGGCACAGCCTTTGGGATTGCTCTCAAGTTCTATTTCCATTTTTGACATAAGTCATGACATTTAGTCAGCAGATACCATACTCATAAAACATAGAGGACAGACTATTTGGAAATATGAAAACTAGCCTGTGAACTTTGCATACGCAGATCACATGACTGCCAGCTTGGTTCAGTTAGGAGAGGCAGGGCTCTTGGAAAGGGCTCCATTTGTGCCCTCCTTGGTGCTTTACACTAGATGTATAAACTGACAACATTAACATTGCACAGTAAGGGTAAAAGGAAGGTTTTCTGTTTTGCTTTGTTTTGATTTGATTTTTCAGATAGAAGAGAGAGAAAGAGAAAACAGAGGCATCTGGAAGAATCCAAAGAAGAGGGAAAAAGAAGGCAGAACATGGCCAGCAGGCTGGACACAACCAAGGTTATCTGTAAGAGAGGGGAGAATAGCAAGGATTGAAAATAGAGAAAAAGAGAAACAGGAGTGTACACACACACACACACACACACACACACACAGAGAGAGAGAGAGAGAGAGAGAGAGAGAGAGAGAGAGAGAGAGAGAGAGGAAGAAAGAGAAATAGTTGGGTTATAAGGAGAATGAGCAGTTGGGGGAGAGAAATCTATGAGCTGCAGACGTTTAGGGAGGAGGCGGAGGTGCTAAGGGCTAGGATGCTAGCAGGGACCCTGAAATATGTAAAGATACTTGTGATAGAGGGAGCCTGGAGGCCGGTATGGGCTTTGCTAGTCTAATAGGCAGTACAGGGTAGCCATATGTCCCTTCTGCCAGAAGTAAGGGACCTGACTCCTCTTGGTAGAGGGGAACTGGCTTCACAAGCTCCTGGGGAATGCTGGTTTTTTTCTAACCACCAGATCCTCTTATAATCCAGGTTGAGCCCATTTCTGGATATTTGACCAGCCTTTTAGAGTTTGGGGAATTGAGTTTCATTCAAACCTAACAAATTCAGTGTTCTTTTTTGTTTGATTTTGAAGTTGTTCGTTTGTTTGATTTCTTTTTTTTTTTTTTTTTTTTTTTTGCAAGTATACCTTTAAATTTCACGAAGGTTAAAAAAATGTATCTTTTTCTGTTTTTTGTCGCTTGTTTGTTTAGTTTTGTTTTTTCGAGACAGGGTTTCTCTGTGTAGCCTTGGCTGTCCTAGACTCACTTTGTAGACCAGACTGGCCTCGAACTCACAGTGTGTATAGAACAGCAGAAAGAACAGATTTCTGCATCAGACTTTAATCCAAAGTCCAAAGATGTTACTCACTAGTTCTGTGATGTCATGGTACATGTAAATTGTTTGTCACTGCTAAGTATTTTCTAAAAAGCATTCAGTAGAAACTGTTTTCTGACAGGTGATCCCTGAAAAATGTATTTCAAGGCTACAGAGATGGTTTGGCCTTTAAGAGTGTTTAGTAGTGCTCTGTTTGCATTCTTTAATTTTCTTTCTTATAATTTTAATTAACATGTAGCACTAGTATTTAGTGTGCCAGAGGACTCAAGTTTGGGTCCTAGCATCTACAAAAGGCAGCTCCCAGATACCTATAATTCCAGGAGATCTAAGGCCTTCTTCTGGCTTCCACAGATACCTGTACACACACACACACACACACACACACACACACACACACACACACAAATACAAATACTATAAAATATTTTTCAAAAAAAGCAAAGATAAATATCATAGCTATCTGCATTTAGAGAAACGTGGATTGAACAAAATGACACAGGTTTCTTTATCTGGAGGATCTTAGAGGCATTAATATATTTACCCATACTGCCCACTATCAATATGGTGCAGTATTTCCCATATGTAATTGACTGTTGAATATTTATTTTCATTACAATATTTCTTTCATTACAATATTTCCATTTGGAAAACTACTTTTAATGGTTCTTAAAACTATTGTACTATTTAAATGTTTGTTTTCATTTTTGACAGAGAGACAAATACTGTACTATCTCACATGAGACTCTATTAAAACTGAACATTTAAAAGTAAAAAACAACCTTGGTCTGGTCGCAAAGGCCTTTAGTCCCAGTTACTTGGGAGGCTAAAGCTGGAGAGTAAAATGTAAGGCTTGTGTGGCCTGCGAGGTGAGTTCAAGGCTGACCTGGGAAACTTAATGACACCCCATTGCAAAATAAAAGGTAAAAGAGGGCTAGGGGTTTATCTCAGCACTAGAGTACCTTCATGAGCTCGTGGGCTCAAACCCCCAATAGTGAAGTATACACACCTCGTGGAAATTTGAATGTACAAAGGGTTGTATGTAAGGAGAGATTAGAGAAATACTGGTCAATGGATACAAAATATAACTTAAACAGGAGTAATTTGTAGAGATTGATTGTACAATAACTAAGTTTAGTAACAGTCTATTGCACACTCTCCCTCCTTATGATTCTAGCTGATATAGTTTCTACTTAGAAAAATGCCAAGAGGAGATTTCTGGTGTTTTTCACTACAAAACATATAGTAAATATATAAAATCATATCTATTTTAAGTACCTGAATTTTCCCATGCCATAATATATGTATACACCCAAAATAACAAGTTGTTCAAGTTTTATTTTCAAGGACAGAAACAAAGAAGGAAGGGAGGAAGGAAGAAAGGAAGGAAAGAAAAGGAAAACGTTTTAGAACTACTAAATAATTGGAATGAACCAAGAAAGAACAATATATATATTTTAAACTCTATTTTATGGCCAAATACCTAGAAATGAACCAAAAAACTACACATAATTTGTTCTTAAAATGCTACTGAAAAGCAAAGAAATGAGCTGTTTGATCAGTAAAATTGACAAACCATTATCTAAATTGAGCAAGAAAAGAGACAATACAGTAGTTACTAAAATTATGAAAGAAAGCAGTGATACAAATTCATACAAAGAAAAGGGGCTAGAAGATAATATCATGAGCAATTATAGGGATCACAGGAGACTGTGAACAACTCTATGCCAAAAAGCAAAATTGTGCTAAAGAAATGGACAAGTTCCTAAAAATACACAGACTTCCAAAGCTGACTCAGGAAGACAGAGAAAACTATGAATACATGTAAGGAAAGCAACTCCATTTGCCATGTAAAAACTTCCCACAGAGGGAAGACCAGGTTGGCAAGATTTTTCTAGTGAGTTCTAGTGAATGATTAATAATAATCATAATAATGATGATGATGATAATAATAATAATATTAATAATAATAATAATTGTGAGTCCAGTTCTAAAACTGCTCCAGAAAGATGAAAAAGGAACACGTTCTAACCCATTCTATTCATGTAGCTCTGCATTGGTACCAAAGCACAGATGTTATATGAAAAAGTAAAATAGAATGACAATCTAGTACACTTTATGAATTTAAATGCAAAAACCTCAACAAAATACTGGTAAATCAAGTCCAGTAGTACATTAACAAGATCACAGGCTCATGACAAAATGTTAATTCTTCTGATGACATAAGGATAATCAAACATAGGGAAATCAATATGATATACCATTTTAGTAGAAGAGAAAAATCCAATATATAGAAAAATAACTGGAAAAAATACAGAACTCTGGCATCGTTAAAAAAAAGCACTAAACACATTAGAAACAGCAGAGAAAATCCTCTGTTTCTAGATGGCACGGTCTTATAAAAAGAAAGTCCTAAAGAAGCCATAATAATAACAAATCAAAGGTCCTGGAAAGATGGCACAGGAGTGTGGAGACCTGACTTCAAATCCCCAGAACCCATGTGCAGTTGGCTCAGTGGTGCGTGTATGTGACTCCAGAACCTCTACAGTGACCTGAAAGACTGGAGAACCCCAGGAAGCTCAGGGGCCAGGCAGATCTGTCTTTTCAGGAGCAAACACTGGCAGCAATAGGCTTGCTTGGGCTTGAAGATGGACTGCAAACAGCGCACACATGCCCCATCTTTCTCACTCCTTTTATTCCTACAGCCCACCCTTGTATATGTGTTCCCATTTTCTACAAAACCTATGATATTACTGCCTTGCCATGGTTTTTAATTCTCTTTTTTCATACTCATACCCTCAATAATGAACATATTAGGAGACATACTAATATAATATAATGCTGTCATTGCTTACTTGCTCCCTAACATGATTGGTACTTGAGGAGTGACAGTTCTGTAGTTGAGTACTGCTATATTTTCATGTTAGTCTACCGTGGGCTTTGATTTTTTCACAAACCTACTTCATTTAGGGTCATTATGCCTTTACCTCCCTTCCAACCTCCCAACTCTTGGTAAGAGAGGAAGAAGTTTAGAGAGAAGGAAACAGGGGACACAGTCCTCTTTACTTCTTTCGGCTGGGTAGTGTTGTCGGCTTCTTTTGGGGGGTATTGTCAATCTCATCTGTCAGCAGCAAAGCAGCAGGCAGTCCTCCTGTGGCTTCCTCCAAACTGCCGCCTTCTCTCTTTATGCTCTCTCATTTATGCCCCTCAGAGTCCTCAGAATCCAACTAACTCCAGCTGGCAAAGACCATGCCCTCTCATGAGACAATTATCAGCTGTGGGCAAACTAAAGCCTCAACTAAATCCCACACTTGGGATTAAAACAGAAACATATTTACATGACTGAACTTACAAAGAAACCAAAACTTTCATTACTGTATACTTTTTGAAAATGACTGTTATTTCAGACAGTATCCTACTCTTAGGAAGAACACTAGAACTAGAGCCTGGTGCTATGGTAAAGTCTAACAGAAGAAATGATGGGCAAAACCTACTACAACCTCGGCCATCCTGAACACCACAAACATTTCCACTGTAAAAGATGACAAATGAAAGGGAAGTTCACTAACGGTCTAACTCCAGATACGCACATCCCAATGCCAATGCACAACAACCATGAAAAGCCAAGATAGGACATGTCACCCCCGAATTACCAGTCTAATATTAACAGTGCACTATGAGAGTGTCTTAGGTGAAATTTCAGACAAAAATTTCCAAAGAATTATAAAGATATTAAAAAGAAATTAAATTATGATGGGCACATCTGGGCCCAGGGGTTCTCCACAAACTATGGAACCAACCAAGGACAATATGTGCAGTAAACATTGAACCCCTACCCAGATCTAGCCAAGGGACAGAACATTCTCCACAGATGAGTGAAGAGTGGGAACTGACTTTCACATGAACTCTGGTGCCCCATATTTGACCATGTCCCCTGGATGGGGAGGCCGGGAGGCACTCAGAGGAAGGATAGCAGGCTACCAAGAAAAGACTTGATACCCTATGATCATATACAGGGGGAGGAGGTCCCCCTCAGTCACAGTCATAGGGGAGGGGAGTAGGGGGAAAGCGGGAGGGAGGGAAGAATGGGAAGATACAATGGATGGGATAACAATTGAGATATAATATGAATGAATTAATAAAATAAATAAATAAATCTTTGAAAAAAGAAATGAAAAGCCAACAAAATATATTTTTAAAGATTTGTTTATTATGTATACAATGTTCTACCCGCATGCCAAAAGAGGGCACCAGATCTCATTATAGATGGCTGTGAGCCACCATGTGGTTGCTGGGAATTGAACTCAGGACATTTAGAGGAACAGATAGTGCTTCTTAACCTCTGAGTCATCTCTCCAGCCCTCAAAATCTTAAATACGCAAAAGAGCTTACTGAAATAAAGAAGTCAATGCCTGATATGAAATTGGAATTAAAGAGACAGATAGTGAAGAAAAGCCAAACTGAAATCTGGGAAACTTAGTGAGTTAAGCACGAACCTCAATGAAAACCCCCACCAATACAATGGATTGTGGAAAGGACAGAATTTATTTTTATAATTATGACACTACATATTAAAACAAAAAGCAACCAAAGAGAGCGTATTGAAAGCTGCAAGAACAAAATACAGAGTCATATATCAAGGCAGTCGCATCAGAATAACAACTGATTTCTCAACAGAAACATTTAAAGCCAAAGAGCTTGGAACAACATATTTTAGCTTTTAAAAGACTCCAACTTCCAACCCAGGCTATCTTGTGCAGCAAAACTGTCTGCCATGATTGAAGGAAAAAAGAAAAACTTTGCACAATAAAAGCAGACTTAAGTAATTTATGACTATAAAGTTTGCTCTATAGTGATTACTGGAAAGAACTCTTCAGGTTGAAAACAGTAAATAAATCCAAAAGGCTACTTGGGGGAAAAGGCAAGAGATTCTAGAGGGAACTTAAAGAAGCAAGGATTAGCAAAACACCAGACCCTATAAAATCAGCAAAATGACATGCCTTTTGATAATAACTCTGAATATTAGCGATCCTAATTTCCCAATAAAAAGATACAGACCAGCTAATTGGCTCAAAAAACAAGGTCCACTTATTTGCTACCTTCGAGAAACATGTCTCACCAGCAAAGAGACTTCCTTATGGTGAAAGAATGGAAAAATGTATTTCAAGCAAATGGGATCAGGAAACAAATGCACATCTGACAAAATAGATGGTAGACAAGAGCTATTTAGAAGAAATAAAGAGTCTCACATCATGTTGACTAAGGGAACAACCATCAAGAATACAGCATAATTATAAATATTTACTCACCCATCATAGGTGTGTCCAATTAGATAAAAGAAATACTTCTACATATAAAGAAAAAGTAACCCAAAAGAGTAGTGAGTGGCTTTACTCCCTGATCCTCGCCAATAGACAGCTCATCGTGACAAAAACATTAAAGAAGCATTGGAGTTGAATGGCATCATATATGCACTGGCCCTTAAAACGGCACATTCCATTCTCACACTGTAGGATATGCCTTCTTCTTAGTAGCCTTAGCACTTTCTATAAAAGCAATCGTGTAACAGGGCAGAAAAGCAAGTCTCAACAAACACAAGGAAATTGAAGTAACTTCTTATATCCTATGTGACCACAACTGAATAATGCTAGACACGCCACCACACGTATACACACACACACACACACACACACAGAGAGAGAGAGAGAGAGAGAGAGAGAGAGAGAGAGAGAGAGAG
>OU015746.1:54638713-54667861 GCA_907169655.1 Acomys percivali | reverse complement strand
AGAGAGAGAGAGAGAGAGAGAGAGAGAGAGAGAGAGAGAGAGAGGCAGAGGCAGAGGCAGAGGCAGACAGAGAACAGAGAGAGACACACAGAGAGAGACACACAGAGAGAGAGACTGTGTACTTTATGTATATTAAACAGCACATGTTAGAACGATGGGTGGGGCAATTTAAAAATCAAGAAGGGACTGCCGTTTTCCAATGCCAGCGCTGCATCTCACTTGCAGAGTAAAGCACTGGTACAAGTGAAAATATTTCAGTGTACATTTCATCGGTTCAACTTTATAATAATTACAAATCTGTTTTAAACTTTTTAAATCAAGAAGCGGCTAAAAATTCTTAGTATTAACGGAAAATGGAAAAACAACAACAGCATAAGAAAACCTATGGGATACATAGCCATAAATACCTACAACAATCAGAGATCTCAGAGACACAACTTGAGTATGTACCTTAGAGCACTGGATAAGAACAAACCAAACCAGGAACAGTGAGCTCAAGAACAGATGTGTCCCTTCTCTTCGTAGCTATTAAATACAGTGCTTGAAGTCTTAGCTAGAGCAGTAAGACAAGACAGGGAAATACAAAGATATAAACGGGAAAGAAAAAAGTCAAAGTGTCTTCATTTGTAGATGATCTAATTCCATGAAAGGAGACATAGTCAAAGAGCAGTGCTTCTCAGCCTGTGGGTTGTGACCCCTCTGGGAGTTACAGAGGATTCCTAAGACCATTGGAAAACAAAGATGTTTTCAAGGCAACTCTTATAAGAGAAAGCGTTAATTGGGTCTTGTTAACAGTTTCAAATGTTTAGTCCGTAATCACCATGGCAAGGAAGATGGCAACATTCAGGCAGGCATTGGAGCAGCAGTTGAGAGCTACATCCCAATCAGAAGGCCGAGAAAGAGCCTCGGTCTGACATGGGTTTTTGAACCCTCAAATCCCACTCCCAGTGACATATTTCCTCCAAAGAGATCACAGCTTGCAATACCTCTAATCCTTCCAAATAGTGCCACTTCTTGGTGACTAAGCACTCAAATATAGGAGCCTATAGGGGCCATTCTTATTCAAACCACGACAATAGTTAAAACAATATTAAGAAAAAAAGAATTGCTGAAGGCATCACTGTACCTGACTTCAAGTTATCTTACAAAGCCATAGTAATAAAGGCAGCTTTATTCACTTACCTGCATTTTTCATTTTTCTTATAGCTGAATACATTTTCATTGTATGTCCTTTGCGTTTTCATTATCCGGTCATCAGCCAAAGAACATCTAGGTGGATTCCATTTCCAGCTCCTGTGAATCCAGCAGCGATGAACATGGATGTACAAATGTCTCTTTAGAAGAATCTAAAGTCCTTTGGGTATATGTCCATGTAGTGTGGCTGGATCACATGGGAATCCTAGTCCATCTTTTAAAAGAACGTTCACACTGATTTCCATAGTGTGCGTGCTTGTTTACACTCCCACAACAGTGAATAAAGGTAGGGAGATGAGAGGTAGCAGTGAGGACATGGAAAGATGTATTCACTGTTGAAACAGTGGAAAGTCTGTTATGAGAGTAACCATGTAAAACTATTTGGCTTCCTAAATTGGACTCGAGACCCTTTCAACAGGATACTATTCATATCTGGAATATAAACCTGGTCAAATGTCTATGACTATTAAAGTCATAAGTCCTATGGGGAAGTTTTAGCAAACTGACATGTGCCCATCAAATCGCCTTCCAAAGAATTATGCTAGGTCCACAGACTAGATTGGTTTTGCTGTTAGTTTTGGTCAACGAAGCTTCTTTTAGCTATGAGCAGTAGTGGTGGCAGATATTTATAACTGATCAAAATGATTTTAAAAACCCAAGTGATTGTTGAATGTTCATCCATAAATGTTTAGACTCCATGAGCTTCTCCCATGAGTTTTTTTAGCATGTCTGTTGGTGTCATTCTTGCTCGGGTCATGTTTAGGCACTCACAGTGATGGGACTTTGACATTTCTAGGAGACACAATCTCACTGCAAATTGCATAAGTGATAAGGTGATATTTATTTGGTTTGGTTTGGTTTGGTTTTTTGAGACAGGGTTTTTCTGTATAGCCATGGCTGTCCTGAACTCACTTTGTAGACCAGGTTGGCCTCGAACTCACAGCGATCTGCCTGCCTCTGCCTCCGGAGTGCTGGGATTAAAGGCGTGCGCCACCATGCCCGGCCTCGATAATGTGATATTTATAAGAAGACGTTTCAGAGGCTTTGCTGGTTCTTATCATCCTGTGAACCGCTTGAGTCACTGCTCCAGAGGCAGCTGTGTGCCTAACAGTGTCTCAGAGAGGTGGACACTGAGATAAATTACAACAGCAGCACGAAGGAGCTCTTGAATGAATCCTGATATCACCGTATGTTCTTCAGAAATGGCAGTCGCTTCTGACCATAATCTCATGTGAGACCCAGAGGAGCAGGCATCCAGACATGCCTGAGTCCCAAACCCTCAGAAACTAAGAAAAGAAAGAATTGGTTTCACCTGCTAAGCTTTAGAGTCATTTATCACAAGGAATTGGGCAACTAGGACAGCATTCTGACTTCACAGTAGAAATGTCTGTCCCCACCCCTTGTAGTATAGCAATGCTTTGGTCAGTTTAAAGTATATCATTTATTAAAATATCGGTCCTTAATTTTCAATCATATTTTTGTCACTGTCTCTCATTATTGCCACAAATATAAAATCACCAAGAGTGTGTGGCCCTGTTTTAGGCTTCATGAGCAGAGCAGTGAACCAGCGACAAAGTTCATACCTCATGCAGGGTTCAGGCAAACTGCAGATTCATGGATGCTTGTATTTGGTGATAACTTTGAAGCAATAAATAAACGATTGGTCTGCATGAGTGTAACTAGTTGTGAGACTACAGCAAAGTAACATCTCCTCTCCATGGGTCAAGAAGGCCTCTGTGAGGAATGATGTGTGAGTTGTTGTCTGCAAGGGAAGAGTCCATGGTGCGAAGTCTGTGAAGATAAGAGCAGGACAAAGCTCTAAGGTGGCAAAACAAACCAGAAAGGAACTGTTTCAAGGAGCTGCTGTGCCAGCCCTCTGCCTCCTTCCTGGCACTTCCAGGATCCTGGTGGGCAGGTGGGCTGCTGTGCCTCGAACAGGGAACTCACGCAGCCTTGTAGCCTTGCTATCCTCCCTCTGCCTTCAACATCTCTCACCCCTTTTTGAAAAGCAATAGAAAATATTCTGGCAAATTAACTTGTTGAAATGTTGCATGGTCTAGGAGAGATATATTAGGTAATAATTGAGAAATCCTTAGTCTTTCATAAGTGATAATTTTTAAATATGCATCTCTTATCATCTTTGCTCCTTATCTGCCAGTTTCTGCGGAATCCTAAGAAAGCCATGCTTTGGGGGGGGGGGGGGGATCAAACATATTTCGTCACATCTTCCTGGGCCATTCTCCAACCCAAGAGTATAGGACAGTGATCTAAGGCCCTCAGTCTTATAATCTCACACCTGCGGTGTGGATTTTGGAGTGCTTCTGGGGCTGTCTTGACTGTTTCTCACAGTCCTAATCCTCCAAGCAACCATGTCTTTGTGGGATTTGCCATGATCCTTAATAGAGTGTGTTACAAAAGCCCAAAAAAAGCTTCCATAGTGAAGATATGTTGATGCTGTGCTCCACAGGGCATGGGCCTCTCTGCTGCTCTGAGAACCCACCAAGAGATCCTTCTCCCATCACCTGGTTGTAATTGCTTAAAGCTTCTGTTTCAAAGAAATTAATAATAAATCAATAATTAACAATAGCAGAGTCAGTTGCCACTGTCAGTCTGATGTCAGTACTGTGTGTACTGGGTTGAGCTATGGAAGGCATTGTGACCCTTGAATAAGGGATGACATGTGAGCAAGCCCTTCTGTTTCATACGACAGTGCAAAGCCATTGAAAAGCTGGCTAATTTCTATTTCCTGTCCCCTGGACTCTCTACCACATAAATTATGATGCTGTATTGTCACCAGATTGGTAATTGTAAGAACACTTGGCAGCTTCCGATGGGGAAATAAATCTAGCTGAACATTGCTAAACTGCCCTTCCCAGAAAGCTCCTTGCTCGTGCCTGGACCAGTTACAAACTGAGTCATGAAGTGTGATTTCTCCTTCTATGAAAAGACAGAGATTAATGAATCAAAAACTAATTGTTGCCGCAAAGAGGCTGTTCTCCAGCTGGGGAGGAAGCCGAGGCATAAGGCGGGTGCTAGTTGAGATGGCTGTATCATATTTCCTTAAACACAGCATCAGAGAAGGCTCTGTAGAGGCCCGAGGGAGCTGACATTCTGCACGAGAGGAAATAGCTCTTTGCTTTTATTTTCTCAAAACAGCAATCTCGTGATCGGAGGAGGAAACATTTCTTAAATGAAGCATTTAAAAAAATTCATTAATCATAATAGGGAAATGGATTAGATGGGCCGCATTCAAATTGAGGATCATTTCAGAATATAATATTGAGAGGCTACATGGGCAATGGCACAATAAAATACATTTGTAACATATATACCACCCCCAAATGACTCAGATCTGGGGCATATGAAATTCTACAAATTAATTGGAATGAACAACCTACTTTGAATGAACACCCCAGGAAGGTGGGCTTCCAAACGACAGCAGCTACGTGAAAACATGCTGAGCATAAGTAGTCACTAGGCAAACACTTTCTCACTGCAAAGCTGGTAGGAAACTTACCCTAGAATAGCTAACTTGAAATAGCCAAGCAGTCCTTCATGCTGGTGATGATGGAACTGTGTCACATACGCATTGCTGAGGAGAAAGTCATAATTTTTTTTGGAAACTATCATCAGTATCTACTCAACCGAGCATAGCAATTAGTTAAGGGTTAATAATTTTACTCCCATACAAACATTTAAAAATGTGTATATAGTCACTGAGAGACATATAGAAGAATTCAGAGTGACACCAGTAAGAATACCTAAAAAAAAAAAAAAAATGAAACCCAAATATTCATCGACAGTTGATGGTGCAAGTCTGGGGCGCACAATATAAACCAGAGAGCACTGAAATAGAATTGGCCACAGCTACACAAGCCAATAATGATCTCACACGTGTGGAGCCGAGCAAAGAAACTGAGTGCAAAGGACCACAAAACCCGCGGCTCCATCTGTAAAAGACTTCGCAAAGGTCAAGACTGACACAGCATTAGAAGCGGTTGTCGCTGAAGAATGACGAGAGACTGAAAGAGGGCTCTGCAGGCTGTGAGTAGTCTGCGAACATCCTGTGTCTGGATTTCGGTGCTGGGGACTCTCTTGGCAGGGATTCTCCAAAAGATGAATTTATGATTGACATTCCTTTCTGCATGAATTCTATCCTTTAAAACTTGTACTAAAAATACTCATGGCTGGAGAGATGGCTCAGTGGTTAAGAGCACTTGCTCCTCATGTAGGAGACCTAGGTTCTGTTCCCAACACCTATGTGGCAGTTATTCATAACTCTAGTTCCCAGTGATCTTTTTCTTTCTTTTGGCCTCTGCATGTGGTATGCTTCCATATGCATAGGCAAATGCTTAATACACATACACATATGATGTGTGTAGGAGAAAATCAATTTTTAAAAATCTCTGTGGCTTGAGATGTAGCTCAGTTAGTGGAGACCTTGCCCAACATATGTGCATCCCTGCGCTTGCTCCCCAGCATCACATGAACTGAACGTGGTACCACTGGTTACATCCCAGCACTCTTGACGTGGAGGCAGGAGGATTGAAATTTCAAGATCGTCTTTAGCTCCCTGGTACTGAGAGTGACTGGTAATGGCAATAAAGTTTCTTTGTGGAGGTGATCAAAATATTCTGGAGTTAGATAATGGTGATGGTTTACAACATTGTTGGTATCCTAAAAACCATTGAATTGTACTTAAGAAAGAGGTGACTTATATTATGTATAAATTTGAAACAGCTTATAAAAGCCTTTTCTAGTTCTAGAGGCTAGAGTATTTACATTTAAAGCCTTGCTTCTCCACAACCATCAAGACACGGATTCTTTATCAGTTGGCATAGGCTAGATCATATGGATTAGATGTACAGATTTGTTAAGGTATCCTGGGTCAAATATCATCACCTTTTACACTGAGCATGGCTTTGTCTCCTAAAGCTCTGTCAAGCAGCAGTGAGCAAATACTTTAAAACAGACTAAGCCACTATGTTTGGGGTAAATGGACTTTTATATACATTATAGAATATTAAAGCTCTGCTGTTCTTTAATAGTGTCCCTAAATGCATGTCTGTTTCAGAAAATTTGTGTATAGTAGGCCTTTCATTAGGGAAAAGCTAATATTGGCCAAATGAATGGACGTGAATCAATGATCTCCTGTTCTTGGACCTAGCAATGCATTTATGCTGTTTATATAGGTAGGTTACAAATGGTTGTTTCATCCTAGTGAAACAAAGGTGTGCAAAGGACGAGAGTGTGGAAACAGGGAGTCACTGAGCACAGAGGTGACCCTGGCACAGAATCTAGGGGTTTTAGCTTACCCTTCTAGAACCTTCATGGAGAACAGAAACGTATTGATAATGAGATAGTATAAAACTAAACCATATCTAACAAAGACACCACTCCGGGTGGTCTGTTGCTCACATGAGTGCACTTTCCCCTGTCTCATTTCTTTTCTTCTCTCACCTCTGTTCATCTTTCTGTACTTTCTCTTGGTGCGCAGAGCCTGACTCTAGATAAAATCCCCAGAGAGAACACTGTTCAATGTATGGCCTCGACCAATTGAAATTGTCTGGGGAGTTTTGATCTGGGAAACCTCTCTCTAAGTGGTGTGGGGCTGTATAAATAGACTTGGAAAGTAGGACGATGCAAACAGTTGGGCTGTTAGAACAAGGCCATCCTCACTCACTGGCACCGCCAAGCTCTCTCCAAAACGTCTGCTCTATCCTGTAAATTTGCTAGCAAAGAGACAGGAGGGATGAGGGAGAGAAACTGGGCCACTTTGCCTCTTGTTGATTACCTTCCAATTCTTTGGAGAGGAACATGGCAAGCAGGAACAGGTGTTTTTCCTTTAGTGGAACTCAACGTAATTAGCTTCTGTCTTAATGCAGCAGAAGACAGCCTCAGTGTTTAGAGCTTGTGTTCTTATAGCTTGTTCTTTCTGGCTTAAAGTCCAAAGAGATTCAGACATAACAGGAAAACATCTACGGGGGTTGCATAATAACGCTTAAAGTCATTTCCTATCAGAAGAAGTAGCAGAGGTTTGGCACTCCTAACCCTAAATCTTGTCCCCAGGACAAGCATTCATGATAACTTCAATCCTTTTACATTTGCATAGAAGAATTGGTAGACATGCTTAAGTACAGCAGAGCAATTGTTCTCAAACTGGATCCCTCAGTCCTAAAATGCTTGTCTGAAGTGCAGATGGAGCACTGGCTTTTATGTTTGACAGACATAACGATGAGGTGTTGGCTCTGTTTCTTAGCAATTAAACTTTATTATACAACCCAACTACCTTACATAAAAGGGAAAAAAGGTTAAAGGGAAACAAGAGTGAACCTTCCAGTATCTGGTCCACGGGACGGGTCCCTAGGTGTCTCTGGTCCGGCCTGATTGCTGATCCACGTGCACTCAATCTCGGTCTGAACCTGCTGCTCCTCTCTGTCCTCCCCGCATGCCTGTCTCTCATGTGCATGGGACGGTCTCCCTCTCTCATTGAGGGTCAGTTAGAAACACAATAGTCCAGGTGGAGTCCCTTGGTCCCCCTCCTGAATTCCAGGCCCAGGATGGCTCCACCCAGTCAATCTCAAGGTTAATCTCAGGGAGTATCCATGGTGTGCCCAAGGGCAAAGCCTGCCAAGACTGCTTTCACCTGTGACAAAGCTTATAATCCTTCCCACAATGAGGTTTGTTGCAGAACAGTCTCCCAGTTGCCCATGTGGCTGTCCACCTCTCTCATTCCCAGTGATGCATGCCCTGTGGTTCCCTTCCCATCATGAACAGGGCTGCCTTTTATAACCGGCAGAAAAGACAGATGCCATTACTGAACTTCTACATTGTATGCCCTTGGACTTTTCTCTGGACAAAGTCAGCTGCCATGCCCTGGGGACACTCAGGAATTTTATAGATCCCTATTGAAAGAAGCTGAGGACCCTCACCAACAGTAAGCATAAGTTGTCAGTCTCATGAATGAGCCACATGGGAGGTTGTTCCTGGGCCCCAGTCAAACCCATGGATGGCAGTAGCCCCATCTAATGTGTGGTGTTCAGCTCCCCCTACATTGCTGACCCCTAGAGACTTTGAAATATCAAATGTGGTCATTTGAGGGGGAATAACAGATAAACCATGAGAATACTACTCTAAAACATACTATTGCTCCCACTGGCCACTCTTTCAAAACAGTCCAATGCCTCACACTGGAACACAGGTTGACACTGCAGATAGTCTATTGGCAGCATCGATATATAAAAAGCGGCAGTTTCACTTGGCAAAGTGTTCTAAGCATTAACAAAATAGGAAGATGACTTCTACTAACCATGCTATACTTAAACATAGATCTCCTCATAACCCTCAGTGGTTTTCTTAAGTCTCCTTATGAAAAAAAATGTTTGTGATTCTAGGGACACACCCCGGGGCTTCCTACATGCTCAACACATTCTGTACCACTGACTATATCCTTTGGGCAAGTTTGTTTTTAAGTCAGCAACAGGACAAACGTCTTTAGATAAGTAATTCACTCCATACCAAATCTCCAAATGAAGGAGAAGTGGATCAAACAGAGCCCTGCACACTGCTTAGGCACAGGTTTTTGTTTGTTTGTTTGTTTTTTGTTTTTGTTTTTTGAGACAGGGTTTCTCTGTGTAGCCTTGGCTGTCCTGGACTCACTCTGTAGACCAGGCTGGCCTTGAACTCACAGCGATCGCCTGCCTCTGCCTCCCGAGTGCTAGGATTAAAGGTGTGCACCACCACCGCCCAGCTTGGCACAGGTTTTATCGGCTTTGACTTATTCTTGTGGCCACAGGCCACTGTAATGCTCTCTCCATGCATACAGCAACCACATCGTTGGGAATTATTTTTGAGTGGATGCCAGGCACAAGGATGAGCCCTGGGACGTTTCAAGTGGAGCAGTGAACCTGGGCTGTGCTTTTACAAACACATTAGCTGAATTACCCACAGCTTATCCTTATTATTTATTTATTTATTTATTTATTTATTTATTTGGTTAAAAATCAGAAAAACTAAAAAAAAAAAAAAAAAATTAAAAAAAAAAAAAAAAAAAAAAACCTGTTGGAGAAGATACCTGGTACTTGCAAACAGTGAATTCAGAAGGTGTTTTTTAGTAGCATAAATAGTACTTAGAACACATCTAGGCCATCTACCTCCTTTTCTAGAAGAATCCAAGGTTCACAAAGCAGTAGCTAATGAAAAATAAGTTGAACCTACACCTACGTGAGAAACAGAAGCCAGAGCTTTCCCCCATATAGTAAAATAGCTTCTCAGATCCTGAGGCTTGTGACGTAAGATCACCCCAAATATTTTACTTGTTTTGACAACAGAGTCTGGCTGCTTACCTCAGCCTGCTGCCACACTGGGGTTGGAAGTAAACTTTAATCCTGAAATAAAAGAAGCTTTGCCTTGTGGGGTAAGAAGTGTGACTGTACTATTGGGTTTCATTTCTACAACCCTATGGGGAAAAGCTACTGATGACATCATAGAGAAACCGAGTGACCAGTAAAAGGTGAAAGACATCTGTTCTGTCCTCATGCCAGAACTGGGTAAATGACAGCCAGAACTTTTATTCAAAATGCTAGTTGTTATAGTTTGTCATGTGACCTGAGAGTGAAAATGCAGTAACAGTATGCTTTTTCCATATTTTTATGGAAAGTCATATTTTTTAGTGGCTTTCTTTCTTTTCCTTCCTTCCTTTCTTTCTTTTTTAAGAGAGAAAGAATGTGGACTTGAGTGGGGAGGATATGGGAAGAGTTGGGAAACATAAAAGAGTATGCAGAAGTATATCAAATTATCAAAGAATACATTTTAAAAAGGGTACAAAAATTGAAAATATAGGAAGTTGAAGAATGAATGGGGACATACTTCAGTAAGAAGACATCTTATAGCAGGAAAATAAAAATTAACAAAAACTAATTAATAAATTAAATCAAAAGGACAAAACTCATTAAGATGTAAACTTGAAATATTAAAAAGTATGACAATGGTGAAAATAATTTTTTAAAAAAACATGCCATTGTTTACAAAGGCCATGGAAACTTCTGAGTCTGAATGATTCTTCGAGGGCCAAAACTGAGGTCCTTCCCTGAGCTTGGAGGTCAAGGCCACAGCTCAGCCACTTTCCCAGAACTTAAAGGTGGGCCTACAAATGGAGAGCTGAATACAGGAGCTTGCTCCCAAGCTCCCTACTTCCTAGGCTGCCCAGCATCCTATTGTATGCCTGGCTTGTTCCTTTTCCTTATAGGCCATTCTATGGCTTGGGTTTGGCTTGTCCCCAAAGGTCCCTATGCTGAGAGCTTGCTCTCTGTGGTGTCACTGCAATGGTAGAACCTTTAAGAGGCGGGGCCTATGTCACTGTACTGTCCCATAACTTGGTGCAGTCACTGGAGCATTTTAGACAGTAGAAAGTGACTGGCCATTCCTTCCACTGGTTGACATGGGTCTACAGAGGCCAGACTTCACAAATGCTATCTTGGTTAACACATGTTTTATTCAAAGAAAGGCTGGAAGATCTGAGATGAAGTGGAAGGCTTTAGGGCCAAGAGGCTACTTAATAATCCATGTCAACCCCTCTCTGCCTTTATCCCTTCGCAAGGGAGCAGAGCAAGCCATACAGTACTTTTTATTAATACAGGAGAGTTTCAGTCAAGGGAGCTCAGGCTCCGGCCCTGAAGCCCTTTTTCTCCCTAATCTCATTAGATGCTCAATCTTCTGTTGCCATCTTGATGCGGGCCAGCACTAAAATGCACAGTGTTTCTGGACTCTTGAGAGATGCACTAGAGTTTTCCTTGCATCAAGGCATTTTGAGCTTTACATGCTGTGAACTGACAGTTCTGGACCGGCTTACCAAGGTGGGGCAGGAGAAGTGTCTGCAGAGACTTCTGGCAGCAGGCTCTGCCCTGGCATTCCTGGGACCATCACTGGTGCTTGTGTGAAAGCAGCTTCAAGTGGATGCCTTGCTGATAGTAATCAGATTTAAAATTAGCCCTAATGCGCTTTCATCAAGGAAGACATAATTGCAGAGCCCAATCAGCACGTGAAATACTCCAATGACAATTTTGCTGACAGTGTAATTTTAAGCAAACTGGCGGATTTCGGCATGTGGGTAAAATCTCCTCTGTGGAAGCACTGAATTTTTGTTGTCACATAAGCCTGCTTTCATTTATGCCTATCTCCTCCTCCTCTAAGCTTTCTGTTCTAAGTTGTATACACTGAGAATTGATGAGCTATGCCTACCCCATGGCAATACCTTTCTGGATGGATAGGCCATTGTAGAGGAAGGGACATCAGTTTGCTTGCTATGTGATGGATCTGGGAGAAGACTCATCTTCTCTGAGCACCAGTTTCCACACCTTTAATGAGAGGGAACAAGGCTGACCTTCAGAGATTGTCAAGAGGACTAGGTTGTAAGTTATGCTCTATCTGTATTTCCTGTCTTCCCAGAACCAGAGAAAGCTGTGCCTCTGAGCTCTAGCCTTCTCAAAAATGCTGCCGACATGCCTGTGATTTGCATGACTTGCCTGTCTAGTTGAATGGTTCTCAACTTGAGGTGAGTCTTGCCTCTCCAGGGACAACTGGCAATATTGAGAGTCATTTTAATGATCACAACTAAAGGACAAAGGGCTAGTGGTACCAGCATGGTGGGTGGAGGGCCTGGATGCTGCCAAACATCCTTGAGGTACTGGCTATCTTCTCACCTACATTAACCTGGTGAAGACAGTTCCTCACAGGCATGCCCACTCCATTTTGAGACTCCCTTCCCAGGTGATTTCATATGTGTCAAGTGGACAATCAGGAGCAATCATCCAGGAAGCATCAAGGAGACAGATACAACTTCAGCCCAATTCAGGTTCTAAATAAATCCACTCCTTCTTTCCAAACGGGGGTGCACCCTGCATTCTCTCAGCTCCTTTGGACTCGGAGCCTTTCATTCACCTTTTCTTCATGTAACACATAGCCTTTACTAATTTTGTTGTTCTTCTCATATGTCAATACTAAACGTTGACACATGAGATACTTTGCATGTGAAGGTGAGTTTTCAGAAGGACCCGGTGTATGGTCTTGTGGAAAGAGGTCTGGAGGGAACTCACTAAGGTCACTGCTGTGATCCCAGGACATTTGTTTAAAGAAGGCCATTGTGATGCCTTTCAGTTGGTGACACAAACACATAAAAATATAGACTGTATTCTCAACTTGATGTCCCAGGAAGGAGAATATATTAAAATATTAATGATAGTTATTATCTTGATTTCAAGCAAGTCTTCTGTGGGTGTATGTTTTTAGATTCTCCAAAATCTTGAGGTTTTAAAAAATATAAAAGTGCAATGGGCACTTTAAAAAAGGAATTAAAGAGCCATTTCCTCTATATCTTCTTGGATTTTTTTTTCTTCTGAAGATTTCTCCTCAAGAGTGGCAGGTTAGGTGTTGGCAAGCTGCTGCTAAGAGATAAATTGCTCTCCTACCCCCCCAGCTGCGATTCTCGTCTGGTAACAGCTGCTTCGATAATGACTTTATTTGTGATAGATGGCTTCTTACTTTCCCGATGCTGAAATAACTTGGACCAAATGCAATTGCGTGTTTGACTGTTCATTTCTCCTCTTTCTACTCACAGTAGGTGCCAGGATAGATGGCCATGGGACAGGTAGGAGGATGATATGACTTTGTTTTCCTCTTCACACAGGCAAAGTCAGTCAGCCATGGGCTCCTGGAGAGCCCCGCGTATGGATGACCAATTCACAGCGGCAGAACCGCCCACCTTGCAGCATGTGAGGCAAAGGCTGAAGCCTGCTCACACCCCTCGAACCCTTTGTCTTTGCATTTTATGGATATAACAGTTGGAAATCTAGTCCTGAGAAAGACTGTTCTCACCTGGAAAAGAGTTGGTAGTTAGCAATAGGGGAAATGGAGAGAATCAGTTAAGAACTCTATATAGTCTTTGTCACAGTGGAATGACTGGGGGGCATTCACTCTATTTTGGAATTATAACTTTTATATTTACTTATCTACATTTATCATCTATTTACCACTTATCTATCATCTATCTATCTATCATCTATCACCAAATCTATCTTGTCTATTATTTATTTATCATCTATTATCTATCATTCATCTCATCTATCATCTATATCTAGTATTTATAATCTATCCTCGTCTTCTGTCTGCCTGATCTATCCATCCACTTATAAATCTATCAATCATCTACTTATGAGTTACTTTATTTTTAATTCTGTGTATATGTGTGTGTGGGGGTGTGGATTAGGATGAATTCAGGTGCATGAGGATGGCAGAGGCATCAGAGAGCCCTGGAGCTGCAGTCAATTGTGAGCCACCTGATACAGGTACTCGACAAGGGCAGCACATACACCTGAGTGTGTGTGTGTGTGTGTGTGTGTGTGTGTGTATTTTTTTTTTTTACTCTAACCCTATAAGAAAGCTTATAGACATCCATAAATTGCAATGATCCCAAATAGGACAGAGAAGTGCCTAGAGAAATTATCCAAGAGAGACAGGACAGCAGCACCAGGAAGAGAAGAGTTGAGAGAACAGAATATATCCAGATTTGTAGGAGAGAGTGAGAACGGTGAGCAGATGAGGCATGGAGCCCAGGTGTTAGCTATCTAAGGGGTCTTTTTTGGGTTCCTTTTCTCTAACAGTTGAAGAATTAAAAGGCAGGGAGATTATTGAGTGCCACGGGTAGCAGTGGAGGCATCTCAAAGGCTGCACACAGGAGCAGTAGATTCAGCAGTTGAAAAAAAAGACTTTTATTGCAGGTGAGGAAACACATAGGCATTGGACACTCAAAGAAAAAAAGCCTACTGCAAAGGAGGGGCGGGGTGGGGAGGGTGGCTTGTGAAGCTGAAAATCCCAGCTTCTTCTTGAGGGCTGGAGTTTTTAGGTTTCTGCAGAGTCTTCCTCCCCTCATTTAGGGTTGGTCAGTTTGAAGAAAGACAGGGTAGCTGATTGGCCAAGAATTGCCATGTACCGATTGAGCCAATCCATCCAGCAGGGAACCTGTTGGCTGGAGAAAAAGCCCACAGGTCTAGAGAGTAGAAAGGAGCTATGTTGGAAGTCAACCATCTTTATTGTGTAGTCATGGCCCCTCTGTCTGTCTGTCTGTCTATCAAGGGATAACTCCTAGCGCTACTAGAACTAATGGCAGACAGAGCTCAACACCCATCACAATCTCATGTCCAACAAAGGTGAGCTGTCAAGATTTTACAACTGTTTTTGGCAGCGGATAGAGTACCTTGTAGCCACTATCTGTATTGTCTTTCCTGGTTCTGTTTGACCTTTGTACATTGACTCAGTTTACATATTTAGCTTTATCTTTGCAGATTGGACCACTGATCTTGCTTTTTCAGGTCACATCCAAAGCCTGACCCACCTGTTTGAAACATGACAGGATGGTACGTATCCATAAGAGGATGGGGATAAGAATTAGATAGGGAAACAAGACTTTAATTCATGCTTGCAAGAACGAATAGGATTTTATCTTAGTCTCAAATTCATAAGAACTTCAAAGTGGACATGTGCCTGTCTTTGGGCATCAGAAAGGTCTAACTGAAAATATCTAGTATGAATTATTTACTGAATATTCCTGTATGTCACACATTATCCACTATAACTAATAAATGTGATATAATCTAATCATTAAACATCCTGTCATTTTAAAATGATTGTACAGAAGTTTTAATGTAATATCTTATAAGTTATTTGAGAATTTTATAGAATTTTGATTCTACCTCCCCACTCCTCCCAGACCCACTGACACCTCCTATCCCAGTCCCAATGTCACCTCCTCTTTTTCTTTTGAATTACCTATCAAGTCCAATGTGTGCTATCCATGGCTGACCTATCAAAGACCACATGACTCTCCCTGTCCCCAAAACCATCAACTTAAAGGTTGACAGGTACCTTTTTTTAATATAAATTTTTTATTAATTTATTCTTGTTACATCTCAATGGTTATCCCATCCCTTGTATCCTCCCATTCTTCCCTCCCTCCCATTTTGACCTGTACCCTTAAAGGCTTTGTTTAATGAAAGCCACTGAATGTAATGAATGTTTTTATGTCCTTGTATATATTTGGATTCATCTGTAATAAAGGAAACATTTTGGTGAGTGCCGGAGTTTTGGGGGGCCATGGTTCTAGCCACAGCTGACTTAAGAATGAATTTTTTTTGCATGTGGATGGTGATTTAAATTAATGTTAACTCAGAGTATATTAAAATAATTATGCCTATTGGCAGCAGTCCTCCTTACTAGGGACTGACTGACTGCTCAGAGAGGGTAGGATGAAGAAAAAGAGAGCACAGCTGAGACCAACAGAACTTAAGGGGAGTAAGTAGGTTTAGCTGTGGGTGGTGGTCAACCTAGGCCTGAGGAACGGGAGACAGCGTGGAGCAGGATGGGCCAGTGCTGAGGAAGACAGGTAATTTATTGGCCAAGGGCTCATCTTCCTGTTTTGTCATGTTTTTATATTTTCTTTTATTGAAAATAGATTTGGGGGGGGCATATGTAGTATATACTGATTATGGTTTCCTGTCCCCCTAGTTCTCTCAGTCCCTCCTTAGTTTCCTTCTTGTCTGGATCTATACCCTTTCTGATTGAGGAGTGTAAAGGCAATGCAGGCAGAGGGGGAGAGTTGGCTCAGTGAATAAGAATGTTTGCTGCACAATCGTGAGGACCTGAGTTCGGATCCCATCACCTACTTACACAACTGCGCATGGCTTCACAGGCCTATAACCCCAAGGCTGCAGCGGGAAGAGACAGGAGGAGTTAAAGAACTGTAGTAATTTCCCCTCTTTCACCTGACTGTATTCTGATGATTTTTCTGAATTAAAAAATAAGCCTTGGGCTCGAAGTGATTATTTTACAAAGCCATACTCAGCAGACAAGAAATTACGTAACAATTCTTAGGTCTAATTATATCTTCATATAGGAGACGCATCCTTCTCTCCTGAACTTAGTTTACAGTGTCGTCTTATTGTTTTATCTGAGATCTTTCATTAATAGGTTGAGTTGTAATTTTCCATTTTTTCCTCTCTCCTCCTTATAAAACAGCCTGGATTGTTAAAACACGCCATTTAACTCAACTGTGATAAAGATCCTGGACTCAGACTGTTATGCATAACAAAAGAGAGGGAGACCGGGAAGGGAGGCTACTTCTTGAGTCCTGATGATTTGCAGACATCCCATTTATGCTCCCAGTTGATGAGAATTTCATTTTAAAAGTGAAGTAAGAGACTCACAGTGGCTAAGTGACTTGCCCCAAATCTTATTTTTCTGTTTGGAGAAGTCCAACAAATGCAACTATTTCATTATCTCTTTTCATTTCATTGTCCCTTCCTAAGATCTGCCTTTCTGCTGTTCTTGATTTTAGACATGGGCCCAGCACTGCTTCCTGCTTACTCATGCATTATTCCAGAAGCCCAGGAGTCCTTTGCACTTTCCCTCCATCACTCCCTGCTTAATTAAGTCTCTGCTTCCCGCTCACGCTGCCTCTTTGATGACTTCATCCTCCTCCCTCTTCCAATTGCAGATTTGAACGTCTGGGCCCAAAAGGTTCTTGCTGGGGACTATTTCAATAACATCTTTGCTGTTATGTCTGCTTCCAATTCCTCTGACTCTAATCTTTTCCTGACATAGCTGTTTTATGATATTTCTGAATGCTAAAATGGACAACATCACTCCTAATGCATTTTCTTTTGTCCTCAAGTAGCAGGGCCTTTGCCAGCTCTCTGCCTCTGAATTCTTGCTCCATGCCTTTCTTTGGCTATAGTATTAGAGCCTTTTGCTCTGTCCTACCCACCAGGCACAGAGAGGCTTGCAGGTTCCTGAGTGGACACAGCTGTTCCTGCCTCCCTACTCTATACTCTTTGTTTTACCTAGCAGGTTCATTTCTTCCACAATGAGTATCTTTTCTCATGGTGACTATCTTTGGTATAAAACCTAAATCAATTTTCTACCACTCACTTTCCATTACCACAGTATTGGATTTTTTAAAAAAACATTTTGATACAGGGTCCAGGCTGACCTTGAATGTGGGCTCATCTTTGTAGGCCTGGCTGGGCTGGAGCTCACTATGCAGTCCACACGAGGCTTGATCTCATGGAGATCAGCCTGCCTCCCTCCTGAATGCAGGGATTTGAGACATGTGCCACCATGTGACAATTGAGCATGTTTTGTAATATTGCTTCACCTTAAACAGAGACCAGAATTTCACTGACTGCACTGGACTGGAACTTTCTGGATTTATGACTAAATAGCTTACAAAAGTTATGTCATTACTAGTTGGAAGACGTTCAGATAGGTTGAGGGAACATTTAGGATTGTATATTTTTGGTTGGAGTAACCATTGGCATTTCCTGCTCTCAAAAGTGATCATGGAGATTACTATGGCAAGTAAAATAATAGCAAATTCAGATGAAATATTTTCTTTCATGTGAAGCTGGATTGAAGAGCAGAACTTGAATTTCATGAGAAACAGGTTCTTGTTTCTTTTCTGCGTTACATGGACCTTGCATGCTTGGGCTTAGAGAGCTGAGGCTAGAAAGACTCAAGTTGAGGTACTGGGCTCATTGTAGGTGAGAAATGCCTTCAGCAGCCTCAGGAGCGGTGAGATGGCGAATATGCACAATAACCCTTTCCCACTGTGCCTCAAAGTAGACACAGAACAACGACAGTGTGTTTTTAAGATGCTGTCGGTCTGCAGAGGTATGTCCTGAGCCTGTACAAAGACACAAAGGCTTACAGGAGAAACCTGCAAAGGCTAGGTGCTGTGGCTCCAACTGCAGGGTCCACCAATAGGTGTGGTAGTGTAGACAACAATCCATTGTCTACACATCCATAAAAAGATAAAATCCAGTTACTTTCTTTTTTTTTTCTTTTTTCTTTTTTCCAGTTACTTTCAACACCATGGATGGAACTGAGAGACATTAAATGAAATAAGATCAAGGACAGAAAGCAAAACATCTCCTGAAATTCAGAAGGTCCTGAGAGAATGGTGAGTAAATATTGGAGGTTGGAGGGACTAGAAGGCAGTGTATAGAATGGAGTGATCAATGGGTACAATGATAGCTTGAAATATCCTGGGGTTACCGCCCAGGAGTGCAGCTACAGTTCACGAGGTGTCATATATCCCGAGATCACTAGAAGAGGGGATTTCCAGTGTATTCACGATAAAGACAGGCTAACAAGTTATGGCAACAGAGAACCTTTCTCAATACCCAGTGTAACATGAATCAAAACACTGTTGTGCACCACAATTATGCATGGTTATTATATATCAATAGAAAATAAAAATCCCCCCAAATTTCTAATTAATAACCCAACATAGGAATACCAGAATTCTCCTCAGCGAGGCTATAGGACAGGTGGCTCTCTTAAACCTTGAAGTAGAAAGTGGTTTGCCTCTATCCACTTTCTTCTACCTCACTTATCACACAGCAGGTAGAACAAAGAGATGACCCTGGCAGCAAGGACATGCATGTTAATAAGATTCAAGCCTACGGATGGAAGAAATGTCAACCTGACACTCCGGTGTGGGCACTCTGGTGGAAAGGATGACCCCTGAGAATGCCGACTATGGATTTTGCAATTCATGGTGTGCTCTGGACTGTGTCACTCGAGCCCAGGCCAATCTGTAATTGACCATCTTGACAGGCACAAAGAACAGTCCCCTGTGTGCACCTACAGCTTGGCTGCCAGTTCAGAGTGGCTTAGCTGCATTGCACTGAGTCTGACAGCTTTCCCAGCCCTTAGAGTTTATGATCCATATGACATTTGCAGGAGAGCTGACCTAAGAAGAGGCCCCGTTGTGCTCTGACCATAACTTATGAATTCACAGCTAGATTCGTTTCGGCATAACTGATTTCAGGTGTGTGGGTTTATAGTCCTTTTCCATGGTTAAACATGTTCCCTTGGTGTCAGTAGCATCTTTAATTGGACTGGCTCTGTAAATCATGAAAAGGTAAGGAGGACACAATGGGGAAGCACGCTGAGGAGGCAGCCATATAAAAAGAATAGATCATAGTTTTGTACAGTTGAGTCTCATTTCCTTGGGGAGTTAGGATGCGCTTCCTAGAAATGATACCAGCGATGCTTAGAGCTGATGATCGGTGCTTCCCAAATTAACATGTACTCAGACAGCCCAGCTCAGAAGTCTGGAGGGGCTGTCTGATCTTGCATCTCTAACAAGTTCCCAGGTGATGCTCATGACTGAGTAGCAAGCACCCACATTACTAAATCAAAACACCAGCTCCCCAACTCATCACATTTAATTTTATTCCACAGCATGTTTAAGGGAATGTTATTTTCAGGAAGATGTTTGGGATTAAAATAATTAAAAAAAAGTGGAAAGTACACACATTTATGTATCTCTTCTTTTCATTAAATATATATCTGTTTGGCAAAAAATGTTAGACTCTTTTATACAAAAACAAAGCCAACAAAACAAAACAAAATAACCCCAAACCCTTGTAAATTTGTAAAGACCTATAATAATTACAACGATGTAAACTTAGATGTCTGACAGCTTGACCACCCTGGAGAACCTGGGTTGTAGTAAGAGCCCCAGGGAGAAGGTGACACAGAACCACTGGATAGCGACAGCCGCCTTAAATGGCAGTTAGCTTTAGTCTACTAGAGATGGCAGGGCTATGACTTCACTTGTGCTTTCTGCTAAGGGCTGGGAGCTTTGAAGAAACTGAGAAGGCAGGTCTGAGCTGGGGCGAAGGGACGAAGCCTGCAACTAGATAGTGTGAAGGAGAGGTTGGTCATGGTCAGGGTCACAGTGCAGACAAGGCGCAGGCATGTGGGCTGTTTGGGAGACCTGATGCTGTAGAGGACTATAGTGAGGCTGCTGCTGCTGCTGCTGCTGCTGCTGCTGCTACACATGGGGCCAGGGTGGACCAGAGCAAGGCCAAGGCAGGGAAGGGAGGGAGAGGAGCTATAAAAATGATCTCAACTCACATAGAGCTGATGATGAGAGATGAGCCTAGAGAAAAAGGGGTAGGAAGTGGTGGCCTTTGGTCTTTCAGAGCTTTCCTACCCAACCCTAGCCTTTAGGCAATTCTCTCGATTTGGTGAGTACATTTGGGGCATCTTGGGGACTAACTGGCTTTCCTACCTCAGGGTAGAAGGAAGGAACAAATGCCTGCAGCAGGTTAGAATGAGGGGACCCTTTGACTTTCTTACTAGTGGCCACTTTTGCTCATGATCTACTTCTGAGCTGTAGCAGTGGGAATTGATCTAAAACACTGAGTCAGGAAGTAGTTTCGAGGAGATGGTAAGATGCCAAGAAATGGTAAAACAAAAACAAAAAACAAAAAAGAAAAAACAAACCCAACAAGAACAACAACAACAACAAAACCCTAGGGCTTAAAAGGAGGCCAAAGGAAGGGTTGGCCTGCAGCTTCCCTCCACCAAAGGACAGTCCCAACATGTGGGTGTGTTTGCGCTCCTCTCTACTGATAGCTACATCTTCCAGTTTGGGAGGAATTGTGTCCGGGCCCAGCCACTTCAGTTACAGTCGTAGACGAAGTCATAGTTGCTGGGCTCCTTGGGGATGGGTGGAGGCGCATCTGGGATCTGGATGTTTTCCAGGTCCAACAGGCGGAGCTTGATCTCCATGCTCAGCAGGGTGTCCAGGTCATTCCGGGTCAGGTCACTCATCATGTCCTTCCCAAGCAGTGCATTCAGGCCGTCTGTCCAGATGCAATACTGGTGGCAAAAGAGGTGGCAGTGAACATCACTGATGATGATGACGACAGGGATAGCAACTATGGGAATTTAGTACACAGGACATGTGCAAGGCTGCTCTAGGTGTTCATTAGTACCCACACCCTCTCTATACCTTCTATCTAACAGAGGCAGAGGCTTCCAGTAGCACATGTTTTTCAAGTTAAGAAATCCAAAGCACAGAGGATGGAGTGATGTAGGAGAAGGTGGAGTGGGTAGGATTGGAAATTGGGCAACCTGATTCTAGAAGCTTGCTCTTACGTGTAAGAATATTTCCCTATGGGACACGAAGAACTAGATTCCCTTGACTCTACAGTATGATATTACTAATTAAGACACTGGTGGGATGCATCCCAATAGGTACACACTTAGCAGCAGGCCAAGCTTTCCTTTTCTGGACGCCAACCACAGTTCCCTGCTTATATAGGCAATGCCTTCCTACCGTGTATCTATTATAAAGCATAGACACTGACAGCTCAGTTTCACCTTAAAGCCAAGGTGGCCTTTGTGTTTTGTAGTAAAACAAGAGCTGGACAGTAGCCTTCAGTTGCTGAGTGTTTGATAAGCAGAAGGCCTAACACCATTGGTCATCATAGGAAGATGTAGTTGACTGCCTGTCTGGACCTCCTGTGTCCTGGGATCTAATGCCCAAGGCTTCTGGCGATTGGTCCCTAGGGATATCATCTCTTTTGGAACATATCCTGGAGGACATTATTAAGCAGACTTTTTTCTTTTCAAAATGAATGATAGTCTTTGCCTTTTCAGTAGACTATGAAGTTCTGGGGAGAAGAATTTATGTCTCATTTATCTGAAGTCGTATATTGTTCTTGGCCAATTCCTCTTCACAAGGTAAGAGTTCTGCTCTAACTTCAAAGGAGAAGCCCTGGCATCTAGAAAAAGAGCCAAGATCTCAGAAAACTGCCTGTATATTGGATGCTGCTCATTCACCTGTTAAGTGGTCCCTGGGCCTATATAGGACTCTATGCTGACGATGTGTTTTGCCCCTTGCTGGCTTGGAATTCCTCCTAACATTTGTTCTGGATTCCAAGCTTTCTAGATTCCATCCTTTCCTGTACTCTCTGGGTCAAGTTTTAATTCCAGACCCCAATGAGCCTAAGCACTGTATTTGTGGTCACCTAGGGTGTGCTCTATGGTGTGTGGGAAGATTTCATCAGAAACAATAACTACCTATGACTACTGTGATGCTTCGAAAACCTTCTATAACACACGTCAATGGCACAGGTGTGTGCCATGCCTGAAGAGAGTAGCGTTAGGCTGTAAAGACTTCTTTCTACCTCAGCGATATGATCTCAGCCAAAACATGTAACCCAGCCTGTCAAAACTCACATGTGGTGCTAAAACATTTCTGGAAGCATAAGTGGGCTCATGAAAGTCTCAACCATTTTCTGACTACATCCAACCAGCAATCTGCTCACAAATAATGGGTAGAAGTAAGTACCTAGTTCGCAGTCTGGAGAGAACTGATTGTGTTGGGCAAAGGTGGGAGACTTTATTTACAAGAGTTTTCCCAGGTGGTTCTGACAAACACCCTGGTATGGGCACTACTGAGTGCTGAGCTCCAGAAGGCCTTCATAGCTCTTGCAGCATGTCATAGTGATCCCAAGTCCCAGTCCTTTGAACAAAGCGTTCCCAGCCTTGGCCACCTTCCTGGCACAGATTAACCTATAGGAACATTGCTTTTGAGAATCAGCAGGCAGTGACCTTTTCATCAAAAATTACATTGACCAGTAAAACAAAACTCTTGTACTACTGAATTGGAGTTGAAATTCTCGGCACTAATACATGATAGATTTTATGGTAAAAATCTCACTTTTAGCTCTGTTTTCTGAAAAGCCTAAATATTATAACCAAATTGTAATAAGTTTTATCTGATTATTAATTAACTAATTCCTATTAAAAGTAAGTAGGCCTGATAGAAAAAAAATAGGCAAGAAACATAAAAGCTGAACCTGGACTTCCCAGGAAGTCATTAAAGGCATGGGACTGTGTCATTAGGATTCATAAGGCAACTTGATGATGCACTTATTATCCAGGACCGGGTAACCTGGATACTAGTATAGACAACAACAATATATGAAGACACATGTATTTTTAAATTCTGACTTCATAATGATATTTAAACACCAAACACATCTTCTTTATCTTCTTTAGGACATGCTTACCATTTTAAAAAAATTGGCAAAGGAATCAAATATGTCTATTGGAATCAATCATGTATTCCAATTTTAGGAATATAAGCAATTGTTAAGACTTGTTTCTGTTTATTTCAATAATAAATAAAAATGAGATGATGGAATTGAGACAAAGCCTTTCTCAAACTCTAGTGGATTCACAGTTTAGACCATCCGTGGATGCTAACTTTTAAAAAAGAGGCAAAGTGACAAAAAAGAAAACATCACTACAGTTACTTGAAAGCTGAATTTGAAGTAGGTTCGACTTCTGGCTACCAGTTATAGGAACTCTTGGGAAAGAAAGATGCTACAATGATTGTTAGGATTCTGCTTCAGTCTGCCTACCTGTGAAGTCACTGCTTACCTGCCACAGGGGCGTGGCCCTGCCCAGGGCCATATAAAAGACAGACCCTCCTCGTGGCTCCCTCTTTACCTCTTCTCCTCTCTCTCTCTTTCTACTCTCACTCTCTACTCTTCCTCTCTCTCTCCTTCCTTTCTCTCTTTGGAGTACCCCTTATCCCTTTCCTCCTCTCATTCTCATTTGATAAACTCTGTATAACATAATATCTGCCTGGTACCTTGTATTCTATCATCTGTCTTTAATTTTTATATATAACAATGATGCTGCAGCTTGGGGTAGACAGAAAACTTTCCTGTAAACCATGCCCGTATTTCTACTCCAGGACCCAGGGAAAATCTTAAGTTATGTGGAAAAACAAGGCTGTTGTCTATTGACCATAACAGAGAGAGATTATTTTGATTATCTGGGTGACCCAATATAATTCCAAGGGCCTTCAATGTCAGAGAGAGGGAAGGGTCAGAAGGCAATGATTTCACTGTAGATCGGGATGTGACAATGGTTTGCAGAGAGAGCTAAACTTGTCATTGATGAAACTCATGGAGGCCAAGGCTGCTGCTGATCTCTGAGACGGAGTGCAGCCTGCTGCCATGTTGATGGTAGGCCAGGGACTCTCATATTAGACAGCCACTCTCCAGAATGACTGTAAATCTGTAGAGTCCTTAACTGGGCCAGATATAGAGTAGGGCAAGTTAGTTACAATTATCCTGTGTGTGTGCGCGCACGTGTATGCATGCGTGCGTGTGTGCGTGCATGCATGTACATGTGTGTGTGCCACAGGGTGTAAATGTCAGTCCTCATCTTGCTTTTTGGTTGAGACAGGGACTGTTTTTTGCTGTCCACTGCCATGCATGCCAGGCTAGCTGGCCCATGGACTTCTGTAAAACTTCCTCCTCCCATCATACTGCAGAAGCAAGCACTGAATACAGATGTGGGCCCAGGTACCTGGCTTTACATGGCTTCTGGTGACTAGAGCGCAGGCCCTCATACTTGCACAGCAAAGGCTCTGCCCCCCCAAGTTCCCTTCTCAGGCCCCTGCTACCAGCTTCCTCACAGTCAGGCTTTCAGGTTCGGGAGGCCTCTTTCCCTCTACTTGATAAATGAGGCTATCTGCAAAAGAACCTTCTATTTTGATAGCAATTATGAAAATAAAATGATACTACTTAAAGAAATTGAAAGTTCTCATAAGCATATATATAGTCTATAAGAAGTGACAGCTATGTTAAAAAGAAAAAAAGAAAAACCTTGGCAGTGCCAGAGCATTTAGCTTTATCTGGAATTAATGCACACACTGGGGAAAATAGCTTGGCACTGACTTAAGTAACAGTTCAACTCCTATTTTTGGTTGTTTTCTGTCTCTTGTATATCTTGGATATGTTGGCCTGTTCATAACCACAATGTTATTTAAAAAGCAGAAATGGGAGGATATGCTATCTATTTTCAGAGAGATGAAGACAAAGTCTTACCCCTCTGCAAACTAAATGTCAAGTGACACAGAATCATATTTAAGCACCATTCTAAATGCAGGATTTGTGTCTAATCTTTTCTCTTTCTTTAGGATGGATAATTTTATTCAAAACCTTCAAACCAGTGAAAACCAGACACTAAATACCTTTTAAACTAACTCAGTCTCCTCAGGGAAATGAGAACAAAAGTCAGATTTTATTAAAATGTTCCCTTCCTCCTAAATGCTGTTTGTGCAGTTACATGAAAAACAAAATTTGAATGGTATTATCTAAAAATAAAGTTGCAAGCATGACGTTGGGGCCTGATTTACAAGAGAAAAAGTTAAATCAGCCATAACTGCTACTTTATTTTACAAATGCATTTTCCTAGACTTATGCTAAATATTTTAAATATAGCTGACAGTGTGCTTCAAGAAGAGGAGCAAATTATACATATAACAAGATGTCAAAAAGGAATGAAAGCATCTTGGAAATAAGATTCCAACAGCAGAGGCAGCCCTAAACCTCTTAAAATAGCTTCAGGAGACTTGGTGGAGAAACTACTTCATCAGATGGTCCCACGAATAAGAGAGAGAGATACCAGTTTATCTGGGGGAAGCTCTAGAACAAAAATTAAATATTCAGTATGCATCAAGGCCCTAGCCAGGGCTGCCTCTTTCTCCAGATTAGTTAAGCCTTTGCTGAGCTTGAGTCATTGGCACATCAACACTTTCTTTCCTTTGACCATTCTACAGTTTAGACTCTGAATATCCTCCAAAGGCCGTGTGAATGGAGAACTCTTGGGAGATGCTGGATGTTTCAGGAGGTAGACCCAGTGGGAAGAGTCTTTGGAGGGTATATCCTAAAGAGGAATACTCAAAACACTGGCCCACTCCCCTCTGCCTCCTTGTTGCTAAGAAGCAAGCAGGCTCCTCTTCCATCTGCACCTGGCACTCATCTATAGGCATCTGACCATAAATTCAAGCTTCTGAAAAAAGGGGTCAAATGTAAACCGTTATTCTAAACGGCCGCAGGCACTTCGTTATAGTAGAGGAAACAAGGGCAGAACACACAGCTGCTGCTTCAGCTGCTAAGACATCTGAGTTGTAGTTGGTGGTTGCTTAGGAGGCTTCTGTTCCATGCCAACAAGACATCATTCTTTTTCTTTTTCTTTTTTTAAAAAGATTTATTATTTATTATTATGTATAGTGTCCTGACTGCATGTACACCTGCAGTCCAGAAGAGGGCATCAGATCACATTATAGATGGTTGTTAGCCACCATGTGGTTGCTGGGAATTGAACTCAGGACCTTTGGAGGAGCAGGTGGCGCCGCTCTTAACCTCTGAGCCATCTCTCCAGTCCCGACATCGTTATTTTTCAAAAGCAGGTTCCTACAAGAAGTGACATTTCTTCTTTTCTACGACATTTCCTTCATCACTTAACCCTTACCAAGACCCTAACTTACCTCATGCTTGTCAGGAGCAATAAAATTCAGTTGGCAATTTGAGTCATATAAGATGGAGAACGCAAGTTCAAGCACCTCCTAGGAGAGAGCAGAGAAAATACCACGTGAAACGAAATCACCATTCAGAGAACGGGAAAACCTGCGCAAGGTTGGCAAAAGGAAGGGATTCGCTTCCCCAGGATTCCAGCATGAGTCCCCTTCTTCATCCAGCACAGGCCTGGTTGAACCATCTCACTGTCATGAGATCAGGGCATGGGCCTTATCATTGCTTTTTATGGGGCAGGGTTTGGAGAGATTGATGGGGCACGGCCAAAGCTGTGTATCTCCCTTCCAAGAAGGCGGGGAGGTAGTAAGCCCTTTAATCAGCAGCACTGAGGGCTGATCAATCTTAGTCACTTCTAGCAGACGGAATCCCATAGAGATATGGACTCCCCAAAATATACATGCTATTCAGAGGTAATGAGACTTCTGGGTAGGCCCATATATTGATATCTATCCTTGGATCTTTGTACCACTGTCAGCAAAGGATACATACATCCAAGACTTATCCAGTAGAGGATATAGGTTGCAGAGGAGAAGCACGGATGCCAGTGTCAGAAGACAGACTCGATCATTGGTGTGAACTTACCGAGTGCAGACTATGGGCCAGTGCCACAGTGCCAAGGGCCAAAGGACACTTTCATTGCACTGTGCCTGGATACATTTGGCTGAAATACCTAGTGCCATATCTAGTGCATAGGTTATAAAAACACTTATCAGAGGGTGTGCCGTACCCATATTGGGTACCACAGTCGCTCTACTGGTTTGAGAAGTCAGCAGAGTGGAGCACCTGGAAGCTATCAACCAATAGCCCACCTTAGAACCCCACTGGCTCCTAATCTGGACAGGAAGAGTCAAGTGCATCCATACCAGTATCCTGTACTGTGATGATGCATGCCCTAGCATACCTTCTTTGCACCTTTATTAGGTACCACTGATTGCAACCTCTGCCCTATTATGATCTGGGAACAGCACTGCTGAGAAACTGACCACAAAATACTTTTCTTCCTCTAGGAAGCCAAACTTCTCCATATCATTTCCTACCTCGATATCTGTGAGAGGATTTGCCTTTGGCAAGTGACTCATCACAATGCCCCCAGAAAGAATATTTCAGATGAATTAAAGAATTCTTCCAAAATAACCCCCGAAGACCTTATGTTAGCTGGCCCCACTCTGAACACAGCTTACTGCTGAGCTATTCTGGCTCCTGTGGGGTTCTCTGTCTGGCTCACCTCCAGCTGTCCTCTCACTAGGAGGGGCAGCTGCTCTCTGAGGCTAGGCTGCGATGCATCTCACACTTAAAGGGTCCCCTCATTCTGCCAGAAATAGAAACCCTGGAAGGAAAGGATGCTGAGTCATGGATGCTCGCCTGCATAAACTCGTCTCTTCACTTCTTATTCACTTTCTTCCTCAGCCCCCCATTCAAGCTTCAGTGAAGTTATGCAACAGTCAAGCAAGTAAGAAAGCACATTTTCCTAGGAGTTTGGCACTTGTTTTCATAACACTGTCTCAACGCCTTTAGATTTATAATCAAATGGCAATAGTTATACTAGTGGTACCGTAAATTTATGTCATCTTTTAAAAAAAGTCAATAAAACAACATATATCAGCAACCATGAATTCCACTCCTGGGAGTATTTAAAAAAATCCCCAAGTAAGCCAAAGCTACACATTATTACTTGTAAGAAAGTTATGAAATATTAAATCTCTCCTGCTCCCTTGAGTATTAAAAACAATCACAAATAGTTAAGATGATCATCAAGGAGAGTCTAATGTTACATGAAGGAAAAAAAAACCAGGAGAAATGTTCTTATTGATCACAGTTGTGATATGCAGCCTGTAGACACTGGAAATTAGCACATGAAGGGAGAATTACTAGGTGCTAGCTACGGGTCATTATTTGGCCTTAAAATAGGTTTCTGATAAAATTCTTCTTAGATAGAAATGGCTTTTTCCTCATTGATGTGAGAGTCATTCAATGGGAGGACTCTGACTCATTCTTGAAAGAGTGGAGGAGAAGGATGGGTGGCTTTGCTTTGGAACTCTAGCTACAAGGAGGTCCCTCCCCAAATAGACAGGACGAGGTGAATTTCACCAAGGTCTTTCTGCCCTACCTACCCCTGTGACAACAGCTGGTGTGAACAGCACCTAGCCAAGACCCATGCCCTTGACAAGGTGCTGCAGCCACTGGCAACGGGGCTGTTGGAACTGAGACGTTGTCTCTGCTGCAGAGAGCCGGAGGGCAGAGAGGAAGGAGCCCGGTGACCTTGGGCTTTGCCCTCCTTCGGCTCACACTTCTCAGGACATGAAGGATCTGAGCTGTCGTGACCTAGATTCCTGATAAATACAGGCAGGAAATGGGAAATTTGTGAGAATGTCAATTCCCACTCTAATCTCACCAGGGCTGCCTGGGAGGGGTGGGAGGAATTAATTCTCTGAGCTGCATGCCTGCATGAAAGGGTGCTATCATTTTTAATGGGTTTTATTGACATCCCTGGCTTGCTGTCACTGAGTCATCTGGTGAAGGTCATCTCTCCAACACTTCAAGAAGGGAGGGTGTGGAGCTGGGAGCAATGGCACGCTTCAGGCCAACTCTCCAGAAATTGCCACCTGTCCAAACTGCCCGTAAGGAAGACAGGCTCCAAGTGGCAGCTGAACAGGCTGACACACACACACACACACACACACACACACACACACACACACACACA
>OU015746.1:54624971-54638703 GCA_907169655.1 Acomys percivali | reverse complement strand
ACACACACACACACACACACACACACACACACACACACACACACACACACACACACCACTCACAGACCTAACACCTCGAGGCTTTCTTGCTCGCTGTTGAAAGCCTGTTCTTTCTGGATTTAATTCCGTGGGAAACTAGATCTCATAGCAGCCCATCTCCACCTTGCTCCACTAAGTGCCTCTTTGTCCTGTCCAGGAAGGCTTTGAACAGGCCTTGCTGTGGGGAAAGAGGGACCAGGAGAAGCCAAACCTTCTCCACCCACTGAGGCCTCTGAACTCATAAGCTCACACTCAGTGCTCTAGCTCTGGGACTTGTCCCAAGATGGGCAGAGTGAGGAGACACTCAGAGAAAGAGTGCTTAGCAATAGGAGGCATTTGAGTATGCATTCTGCCATGGGTAAATGATGGGCGTCCAATATGAGAGTATAATTTTACACAAGGTATCTTTAGTGTACAGTGTTGGCTGCCATTTTTCATATTGTTTTGGGTAACAACACATTCGCCATTTTCACCAGAGCTCATTTAACTATGTGAGTTCTCCATCGATCCAGTCACATTAAGGGTGGAATATTTGGATGAAAGATAGATGATATAGTTTGGCATATATGTAGATGTTAAATATGACCATAGATATAGCAGGAGATTTCACAGCATCGCATCTACACACCTTGGAACCTGAGTTTCTATTTTTTTTTTTTTTTTGAGACAGGGTTTCTCTGTGTAGCCTTGGCTGGCCTCGAACTCACAGCGATCCACCTGCCTCTGCCTCCCGAGTGCTGGGATTAAAGGGGTGTGCCACTATGCCCGGCCTGAGTTTCTATTTTGAAAGGAAAAAGACTGTCTCTTATTCATGTAGTGCAGAGCCTGCCCCCTTCACAAAGGTAGACCTCTCAAACCTTCTGGCTGCAGCGTATCTGAACATCTCAAGAGCAGTTGTCTAGCTGTGCTGTGACCTCTTCCCCAGGCAGAGCAGCCCCTCCCACGAGCACATGCACCTCAGCCTCTTTGTGTCCCCTTCACCTGGAAGGTCAGCTCAGGTGCCATTCACTCTTGACCTAGTCTCAGCTTTCCCTTGGCAACATATGTGTTTCCTTTTTGTTAAGATGTATGATAAATAATAACTATGTTTATCTATAAATCTTAATTCCCTGGATACCCAGAACTTGGGAATGGACCATACTAACCTCTGTATTTCTGGTGCCTGGCAACAAAGGCAATGCTCAGTACACTCAATGAATGTATGATGATGAATGAAGTCAACCAATTGGCAGGAATTTTAGTTAAGATAAGAGCTTTTGAAAATGATACATCGAGTTCTAGCAGAATCTGCCTCTTATCTTGGTTAGAGAGTCTCCTGGCAAGACAGAAGCTGAGCTCTGTAAAGCAGTCAGGGAGACACAGGTAGACACAGGAAGTAGAACAGGCCACTGCAATGGTGGCTTCCTATTCCCACAAGACACTGCAAGGAGAAATAGTAGGAAGGCATGGGAGTGGCTATTTAAATAGGATGAATAGGGGAAGGGGGAGGGGACGGAGAAACCTCATAAAATACCCAAGCCAGTGTTCACTTGCTGGCCTCCCAGCCTCAGGATTTGCTCATCGTGATGGGACAAAGCAGCGACTTTTCCTTTCTCCATAACATGGTCCTCTGTCTTTGTCCAAGCCAGACAATGAATGCAGTAACCCCCTAGACTACCAGCAGCCTCACTGCATTACTTTCTGAGCATGGCAATGTGGTAGCGTCTCTTACCAGAAATGCATTCTCATCTGAACCTCTAGGAGCCACCGAAGTCTATCTTTTAGTAACATTGGCCCCAGGGATACCTGACCAAAACACATAGCAAACTACTACAGACTTTCACAGTTACAGAAAATGAATTTAGAAATCCCATTCCTTTAAAATCAAGTCTTGCGATGAATTTTTTTCCCACCTGTGGTAATTCGAGTGTCAGGAAACATCTCTACTATGAAGAACCACCCACTTCTTGTCTCCACAGACATTTTCCTGTTGTCCTAACCTCTGTTAAATGTTTCAGACTCTCACTCAGTGGTTCTCAACCTGTGGTCCATAAGCCTTTTGGCAAACCTCTAGCTCCAAAAACATTTGCAATATGATTCATAATAGTAGCAAAATTACAGTTATGAAGTAGCAAGGAAAATAACCTTATGGCCAGGGGTCACCGCAACCTGAGGAACTGCATTAAAGGGGCGCAGCATTGGGAAGGTTGAGAACCACTGCTCTAGGGCAAGAGGGTGGGCCACATCTGCCCTGGTCACCACTCTTTGCTAGAGCTCATCAGATCTCTGAAGCTTAGTGCTGACTGACACCTCAAGGGAACTACCAGCTCCCTTGATATTTCCATGCTACAGCCTTGGGTTATGCCAGACACCAGCAAATGCTAAATGTATGACAAGACTAAGTTGCTAGCAGTTTTCTAAGAATAAAGCATCCTACTTCTTCATGCTAATAAATAAGATGGCCTGGTCCAGCAGTTAAGCTCATGGAGAACCCTGCTGCACAAAATCTCAGAAGCTGCTCATTAGCTATAAAAACTCTCTGTAGGGCTAGCACCACACCTTGGCTTTTACAGGCCAGGCAGGTGTGGCCTTACTGCGGGCCACACCTTCCTTGAAACTGCAGATAGCCCTTTTTTACCCATAAGTCCCAAAGGGGGTGGTGGTGGTGGAACAGCTGACAAACACAAAGAAACATGGTCAAGCTTTTCTATTGGCAGCAGTGCGCCCTACCCGCCCAGTTGTCCATCATACTGTACAACTCTATATAGTCCATCCATTCAATTTTTAAAAATGAGCATCCTGAAAATAATGAGAACACCAGCATCTTAGAAAATATTATTTGCTAGTTTGTGAATTTGTAAGCGAGGGGCATGTGGCCTGAAAGAAGAAGGCGAACTCGTCTCCACGGCTGTGCCTGCGTTGGCGATTTGGGTTTTCATCCTCTCTCTCTTTTCGTCAGGCTACATAATCAATTTTCCTCATCTTTTTAATTTGGGTTTTGTTGAGTCTTCTCCTATTTTCAGTTTTATTATCTTTAATTTCTATTCATTTATTTCTTACTGAGTCTCTCCTCTTTTCTAGTGTTTTATGATAGGGACATCAATGATTCAGTGCTTGCTTCTCTTCTAAGCACCTAATATAAATTTCCTTATAAACGATGCTTTCACTGCATCCAACATAAGTTGTTGGTTTTTAAAAAAATTTTATTTCGCCTGAGACACATAATTCCTCTTATGACTTCTTTAAATTATCAGTTATTTAGAAGTGTGTTGTTAGATTTTCAAATATTTGCATTTTTGCTGTTGGTTTCTACTTTAAATTTGTTGTAAACCAAGAATATGCTTTCAAGATTACTGTTATGAAAAAATAAAACATCTTATTTTTGTCATGATGAAAACTGAACAAAACAGTTTTATGGACCAATGTATGTCTTGGTGAATGTTTCTGTGAGCCCAAGAAGAACATGTATTTTGCTGGCTGGCTGGATTATTCTATTAAGGTCAATTAGATCAAGCTGATTGGTGGCGCTGTTCACACCACTGGAATCCATTTGACTGTCCATTGGCTGATTTCTATTCGTTACCAAGGAGGGATGCTGAGGTCCCCTTTTTGCTCTAGCAGTTTCTGGACGCATGTATTTTGATGCTTCTTGTCAAATTCACACTTGTGTCAGATAAGGTTGTTGTGCCTTCTGGAAAAAAAAGTTCCTTGATAATTTCCTCTCTCCTGAGGTCTGGTTTGTATAAGGTTAATAGAGGCACCCCCAACTTTCCTTTGATTGGAATTAGCATATGGTTCTTCATTTAACGACTGTGAGTTTGTAGTTGCTGTGTACGGCCCATGTTCCTGTTGCCATGGCAGCAGCTTGGGGATGGCTTCCCCAAATCACTACCCAGACACTGCCAGCATCCACAAATGGGGGGCCGCCTGGGACCCTGTGGGCAAGAGCCCACAACAGGCACTGATGCCCCTCAGACTGTCTGGTGATAAGGGAGTTTCTGGGCTCTCTGAATCAGACAACCTTCCAAATGGACAGGGGCCATCTGTAGAGCACATGCCAGCTGTGAAGAGCTGAGGTATAAACTCTCTCTAGAGTTCTCCATATGCTACCTTTATAATCACCTCCTGGTATTCCCCACTCCCCAACGCTGACATCCAGGGCAACATCTGCCTGGACATCCTCAAGGTTAAGTGGTCTGCTCTGTACGGGGTCAGGCGCATTTTGATCTTTATCCAGAACCTGCTAGGAGAACCCAACACAGCATTTAGAACATAATGCTCCCGAGCTGTAGTAAATTCCCACAGCAAAGAGGCTGGACCCCAGCCACCCAGTCTCTCTCCTGTGTTGTCATCATCGTTTTCCTTAGATGGTCCATCCTTTATTTCTGTATAGGTTTCTGTTTCTTGAGCTGTAGTGCTATTTTTGTTTTATTTCTTAAAAACAAAACAAAACAAAACAGTTTGCTTGAGCTTTTACAATGTATAGTTAAAAAGTATACTTTCGTCATTTTTGTGTAAGAAATCAGTTTGGAAACGGTTGTCTCTTAATTGCTGTACTTAGACTGTTTATACTGAAAGTGATCGGTGATGCGTTTAGAAAAACATGACCATGTTGGGGACACTACCTACTTGTTCTGTCCCTTTCCTTCCCCTCCTCTTTTGTCTTCTTTTAAAATGTGAGCATGGTAATTACTCCTTCCTGTCTCTTTAATTTAGCTTCCATTTGCTCCACTTCTCCAGTTGCTTTAACCACTCAACACACTCTTACTACCATGGTCATCAGCAATACACAGCATTCTTTTGCACGGCTGACTAAAAAACTAATATTCGCATTTTATCTGTGCCTTTTCTTTCTCTGATACTACTCCTGTTTTCTTTTTGATCTAAGTTTCTAGTCCTTATCGTTTCTAGTCTGACAGAACCAATTCATTTGAACACTTCTCGTATAATGTTGACTTTTCCTATTGTAGCCCATAACATTTGAAATCACAGTTATTACTTTCCAATCCGACAAGCTCTATATCCGTGTCATTCTGGTAAAAGGCAAATGATTTACACAATCTACAGAGAAACCAGAGCCTTGGCTCTGATGATTCTTTTGTAGGCTTTTCCACCTCACCCTCCTTTTCAGGGTAAGAGGAGGTGTGCCTCTAATTTCCTTGGAACATATTAGTAATAAGAAATGAGATAGTCAGGTCCAGATTGATAATTTATGTTAATATAACAAGAGAATTGGGCTATGGTTTCTCTTGCATGCAAGTGTGTGTGTGTGTGTGTGTATGTGTGTGTGTGTGTGTGTGTGTGTGTGTGTGTGTGAAATGTATGAGTATCTGTGAATGTATAAGTGTTAACATGTTTGGGCTCACATGTGTGTACATGTGAGTATACATGCATGTGTACCCATGCATCTGTAGGCTCAAAGTTGACATTGGTCATCTTTCTAGATCACTTTCCATTTCATTGACTGCCACAGGGTCTCTTGCCAAACCTGCCATTTTGTTCAGCTCAGGAAGAGAGTGACAGTTCTCAAGATCTTCACGTGCTGGGGGAAGACAGGAAACCTCTGAAAATATTTTACAGAATTTCCAGTGCCTAGTCAGCATACTCAAATCCCGGCAGACTGCTCTCCTGCCAGCCAGCCCTCCTAGCCAAGCCCTCTGGGTTAGACTCTTATGCTGTCAATTTCTTCACATGGCTTCCTGCTCTGCTCAAGTGTTATCTAAGCAGGAACCTCTGTGGAGCCGAGCAGAGCCTGTGTGCCCCAAGACTGCAGAGGGAACACCTGACATGTGGAACATATGGCGATCCCTGCTGGTGTTGAAGGAAGTCGGCACCGTAAGAGGCAAAGCATGAAGGTTGGCATTTGTTGCCACAGCTTACAATGTTCCTTGGAGTCTATGAGCAGCACAGCCCTTGTCTCTCTGGCATGGAAGCCCCCACAGGGGTTATACAACAGGTTACCCAGGTTGTAGTCTTCCCAACATTCCTCTGTAAGATTATGCTTGTCGTTGGAATGCTCTAGAGGCTAGTGCTGTGGTACGCTTAGCAATGATGGAATGCATGTGGACTTGAGTTGAATTATAGCCATATAACACAAGGAGCAAGCATCTTGCAAACAGCATCCTTGCCTGTTTTTTCCCTTCTGACATTTTGAACCATACCTTCACAGTACCTTTTGTTTTCCTGGAGCATAGTTGTAGGGCAATGACCTTTTATCTTCATTTAGAATCAGAAAACAGGGATTATTAATGGTAACCCTGACTGATGAGCAAGATATACAAAGGTTTTTTTCCTGTTCCTCTTAGACACTATTTTTAGAATCAAAGAAATAAATTATTGATTCATGTGCCATCTGGCACATGTCTACAGCACCCAGGTAAATCTAAAAAAATTTTTTTGATACAAGATCTTGCTATGTAGGCCATGCTGGCTCATGATTTTCTTGCCTCTTCCTCCTTTGTGCTAGGGTTATAGGTATAAAAACCACATACAGCCAAAACATGTTGATGTACGGTATATAACACAGAATACCAAGGGGTATAAGCAAAGAACTGGCTCCTTAACGTACCCTCTGACCCAGAAACGGAGGAGATTTTCATTCTTTCTAAATCATGTTACCACTTTGTTTCCTCATAAAATAACGTAGAAACCTTGTTGGTAAATTGTAAAGGGATGGAGACAAATGCATTGTTAATGGGTATCTAAACATGTACTGCCGGGCATTGCTTTCCTTAAGCTGCATTTGGATACGTAGTAGTCGCTATGATGCTAAAGGGCATAGGGCACTTAATGCTTTCTAATATTCTTTGACTCAGCTGGTGTTTGCCTGTCTTAGGCTGCACTGAGACTCTAGTGAGGCTGTGGAGGGGAGGGGATACCACGATCACGAGGTGAGAAGAGGTCTATAGAATGGATGGAGATGAGTAGAGGAAGACGTACAAAGACAGAGAGAGAACAACCACTGTAGTTTCCAGGGTTAGAAGCAGACACAGAGTCGGAGAACAAGAGACAGCGAGCACTAGAAAAGTGGCCAGGTAGAGAAAGAGTAAAGGCATTAGAACAGGAAAGGAATGGATCAGCAAAGAGGAAAGGAAAGTGGAGATGCTCTCTACATAAAATGCATGCATCTCCGTTCTCTACATAAAATATCCGATAGTTCCACGGTGAGCCCTCCAATGCACGCGTAAGTGAAAGCTGCCATTACCATGGTGGCTCCCTGCATTGTACAGACACAGCCATTTACAATGATCTAGAAGCCATACCTTGTTTTGTTTAAGGGCACCTTTTTCTTTCATATGAGGGCAGTCCTTTCCCGTCACCACTGCTTTGATATCTGCCACCGGCACTGCAATTCATAAAAACAATGAGCGAATGTTACTACACCGTTGAAAGGTTTAATGTCAATAAAGGAGCAAAAGTACTCGGTGAGTGTGCTACCGTGGCTGGCACTGCCTGAAGCGTCTACACGAAGAACAGGAGGAGGAGGGACAAGAGGAAGACAAGGCGGGCAGTGTTTAGAAAGTAGACACTCACACACATTATATTCTGATGAAAAGTATCTCTAGCATGCTAGTTCCATAAATATAATTTGGTTCACTAAAACCTACAATAACACCCATCACAGCGGTGTTACAAGTGATGGTATTATAAGAGATGCAGCAGTAGGTTAACAGTGGTTATGGCAAGATAGGTGATTCTACTGCTAACACTGTAAGGGCTTCTGTGTGCCAGGAGCAATGCCGAGTGCTTTAGATGTGTTGATACCCCCAGCATTCCCATCTATGTTGTTTGTTTCTGAGTGTTGGATAAACAGACTAAGCAGATCTGGCTCTGACTCCAAACAGCTCTGAACTCTCCTCCAGAACCTTTCCCACACCATTAATTCTCACAACAACTCTGTAAGGGGGATTTGGCTCTCGCTGTTCAATGGGAAATGGAAATAAACTCAATAAAATAAAGGAAACTCTCCTTTCTGATAGAACCTTTGGAAAGCAATGCCGCTCCACAGAATGATGTTATCATGTGCTTTGTTCAGGCGTAGGGAGGAGATAAGAAACAGAAAGGGCTCTGCATTCAAAATGTGAGAGACAAGGGCGAGTAGCCTGGCTCAGAACCTTGATATAAAAATAAAAACAAACTCTAAGATATTTATCCTTCTTCAATACCAATTCATCCAGTCCCACAAAGGATTGCGAATCTGGCTGCACAAGATGACTAGCTTGGCTTTGCCAAAGGACGGTTGGAAGCCATCACTTTCTTATACTTTCCTGAATGTGAGGGCAGTTTCCACAGTTAAAGCCTTCAGACTTCCACAGAAGAAACTGATTGCAGTGTTGATAAGGACAAAATTTATGGTATATTAAAACAATAGTATAAAAGCTAAGCTCCCAGGAATACTAAGCCTTTGCCTAAGTCTGGTAACATGCCCTGAGCTCTCAAGCCCAGAGAAGTGTGTGTGTGTGTGTGTGTGTGTGTGTGTGTGTGTGTGTGTGTGTGCGCGCGCGCGCGCGCGCGTCTGATGAGCTCTAATCTCTGCAGGATTCCCTGTCATCTACTTCCCAGTCTCTGCTCCTCCACCACATAGTCCTGACTCTAGTACACTCTGTCCAGAGTCCTTGTATTCGATTTCAATATCAACATCTGGCTTCTCCTTCTGGGCACAAGGAGACTACACTTCCCAGCAACCTTTGCAGTTAGCCGGAGTCTTGTGACTAGCTCTGGCCAGTAAAATGTAAGAGAAAGTACTTATCCAGACCAAGGTACTAAAGTGTGTTCCTGTCTGCCATTTCTTTCTCCCTTGTTCCACCCAGATGAAACAGGTATGTAGACAAAGGAGAAATTAGCTTGTGGCCCTACGTGACTGGAGCAGTCCTTCATCAACATAATGGAGTAAGAAACCTTTTGCTGTGCTAAGCTACTAGCTGTGGGGCTGCTTGCTTGTGCACCACGGTGTAGCACCTCGGCCTCTCCCTACTGGCTCAGCCCTGTATCACAGAGTCTTTCTCTCTCTGGCCCTCTCCTGGTCTCCTTTGGGAATCCTGTAAGTGGGCACTATAGTTCCTGAGCCTACCTATGAGACCTGAAGTCAGTCCGTGGACACTGACCTCAGATCTCACCAAGGACTGGCCTTGCTGCCTCGGTATCTGGTCTGTCTACAGAGCATAGCTCAATACTTGGGGAAGTTGGTTACTTTCGCAACGGAGACACTGAAGGGAATTTTTATTTTATTTTTTATTTTTATTTTATTTTAATTAATTAATTAATTAATTAATTTTTTATTAGTTTATTCTTGTTACATCTCTATGGTTATCCCATCCCTTGTATCCTCCCATTCTCCCCTCCCTCCCATTTTCCCCTTATTCCCCTCCCCTATGACTGTTCCTGAGAGGGGTTACCTCCCCCTGTATATGCTCATAGGGTATCAAGTCTCTTCTCGGCGACCTGCTGTCCTTCCTCTGAGTGCCACTAGGTCTCCCCCTCCAAGGGACATAGTCAAATGTGAGGATCCAGAGGGTCCTAGAAACCTACAAGTAGAACATTATGATAGGCAGATTTGGGCCAAGGGGTCCCGCTCAAACTAAGGCACTAGCCAAGGACAATACAGGTGGTAAAATTTAAACCCCTACCCAGATCTAGCCAATGGACAGGACAGTCTCCACACTTGAGTGGAGAGAGGGATATGAAGGGAATTTTTAAATCGAAGTATCAAAGCAATTTAAAAAAAACCTCCTAATGCTGGGTGTGGTGGCACACGCCTTTAATCCCAGCACTTGGGAGGCAGACGCAGGGGGATCCCTGTTAGTTCGAGGCCAGCCTGGTCTCCAAAGCTAGTCCAGGACAGTCAAGGCTTGACTGTCTTGAAAAATCAAAACCAAAACCAAAGCAAAGCAAAGCAAACCAAAAACCTCCTAAGGTTTAGCCCAGCTTTTGAATCACAAGTACATTGTAGAGATGTGGAATATTTAATGAACTCCACAGTGTCTTTCTTCTACAAAATTAAGTTACCCCCTGGCTTTGAAAACATGTAGAATGGAACTGCCAGGATCAGTCTTTTGAGTCCTTAATACAAAGGCTTCACAGGAGAAAATCTCTTTTCACTGGATATTGTGGCTATCCATATTTTATTTTTAAATATCCATTGTCCATATCAGGGAGATAAGCTGCTGTGTCGCTCATGAGATTATGACTAAAAAGAAAACACAAAATTCTAAAAATACAGTCATTTTGAAAAGCTGATTTCTTTTCTTTTTCATTTTTTCTCCCATAGCTTTTCTTCTAGATATACTGGAAGATTAGACCTGGGGAGAACTTAAAGCAAGGCCCTCTTCAGTCCAGGGCAGAAACAGAGGGGCCACGCTCACACAGTGGGGAACGCCCCAGGATAGCAAAGCCAAGCTAACTTTTTGATTTGTTCTTTTTACATCGGAGAATAAAGCAGTGGGCCACAGAGCTGGGAGAAGCAGGAGGTGACCAGAGAAAGAAGTGATGCCCTTACTCTGGGGCACACCTTCATCCCTCACAGTTGCTCGGGTAAGAGGGGTCTGTATGATTTAGTTCAACACCGCCATCCTGCGGATGGCAAGCCTAAGCTTCAAGAGGAAGAATTCCTTATACATCGTCACACAGCTGGCCAGGGGCACATGTGGTCTTAGTGCCATGCTTCCTTTGTAGGCTCCGCCCCTTTGTGTTTGGAAGGTGTCAGTACCTGCATCATAGTAAGAGCATCCACAAATGTGGTCTTCACTCCAAACAGTCAGGACACTCATTGCTAGTATTTTGGAAGAAATTTTAATTATGATTTAAATGAAAAAATATTATTAAAAATCAACTGTGGCCACTAAACACTTTTAGCTTTCCCTCCACTCCCTGGGGAGGCAAGGCAAGGCAAAACACTTCAAGGAAGTGGCTCCATGCCTTGAGTCTGTGTTGTTTACAGACACTGCTGTGTGCAGATATTTGCCAGTAGAAGCTTCAGAGGAGGAGGCAGGCTGCTCCAACAGTTAGGACAGAGTTCTGCTCTCCCTAACCCAGCAGGTCAGCTTCATAGCACTGAGTGATGGGCCGTACTGTGTCTTTGGAACCAGAAACTAAGTCTTTGTGGGCTTGGCCAATGTCTTGTTCTACCGCTTTGGGCTTGTCCCAGATCATTTTTAGCCCAGGCAGAAAAATAGTGAATTAAAATTGGTCCCAAAGCTGATTTGGCTGCCTGCAAGTACCTCTATCTTACTGTGTTGAACCCATAACTGTCAACTAGTTATACTTAATGTGTTTCTACTTCACTTTTCTTATCTATAAAATATGGATGAAATGCACCTTCATGTTGCACAGCAGATAACTTATGTAAGCTCTGAGCACAGTGCCAAGCATACCTTATGCACTTAGCAACTGCCTTCTGCCATTATTCCCATTTCTAATAATCTGCATTAATTCTCTCAGTGGATGGAGGCACCTGCATTTTTCACTGTGCTTCCATGACCCAAATCCCTCATTTTGTCTGGCCGTCAGCTGTTCTCTCCATCCTCTATAATAGGCTTAATCTTTGAGCGGGGCCATCGGCTTGTGCTTTCCTCTCTGTCCCTCTGATGTGGGGGAGCGAAGAAAACTGGCCTAGATTCTTTCAGACAGAGGCCTTGAGGGGCATCAGGCAAGACTAAAAAGCAAATGAGTCTCATGTTTGATAGGGGTGATGGCGATGAGAGCCTGAATCCCTGGGACGGAAGCCGAATGGAAGGAGATGCAAAGGAATGCGGGTTTTTCCTTTCTGATTTCCTGGCAATCAGAACGGATATGAAGAACAAGAGCTCACAGAAGAAGAAGCGTCTTTCAAGCCTCACTAGTACCTGCTGCGGTAAAGGGTGCAGTTAAACTGTGTGGTTCACCAACACCTGACTGTTCAGCCCTTGTTAGCTCAAGGCAGTCCCCCTGGCCACAAGAGAGGACAGAAATTTGTGGCAAGGCAATGACTCTTACCACTGACTAAGGGTAACTCCTTTTTCTGTCATTGAAGCATAAAATTTTTTAAATAAGACATATCTTGAATATAGTTTCCCCTCCCCCTCTACCCACCCCAGTTCATCCCCACCTCCCCTCTTATCTGGATCCATCCCTTTTCTGTCTCTCATTAGAAAGCAAATGGGCATCTAAAGAATGAAAATGAAATGAAATAAAACAAAACACAAACACTTTGGGATAGGATAAAACAGACAGAAACAAGAGTCCAAGAAAAGGCACAAGAGACAGATGTAAACAAAGAGACCCACTTGTTTATACACGCAGGATCCTATAAAACACAAAACAAGAAGCCACAATAGATACGCAGAAGACATAAGTGGGGGAGGGGTGTGGAGGGAAGATGGAATTTTAAAAGATGCGACAAGGAAAAGTCCTGATATGACATTATCAAGACAAGGACCCGTCAAAGATGACATCGAGTTCATTTTCTGTTGGCCATCTACTGCTGGGCATGCAGCCTCGCCCCAATGAGGCTCTCTTGGAGAGAAGTAACATTTCATTTGCAAATGGTTGTCATTTGGAGATAGCTTCTGGGTCAGGGATGGGAGCATTGTCCACTCTTTTCAGCTCTAGGACCCCATCAGTCTCTGTGAGATCATATACACTTTGGCTCTGTTGTGTTTAGAAGGCCTTGTTTCTTTGGTGTCATCCATGCCCACTGGCTCATACACTCTTTTCTCTTCCTCTTTTGTAGGGTTCCCTGAGCCCTGAGGGGAGGGGTATGTTAGAGATTTCCCTTTTAGGGCTGAATGTTTCAAGATCTCTCTCTCTCTCTCTCTCTCTCTCTCTCTCTCTCTCTTTCTCTCTCTCTCTCTTTCTAGTGGAATACATTTTCTGCTTCTAAGGCCCCAAGCAGAATATAGACTTGGAACAGAAGGTAAGCCAGGCGTGTGCTTGAAGCTCCAAACAGCAGTTTCCTGGACAGCGCAGGGCCTTCTTGGGTACCCAGTTTCATTTCACATTATTATATGAATGTGCCCCCTTCTCTGATTTTCTACACAGATAGATGCAGTCTCATCAACACACACTCTGCATTCCCATTCTTAAAATCATAAGATGTCTCCCTATCTTGCAAGGGATAAAGTGCGAGATAGTCTTAGAAATTCTGCATCCCTGGACCTTAAGGCTGCAGAGGAAAAGGAGGGACAAGACCCCTAGAATCATCTTCAGGAGGAAGAATGCTGCTTTCTCCCAGAACCAATGTCAGCCATGGCCACTGTCTAACCCAGTGTGGAGGATGGAGACACCACCACTCTGTCTGTGCTCTTCTGTGACCACGCAGGCCAGGTGCTCTCCTTGCATGCCTACTTTTCTCTGGAGCTTTGGAGGTGATGGCACAGTGTATTGTGGGAAAGCCCAGCAACTGCCCTTTTCTAGGGCTTGGGTGCTAGCCGCCCTCCACACCTCTTCTCTCTTGCAGGGTTGCTAACTTCCTAGGCAATCAGGCATACCGCATGTAAAAGTGACCAACTGGCAGTTACATGCCTGCGCTCACGTTGAGAAGTGGATTAGACATCTGTAGGGATGAGGATAAATGATGTGCTCCGTAAGTGAGAACAGATTCTTGGGGTGGGGTCAGGAGTGTGAGGATTCTTCTGCACAGCTCATTTTCTTCATCTCTTGGCCAGGTGAAGAAGGTTCTGGGAGATGAACTCTGTGTGTGTGTGTGTGTGTGTGTGTGTGTGTGTGTGTGTGTGTGTGT
>OU015746.1:54605402-54624961 GCA_907169655.1 Acomys percivali | reverse complement strand
TGTGTGTGTGTGTGTGTGTGTGTGTGTGTGTGTGTGTGTGTGTGTGTAGGGGAGGGTGGGGAGTGCCCAGGCACAACCTCCAGCTTTAAGTTTCACATCAGCACATTACTTTTTTCCTGCTATGGGGTGTCAATAATACATGCTAGCAAAGCAGTTCCCCTATAGCCAAGAATGAACTATGACACTACAAAGACCAGGCTGTCCCATTTTTAAACTGGAAGAAGAGAAACTGTTCTAGGCTCTCTGTCTGAGATGTCAATGCCGAACTTGAAAGTATCAGGAAGCTTCTTGCTCATGGTTTGTGTTTGCTTCCTGTGGTCCTGAGTTGTATAGCAGGCAGTCCAGATTTGACTTTCATGGGCCCTGGGGTGAAGGGAGGCAGATGTGAGACAGCAGGGGCTAGGAGGTTGAAGACACTGCCTGGGATGTGGTTATCTAAACACAGCAGGATCAACGTTACTTTTAAAAGTTATTTAAGCATGTCCTGACAACTAGACCCTGGTTGCTTTCTCTGACTAGAGTGTCCTCCAAGGATGTATTACTTCTGTCTCATTTCTCTTTCAAATTAATTCACCATCCTGGCATCTTTTTCAATGTTGTTCTACTAACTTTTAGACTCTACACTTAGCACTGCTCCTTGTACTTGGTACCTGGCTTGGTGTTTGTTTAAAAGGATCTCTTCAGAATCATGTGTTAGAACAAAGCCCATGAAAAGGGCAAATACAAGAAATAATACATATCTTACAGGCCTATTGAGTTCCTGGAAAGTCATTTATCATAAGTTCCCAAGTTTCTGAGTTCGCAAAAGCAGTACTTGAATCTTTCACTAACTCTGTGTTCTGATTCCAGAGCATGTTAAATCGTATGTGGTGGAGTTTGTTGCATATGTTATTAGAAAATAAATTGATAAAATCAGGTTTACATATGGTTCCAGGTTTTTAAAATAGCTCTAGTTTAAAGCAGACGTTTGAGCTCCTACGTTCCTCCTCCAGGCAAGGTATAGAAGCATCACTAGACGTCTGCCCTGAGCATCCCTGAGCCTCACATCCTTCCGGGTTGTACACTTGATGGGAATGCACAGGTTAAAATTGCAGGAAGAGTCAAGTTCAAAGGGTTTATTTAAGCGAATAGTTTTCTGTACAGTATACTATGAATAAGAAGTAACTAACCAACCAAGACCCATGTGTCATACACCAGGAAGGAAGCCACTTACATTTGTCCTGCAGGGAATCGTGGGGCACTTCTCCTTGGGGACTCTCTTCCAAGTCTCCATAATGTAAGACCTTGTGATTTGGTGAAAGCCGGCAATACCAAAACTTGTCTGAAAAGAAAACCACATGTTTAAAAGGTTAATGATCCTGTTCTTCACAAACATTGCCATGCTGTTTCATAGCAGTGCTTCTCAGAGGAAGAAAGCCACTCATTTGATTTAGACAGTGGTTCTCAGCCTTCCTAGTGCTGTGGCCCTTTAATAGGTTGCCAAAGGGGTCGAGAACCACATGTTGAGAACCGCTGGTGTAGATCTTAAGAAATAATGGATTTTCATGTCCTGGTGGTAACAATCTTATACAATAAAAGATCCTCAGGGGGAATCTCCATATCTAATCTCAAGCTGTACTATAGACCAATAGTAATTAAAATAGCATGGTACTGGCACAGCAATAGGCTGGTTGATCAATGGAATCAAATTGAAGACCCAGAAACGAATCCACACACATATGGTCATTTGATTTTTGACAAAGAAGTCAAATCTATTCAATAGAAAAAGGATAGCATCTTCAACAATGGTGCTGGTCTAACTGGATGTCTACATGTAGAAAAATGCAATTAAACCCATATTTATCACCATGCACAAAACTCAAGTCCAAGTGGATTACAGGCCTCAAAATAAAACCAGACACTAAATTGGTTAGAAGAAAAAGTAGGGAAGAGCTTGGAACACATTGGCACAGGAGACAACTTCCTGAACAGAACTCCCCTTCTGATTTTGGTATTTTAGTATCACTCACCCTGTTCTTCAACATTGGTGACCACTGGGGATGTCAATGGAAAAGTATTTTCTAAGAGGGTGGCTTCCATGGACATTCTGTGAGTGTCTGTAATCACCACAGGGGCTAGTCCTTAGCCACAAAAGCTTGGTAAAATGGGAGAGAGGTGAAGGAAGGATAGCTGCTGAGGCCTTGAGGAGCTGCTGTTCTGGTTCAGCCTGCTTGGACACTGCACACAAGGTCATGCTTCGGTCAGCACACACAGGTGTCCCTCAATGCTAACAGACCACATGTATGACCTGTGAGTAAACTATCAGGGCATTGGTGATAGTCACAGCAGTGGGATCCGGGAGAACTCATCTGAATAAATCAGGACTCAGTGAAAGAGTAAAGAAACGCACAAGCGTTCCTAACCCCTTCAGTCTGGGCCTGAGTGGAAATGACTAAGCCTGATGGTTATTCTTACACTGGCCTCCCATGATTTTGTCCCTCTAGCTCCCAAGTGTGATGAGAAAATGTGAGCAAGACTGAGGCAGGGAGAAAGAGGCAAGTGACCCTTGTAGACCTATAGATTCACAGACTTGGAAGTTGACTGCAGTGTTTGTACGGCTATGAAGGTTCAATTAGATGATGGCTTCCCCAGAAAGGCTTCTTTGCTCTCAATTATGACCTGACCATCTCCAGAAATTATCTGCACCACTAACAACGTGGCCCAACATTATTGCTATATACACATTAACCATCTTAATGTTCCCTGCTGTAAAACCCAAGGGAAGCAGCCTTCCCTAGGGGTTGTACCATGAAAAGTTGCTGATCAGACAAGAGAGTCTGGGGTCCTCATTACTCTGGACAGTGTGTGGAAGCCAGCCGCTGTCTTCACAACGGCTATGATCCCAATGCCTTGGTACAGTGCCGGATGCTGAATGTTTGCACAGTTGGTTCTGGCTAAACTGAAAAATGAAGATTTAAGGAGATTTGGTGGATGCCCATCAGCCACACAGCAGCTGTGCCCTCCAGCCCCTTGGTACTTTCATGCACCTGGTCTCCCCTATGGTCTTGGTCGAGTCACCTCTATTGTACCCGCAGTCCAAAATTGTTTTTAAAACTACTCTGACCAAAATCCATTACAACTTAATAAAAGGAGTTTTTAAACCTAAAATTGTTCTCACTGGGAAAAAAATACCACTTAACCATAATTCATTTAATCAACAGAAAGCTTTAAGAAAGGAAATAAAAGCCACATATTGAACAACGAAAATGCCCGACTTGACCCACAAGAGGAAATTGTGTCTGTGACTCTTGTCTTCCTAGTGTATAAGAGAATTTTAGAATTGTTTGAGAAATCCTGGCCATCCATGAGAAGGATGCATTTGGGGAAACAGAGCTGGAATTACAATAGGAATTGTCAAGTCTGGAGGATATCAGTGTTCTAAGCACTACAGAACTGTTAGGGGTCTGAAATAACAGGACATGGTGGCCCTCCCTGCACACAAGGACGACATGTTGCCAATGATTTTCTGTAAAGTGTGCTACCTCTGAGGGAGTTTGGGGGCTAAGTGAGTGACTGACGGCTAATGGGAAGGAGGCTGGTGGGGTGTGACACTGGGACACTCAGTTCTTCCGTTGATTAAGACCTGCCTGTTCTTTACAGAGATGCTGTCTTTGCCAGCTGGGGCTAGCCTGCGACTCAGCGGTGCTATGTGAAGGCAAGAGGTCTATATGCTGCAGTGACCATTTCTACTCAGTATGGCCTGATGGGGAGAATTAAGAAACTGAACTAGCTAGTATAATATGGAAGGAGCTGCGCAATGTATATTCATCTACAAAATATGTTAATTTTGTGTTGCTGCTTACATTTTCAGGATAAATTTATTCATCTAAAAGTATTTGAAGTAAGTTTGCAATGTACCCAGTATTCCTCAGGAGCAACAAGAAATCATTAAATGAATGGCAGACATGAAAGGCTGACACTCAAGTAAAAGGTGTTCCCTTAATTCATGGTGGCAGCAGAAAGACCTCACAAACACTTATGTCCAGGACTGGAAAGTAGGGACAAAGGCAATCTAGGACAGGAATAGAGAACTTTTCTTGCTTACGAATTATTCTTAAGTCACAAACTACTACTTATCACGTGTCAGAAATGACTACCTACTTTGCAAAGTTGGATGGAAGCGTATTTAGTAGAAACACAAGAGGCCACCTGGAACTCTGGCCTGACTGTCTGCTTTGTAACTGAAGAGAACCTATTACAAGACCTCACCCTCAACTGCATTGTGTTACAGGACTTCACCCTGCCTTCATTTTCCTCATGCCTCCAGCTGACGCTTCTGTTACTCTACACAAGTTCCCCTACACTGTCTACTACTACAATCGTCAAGAGCCAAAAGGTCTGGTGCATGCCTGATGGGAGCACCGTGTTCTTTTTTTCCTCAGCAAGTAGGAAGTTTTGGATGGATTACAGAGTGATAAAGGAGGGGCTGAAGCGGCTGAAAACTTGTCTTGAGTAGTGGTCAAAGAGGTAGCGTCTTCTTTGAGATGGATACTACAGACCTTAGGGTGAGAGGCATCATGACCTTGCATAATTCTGTCTCAGAGGTAGGGCTGCTATAGACAAAAGGGAAGCTGCCTACACCCCCTAGCACAGCACACAGGCACAGTGGTAGAGACATTTGTGTCAGTCACCAGCAGCAGCAGCTTGATTTGTAGTTTTCTTTTGTGGGGAAAAATGTGCATTTTCCTTTTAAGACTCAGCATGATGCTATGAGTTCCTCAATCCCTTTGGGCGAGAGAAGAGTGGATCTCATCATTAAAAGCAATTAGCAAGAAGCAATGAGAACATTATCAAAGACTGTTTACTAGCATCTACAGAGGATGTGAGCGCTAATGTGGAGGACTTGTAGTCAATTACAAAGCACAATATATTAACAGTTGTCTTTCCATTGCCAGATTTAAAAAAAAAATATGGAGACAATTTTGTACTTCAATCTTTTCCTTAGTTCTTACTCATTCTTGAAGTCTCTCCCCGTTTCTCCTCTCCTCTGTCACTGATCCTTCCTTCCATTCCTCCCAGCATGCCATTGCCCCTACCCACGTTAAAGGAACAGAGGTACTACACAGCTCATGTTTTCATTGCTTTTCTGTGCTGTAGTAGCTCTAACCAAAAGCAGCCTGGACTTGAGTGGCAGGGCTTTATTTGGCTTACATTTCTAAGGTACAATCCATCATTGAGGAAAGTTGATGCCAGGAAGAACTCATAGAGGAACTGTTTCCTCGCTTGCTCATAGACTCATACTTAAGCGACTGTTCTCATGCAGCCTACGACTACCTTCCTGCCTAGGGATAGTGTTGCTCATGGTGGGCTGAGCTCTCCTGCATCAATGACTAATAAGGACAATCCCCCTCAGACATAACAGGCCAGTTTGATCTAGGTGATTCTCCAAGAGAGGGGTTATTCTCAAATGTTTCTAGGCTATATCAGGTTGACAGTTAATGCTATCTAGGACAGCCCATAATTTTGAGTAAAAGGTCTAATCAAAGCTATTTATGATGTCACATGGATAAGTAAAAAATTTTACAATACTGTCTAGCAGAACTTTCTGCAATGATACAAATTATCCTTAACTGCTTTATGCAATAAGAAAACAAATTTAAAATTTTCTTTCATTTTGCCAACTTGGCCACGGGTAAGTATGCCTCTTGATCTTTAGAGGGGACTAGAACATCCAGTGATAGTTACTACCACTGGTATGACATGCTGGCTATTCCAGGAGGTATGAGAATTGAGTCTGACTAACTCTACTTTGGAAGCAGGAGACATCTGGAGATAGGTGCAGAGCCATATTTGGTAGCAGGCCCTGGGAGTCCCTTGTCACAGAGGTGGAGAAGCATTTGCTAACCTATGTTGTTAGAGCACTCCCATTAGGATGCCCCATTTTGTTAGGATGTCCTAAACGATAACAAATCATCATTGTGTCCAGAAAGTTCACATTTTGTCTAAGACTCATCTCAAACTGTCCAAGTCAAATAGTAGGTCTGGACAGTGCCTTGAAAAGGCATGTCACTTTCCCAGCCATCAGACGCACATGTTTCTTGCTGGGTCAGGAGTCAGGAGGTGAGATGGTAGCCATGGTGGCAGTGAAGATTACTCTGCCTTCCAAATAATTCTTTCTCAATTCACTGACCGTCTTCAAAGCCAGAGACTTGTTTTGATTTTGAATTCTGCTTCCTTGGAGGTAGTGTGTCTTTTTCTAGCTCACGGTTCCAAGACTCTCACACACACGCAGGAAGGTGATTGGACCTTGATGATGCACCTGGTCCTGGCACTCAGCTAGAGCCCTTAGCAGAATTATAGCCTGAAAGATGTTCGTTCTTCACTTGTAAAGGGCAAGGTTTATCTGCATGAGCAAAACATACATGAAGCATCCATCCTGCATTCTCCATGGGGCTGGCTACAAGCACTCGTTCATTCAGTCAGAGAACATGTCCCTATCACTCTACTGTTCACCCTTCCCCATTTTTGAAATGTCAATTATCTGTTATTGTGACCCATTGAATGCCTTTTCCAAAACTCAACTGTTTCTCCTTCATTTGGAAGTACATGCTTATTTGTACCTGCCTTTTTGTTAAAATCGGCTGATTAGGTTTCATGAAACACCAAAAGAGAAATGTAATTAAAACAGGAAAGCAGCAGCTTGTTGCCCAGAGGGTTGATGGAGAGGCTGCGCCTGAATGATCCACTCGGCTCCACGTCTCTGACTGAGTTACAAGACTTCTGTGAGCTACAAGGCCTCAAAGTGGGAAGACAAGTTTGACCTGGAACAGAATTCTTCTGAGATAGCGCGGTCATGTTGGCACTTAAATACCGGAAGCTACGAAGTGTCTTCGGTGAGAAGTAAATTTTATGGTGTCATTTGTTGAAATGGTTGTCTAGTGTCTAACCTGGGGGTTTTTCAATACCATTGAATGCAAGTGAGTCTGAGAAAACGTAGAGGAAAATGTTGGAGGCTGCAGTCTTATGACGCAACTGTGGCTGTACCACGGACAACCTCCAGGAATTTATCTTCACTCTCCACTCTAGGAGGATGTGAGACAGGGAAGCGTGGTCAAGCTTTACAGTGTGTAGTCAGTAGAAAGAGGAAAGCAAGGCTGAGACATCCAATAGCAGTCTGTTTCCAGTGTTTAAAAATGACATGCCAAAAAGCTACAACCCAAAATAGTCATAAGAGTCCTCTTGAATGCTTGATAACCTCCATACTCAGCACTACAGAGCTTCCTTCTCCTTAACCACTGAAAGTACCACTTGGTGTAGGAAGCAACAGCATCCTTGAGTGACAGAAGAGGAAAGGAGCAGATTGTGAGCAGATTGTCAACTGCTACCCAGCCAGAAATGGGGAGGCTGGGGCTTAAGCCACATGACTTTCTGCCTCCCAGGTCTACTGTGTCCAGACATTCCAGAAGCCCAGGCTACTATGGTTTGCATTGGACTGTCCAAGTGTCAGAGTCATGGATGAGATAGGATGACAGGCAAATGCCAACTGAGGGTATTCTGACAAAATGTAACAAAGGAGATGTTTTGCAAACTCTTCTACTTCCAGTTCTGTGGGACCAGAAGCTTTCACAATTTCCCTTGTACCTATAATTAGTGAATCTGCTCATCTGTGTCCGCCCCACTATTAGACAAGGTGGAAGGGAGGTAGCCATGGCTCCTATACAGGGAGTACCAGATCTAATCTGTGATGAAGTCTCCTTGAACGTGCATGTACCTGAAGGGGTGGTGATTGATTTTACACTCTGGCCCACTAGGCTGTGTGAAATGTAAATACAGTCTTTTGATGGAGTGGTGGGAAACCACATGCAGCACAGGCAGAGAGCTGGTTACCAGCCTTAGCCAACACGCTTCTCTGCTCGCAGAAGGAGAATCTTGTATTCAATGCAAGTGGCTCCACTCTGTCCAGGTGTTTGCTAACTCATCCACCAGCTAGATGCTACTGCTTTTGTTCATTTGGAAGTTCACCAACAATAAGGGATGAATATTTTTTTAAAAACACAAATCTGTAATGATCTTATTTAGAAAGGAAGATTCTGGTAGAGGTAATCCATTTCAGCCTAGAAAGGAATATCAAGTCATGCAGTGGCCTGAAGATCCAGTGTAAGTGTAGGCCCTAGGACTCAGCTGGCCTCAGTGAAAGATTGCAGGGTCTCTATGTGTTTTCTGGACTCTACTTCTGAGTCTCTTGCCCAATGCCAAGTAAAAAAAGAAAATGTTTTAAGTTACATTAATGGGCCCATATACCCTAGATATTGATCTACTCAGAACCAATAGGGAGGTGAGGGCAAACAGCTAGGTACCTGGCTAATAAATAGCTCTCAGATTGTACACTTCCAGACTCCCATGTGGAAGTGTTTCAGACATCAAATGTCTTGCCTGAAGGCACTAAGGGGGCTGGCTGCACAGCTGAGAAGGCCACGGCAAGCTCTCTTACTCTCAGACGTGTTTTTTTTTTTTTTTAAAACACAGTCTTCCACAAGAGCAGTGACTCCTGGCTTGACTCCTTCCTAACCACCTTTATTTTTTGCAGAAATCTTAGGAAACAGGTATTGATACTGATGGAAAATGACGCACGTTCATGTAGCTGGACAAGGGCAGCCAGCCCTGTGCATTATAGTACAGTGTCTTCTTGGAGTGGCATAGACTTGAACACGAAGAGCAGGAAAAGAAACGTAGAGAGAGAGAGAGAGGAGGGAGTGAAGTCATTCTTCAAGGGCTGGATGTAGATGGGCTTTCTCTTCCATTACTTTTACAATGCTAGCCTTCCTTAGGTCCCCGTCAGCTGCACCCCACCCCCTTTCTAGGCTCTCTGTTGAGCTTCATGTCCCCCCCCCCCAATAACCCACACTTACTGAAGTCCTTCAGTGTGCTTTTCAATGGTAACATTGACATATTTCAATTACTAAATACTCGGCACAGAGTGGTTAAAGTAAACGGCCAGGGAGATGGGCACAAACACAAATTGATTACTGTCATTAGTGGGCGAGCGCTGTGTCCCAGCAAGGCATCCGTCGGGTTTCAGCACTACCTGCCAGTGGGTCTCCCAGCTCATAACTAATATTTGTTTTCAGCACAGTTGTGAATGCTGCTGCTTATGCCTCGCTCTTTCTCAATTTCTTCACCTCTTCTCAAATCTCATTTCTCAGTTCTGCTTCCCAGCTGTTTTCTTCTAGGACGGTATGATATGAACACTTTGTGTAATCAGAGCATGTCAAGAGAACAAGAGAACCACCAAGGCAGAGAAACATCTGGGACTGCTGCCCACCTAGTGTGCCTGGTCTACTGCCACCTTTTTGATATGACATTTCGAGGTCAGAAATAAGAGACAATTCAGAAGTCTGTCTTGATAGATTTGGAAAATAGGTTAAACCTCATCTTAAACACTTTGCTTATATCCCCACTAAAATAATAGCATCAGTATAGGAAATTTGAGACCATGAACTACCCATGCTGCCAGGACCAAGATCCAACCAGACAGTGGGTGCCAGTTTTTTTTTGATGGTGCAAGAGAGTCATGAAAAGGAAGGATGCGGGATCAGTAAGATGGCCAGTGGGTGAAAAAGCACTTACCGTGCAAGCCTAATGGTTTAATTCCTTGAACTTACAGTGAGGGAGTAGACGCACATAATTCAGTGATCTCCATTTGTACACCACGGCATGTGTTTACCTTCACCCACACACAAATCGTACAGACACAGATACAATACGGAAAAATAAAATAGACATTTCAGAAGTAAAAACTAGAAGGAAGGGCTTGTAGCTTTTGAGGGCAAACCCTTGCTACTCCGTATCTTCACAAGCTACTCAATCCTCAGGACCCCTGCACTGTTATGTGCATGTGTGTGACTACAGTAAGCACTTCCCACGGCTACTCTGGAGATGAGTTTCATTAACCCAGTCATGAATTATTCAACAATAGGGATATGTCCGCAAGAAATGCATGATTCCATCATGTGACTGTCATAACACAAACTAAGGTGGTGCAATGCTCCTAGTGGCCACCGTTATATGTGTGGCCCTCTGTTGACCGATATACATACAATCCATGGCTGTGTATGTAACACATTGAGAGAACAGCCTTGCATACTGTCAAGTCATAGTGGTTGTTGGCACCACCACTATTAGCCTTGTGCCACTAAATGGCAAAAGACAACTCTTTAGCTCCATGGATCTTTTGGTCATTTTGGACTTCGGTTCTTCGTACCCACAAAACAAGAATGGACCTAGATTGCCATTTGTGTCTCAAGCACAGTGCTGTCCTGGAATGACACTATGCCCTTGTGAGTACCCAGAAGCAAGCTCCTGTTGTCCCTGAGCATGTGTGGAGGTCCCTAAGCAATACCTTGTCTCCGACGAGCGTTGAGCTTCCTAAAGCAGGTCCCTTCCACCAGGCGGTTGAGGCGCTGCTGCTTGATCAGCTCTAAGATTTCTGGCTGGATCTTCTCCTTTAGTTCCCTGGTGGAGGACAAACACATTGTGTTTCACAGTGCGCCTTGAGAAGCAGCCACGGTGGGTAGCCCAGTGGGCCGATGGGCAGCCTCCTGCTGTGAACACGCCAGGATTTCCCCAGCTAGTGCTTTGGAAAATGATTTAGAGATTTTTTTTCTAAGTGCTGTTTGGGAAATCTAGGCCAGGGTTCCCCGTTGAAACATCTCTACCGGGTCTCTGATATTTGCAGACTATCCACAGAAGTGCCAGCAGCTTTTGTGGTTTTTTCTCCAGAACAAAGGCTTCTGAGAAATTCCATATTTTACAGAGTCACAAATGTAGCTTAGGCAAAAGCCCAAGAAAATAGATTTCCGGTTCTTAGTTTTTCCCCTATAGCAACAAAACAAACAAACAAAAACAAAACAACCCCCCTACATTAGTTTTGTGGGTGACCAAGCAGGAATATTGGGGGACCGTGTAGTTGCTACATCCCATAACTAACTGTTTCTTGAGCAAGGACCACTTTTAGCTTTCTATTTCATCTCTCACAAATGAGAACTATAATGCTGTCCCAGATTCTAGCCCACAGAGGTTGAGATAATGATGGGATAAATTAAAATTATTTGTAACTTGTCTCAGGCTAATAGGATGTAATTTAGTTTTAGATAATCTATGCTGCAAAGATTCCGGGATAGAGTGCAGTGGTTTCTATACCTTTAAGGGATTTGTATGTTATGAAGCTTTATTAGCCCCCTGCATGTGAGGCTAGTAAAGTCATCAGTATTCCAGTCAAAGCTGTCCAGAGAGCTGCAGAGGTCAGAGATTAGCACAGGGATTAGAATCCTTCCAGAGAAAATGCTGTGACTCCTAAAGGAAACAGTGTGAGCATAAGTCCTTATGAACACTGGACAGCATTACTGAATCTACCTCGGTGATCATCTCTCTTTTGCTCAAACACTCCAAATGACCACTGTGACATGCACTCAAGGCTCCCATATTCATCAGCTTTGGTCTTGATTCTGCACTTGCCCTGGCAGTGGGCAGACACCTGCTTCCGCCTGCTCCTGCGCTGCAGGTGGGGAAGGCACTTTTCGTTGGCAGGTACCCACAAGACTAGAAGTACATTGTGTGGTTTTTACCTCATTTGATTTCACTTCCCCCAGACTAAAGCAAATTTGGAGGATGAATATTTAATATCACCGCTCCCATCCTACAGATGTGGAAACTCCTCAGGAAGATAAGAGTAGAACAAAGTAAAGACCCCAAACTTTCTTGTGCTAATATGAAGAACCACAAAAAAAGAGAGAAGGATGGGGGCGTGGGGCTGAAGAGATGGCTTGGCAATTATGAACACTCATTGCTCTTGCAGAAGACCCAGGTTTGGTTCCTAGCACCCACCTGGTGGCTCACAACTATCTGTAACTCCAGTTCCAGGGGATCTGATGTCTTCTACTAGCCACTGTGGTCAGCTGGCATGCATATGGTGCACACGAATACATGCATGCCAAATACTAGTATGCATAAAATAGCTAAATTTAAAATCTTATTGTACAAAAGAAAGAATGACATAAGAAGGACTAATATGATAGTTAAACTTAATTTTTGGTTTGATGAGATCATCTGGTAATCAATTTCTGGATATAGTTTTAGGAGATTATCTTGATTAGATTAATTGAGGTGGGAAGACCTGGCTACTGTAGGTGGTACCAGTCCCTGTGCATAGACTGCATATTTTAAAAAAGTTAGCTGGGCACAAATATTCATCATTCTCTGCCAAGCTTGCACTGCTGTAACTTCTAAGGCATGTTGGGCATTAACCTTGAACTATGAGCCAACATAAATCCTTCGTCCCCTTAAGTTGCTTTTGTCTGAGTATTTTGTCATAGCCATGGGAAAAGTCATGAGGACAACTAATCCACATTTGGGAGCTGAAATGGCCTTTAAATCCTGTGTGATATGGAAATGCTGCACTAATGATACAGCTTGGAGCGTGTTCCAGGCCTTCCATCTACAGGCCTCGGAGGGGCCCAACTCAGGCTTTCAGATCACCATCATAACGGTTTATTACCAGTGCTCATATTTTATAAAACAGACTCAGCAAATCACAGCTTTGAGGAACCCTGCGTGGGATGGAGAAGGAGTTGAGTACCACATGGGCAGCTGTTCGTGGCAATAAATCACTGGGTCCGACTTCTATGTCTGGGCAACTGGGCAGAGAGGGAGAGAGCCTCCGGGGATGGAAAGAACACAGGAGGAAGAAGTTGGAATTCATCAATTTTGAGGGTAGTTTTGATAGTCTGTGGCTACAGTATTAAAATGTAGAGATGCGAAACATGAGGAGGAAATTCCAAGCTATTTTAACGATGTCTCATGATATTTTGGGAAAAACTAGGATATACTTATCATCATCACACATGGCCTTCACCAAATCCAGTGGGTGTACTAAAAGAAGTGAATCTATATCTCTCCAAGAGAATTTATAAAAAATAAAAAATAAAAGTCTAAGGACTCCAAACATGATTGGGCAAAGGAAAATAAGAAATCCTTATTTTAATTCTTTGACTTCTTCCATTTCCTTGCAAACAGACTCAGTAGCCATATCTTCACACATATAAACAAAGCCCAGAATATTCTTACAGTATGTTTGGATGACTAATATATATGACCTCTTAGGCATGCCAAGTGAGAAGACCCTAAGCCGCATATGAAATGTGTAGCTTGTGTCATTGAGGCCGGGGTGGTGGGGTCACTGGCTGACTTGTATGTGAAGAAGGAGAGAGACTAAAGCAGGGAGGGTAAGTGAGTGGGTATAAAGACGCTCAGTCTAGTACCTTCTCTGGAAAACAATTCTAGCCCAGGCTCACGAAGGGCAGAGCAGTGCACAGAAGATAGCACCTTCAGAATGAGGTTAACATCTAGCTTGGCGTCTGTTCAGCTGAGCTACCATCCCCATTGGCCATCTCGAACCTGGTTTGGCAAATGTTTTCTATAAACCATCAGGTAGTAAATGTTTTAGGTTCATAGGATATTAGGCCAACAGAAAAATGAATGAATATGGCTGAATTTTAATAAAATGCTCTTACAGAAACTGGTAGTGGGTAGATTTGGCTCAAGAGCTGTGGCTCTGTGTACCAAGTTTGTTCTGTCAGCTCTCAGATTTGTATTTCCAACTGAGATCTGTCTGCTGCCCTCTACATGACCATACATGACCACTTCCTGGATAGTTCCATTCCAGAGTGCTGCCCTTTAGTTGTTTAGGCCCCAAATCTAGAGCCCACCCTTGATTCCTCTCTTTGTAAAACTGCATTTAATCCACCAGGAAATACCATTTCCTTCCACTTCAAAATATAACTAATGCAGAGCAAAAACTAATCCTATTATACCTTGCTTGAGTTATTACAGCAGTGTCCTAATGATCTTGCTTCTGAATGTGCCTCCTTGTGACGTTTCCAATGCAAAGCCCCATGGTAGTTGTCCACTCAAAACCCCAAATGGGTTCAGCAAAGCCCCCATGAACTACTGTTCCTGATACCTTCCTAGAATCACCTCCTATTGCTACCGTCCTCAATTACTCTCATCCTGACCTATTATCTCATTGTTCACTGAAAACCTAGATATACTCTAACCTCAGGATGAATGCGCAAGTAACTCTTTTTGCTTGGGGTGCCCTTCATCCAAATATCTGAGTCCCTAATATATCACCATTCAAATGTCATCATTATAATTAAAGGTATCTTTTTACCATCTTTATAATTGTATTTCATTCTTCTTATCCTGCCCTATGTACACGTTCTATCTATATGGTCATTTTATCACCACTTAACTTGCTGTCATCTTACCTGTATTATATATGTATAGTATGTGTCCCCTCTCTAAAATTGAACACCACAAGGGTTAGAGTTGTATATGTTCTACTCATTGTTTAACCACAGATCAAAAGAATAGTGACCAGCATGTATCAGGTATTGATACACATTTGTCAGATGTTTGAACATTGGACATGGTATGCCTGTATAGACTGACCTACAACAATAGGATTTGAGTGAAATACTAGGCTAGTAGGATGGTCTTTAGGAAAGCTGCAGGTGTGTGTGTGTGTGTGTGTGTGTGTGTGTGTGTGTGTGTGTGTGTGTAAATGAGCCTTATTTCTGGCTTTTTTAAAAAATAAATTTTCTCATTTATTTCTCTTTTATATTCTCTGACAATGTGAAAAATATACAAATACACTCAGTGTCAAGTTTTCCATTTATATATACTACTAACATCACAACATGTTAAGTTCTGGGGGCTTTTTTGTTTGCTTGTTTGTTTGTTTGTTTGTTTTTCAAGATAGTTTCTCTGTGTAGCCTTGGCTGTCCTGAACTCACTTTGTAGACCAGGCTAGAGTCGAACTCACAGAGATCAGCCTGCCTTTGCCTCCCCAAGTGCTGAGATTACAGATATGTGCTACTGAGCTCAGCTAAGTTCTGTGTTTTGTTACTGGGTGCATATCATGAGCATGCGCTGGTTGCTTTTCATATGCTATTGTGTTGAATCCTTGTAGCAGCCTAATGACTTGAGAGTGCTCATTGTTTTCATTTCCCAGAGAGGGCAAAGGCAGGCTTAGGATGGCCTTTTCCAGAAGGCACGCTGCAAATGGTTCAGCACATCTTCCTTGCCTGTTGTACTGCTCTGTTGTTGTCTCCTCTCCTCTCCTCTCCCAACTCAGTACTAGATGACCCATTTCTGGACTGTTTAAGCCTTTTCTATCCATTAGCCTGCACCAATAATGAGGATAGATTTATCTTCTCTTTTAAGTGGCAAATAAAAAGCATCTCCTGTTTGAAACCATTCGTCAGGAACCAGGAAATGAGCCAGGGCTGCTCTCCAGCTATAGCTAATCCCCAAACATTTGTTCACATGGAGTTAACTTTTCTCTTCTTGGGATACGTGATCATTTTTATCAAGGCAAGGCTGATGTGGTTTGCATGGAACTGAGGTTTGCCACTGTGTTGTGTGTGATATGTGGGCAGCCACGGGCAGGAGAGAATGCTATGAAGTTGGAAGTGCCAGCGAGCCAGTGGAAGGGCAGTGGACTGGTGCCGCTGTGCTTAGCAGGGCTGCTGTCCCTGTTTGCAAAGCTAAGGCTTGAGTTAGACAGCCTTAACGGTGCCTTTTGGTCTCCTGAGCTTGGAACCATGCAGTTCCTGCAGGCTTTATGGAAATCCAGGTGCATTTCCTATAGCTAAGCAGCTAGCAGTCTGTTATTACCCCCGCAACTCCCAACTTCTGAAGTCTGGATAGTGATGCACCCTAGTGCTTCTCAGCACCTTGGGCTGAGCCTACCACGGAGGGACTGCTTAATATGTGTTTGTTAAACTAATAAAAGAAAGAAAGAAAACAAACATGCACAATGATCCTCCTGTTTCTCTTGAGTGATTTTTGTCCATTGGGAGTCGTATTGGCAACACTTACACTTCATCCATCCAACAATAAGTTCTCTGTCTAACAGGTCACAGTAAGAGACAAAACAGATGCCTGCTTGCACAGGTCCCTCTAATAGACCAACTATATCCTGCTTTCTACCTGCTGGTAACAGAGGCTGTAGCTACAGGCCTCACTGGAAGTTTTGTCCATATGACTGCAGCAAAGTGTCTTCTTATACCTAACTTTGCTGTAGTCATATGAACAAAAATTCCAGTGAGGCCTGGTGCTTTCCAGTCTTTTCCATGCAGGAGATAATCTTTCTGTCAGCTCTGTGTCTTCTCACTCAAGGAGCTCCAAGGTAAGAGCTTTTTGCAATAAAGGAAACGGAAGCTCCAGCATGTAGGGGCAGCGTCTTGCAGGTAAAGAAAGAAAGGCATGGCGGCGGGGTAGGCTCAGCCTCGCTGGAGCTGACATTCTCCTCAGCATCAGTCAAGATGAAGCACGGGGAGAGTGGCTTGGCTTGGCTGAAGTGGTGGTAATTGGGAACCACTTGGCCTTCACTTAATCACCTCTTCACTTCTCCATTTAGGGTTTTAAGAATCGTCAAATGCATAATGAAGTGTCCTTGTGTTGGCACATTTGCTGGAACAGAGCATTTAAAATCCAGCATTTTGTGAAGGTACCACACATCCTCCGTGTAGGTGAGCAACTGCACCATCCAGGAGCTAGCTACTTATTCCAATGACTCTGTGCTTGGTATTTCTGACTGTGACTATTTCCTGGTTGAGGATCAAGTAAAAAAAAAAAAAGAAAAGAAAAGAAAAAAGAAAAAGAAAATCTGTGTTTTTTTATAAAGGCCCATATTAGATGAGGTATCTTAGGGTTTATAACAGTGTGAGCTTCTAAGTCCTTAGAAGCATTTTCTGTCCCCTGCTGATGAACTTCATGCCCACTGAAGCCTACAGTTCTAATGTATGTTGTTTAGTGGTGCTTAAGATTCAAAAGCAAGTCGTAAATGTCAGCACATGGCTACTGTCTTTTCTAACCTATGTACTCTCTTAACTTCTTCTCAGGCCTGCACACACAGAACCCGTCTGATGAGGTGGATGAAGCAGTAGCTGAGAGCTCAGCAGGTTCAAGGCCAGGCTCCTCCCCGAGCTACTTCTCCCACTTGCCTACCTCAAGGGATGTAAAGAAATGAATTAGAATAAAGGGTGCTTTGTGGATTGTCATCCATTGGAAGTATCATGCACATGCAAGCAACACACACACACACACACACACACACAAGACAGAGAAGGAGGTGGGGGAGGGGAGAGGGAGAGAGAACAGCAATAGATAATACGTACAAAAGCACAGAATTTCCAGTCTTTTGGTTATAGTCATTTCCAGTCTTCTGGTTACAGAATCGCAACAGCTGTCGACCCCCTTTCCCATCCCACCTTTACTCCTATGTCCTTTATTATAAAATATAAAGGCAATAAATCTTATCTGGTTTGTAGCAAAGAAAAACAGGCTAGGTCTCAGAGGAAATGGTGTGAATGAAAGCGCTCTTATTTTCCAGATTGCTGAGTATTTTAGAGATGGAGATACATGAAGTTTTGAAATGGTTGCAAGTGACATTTAATGCAAAGCCCTGTAAAGGGGAAGACTGCTGTCTCTCCATTGGGATCCTATAGATTCACAGTTATACAGGTGACAAAAGATGCTCTGATGCTACTGGCCACTGGCCGACCCAGGGGAGGGGGAGGGCTGTTCCTCCTTGTCGTCTACAGCTCTCACTGAAACTTATGCTACATTGCTTTAATAATTGGTATACCTTTCTCTGCATAGCGTAACATTTTGCCACTCCAAAAGGTAACTGTGTAAAAAACAGTGTCACAGGAGAATAAAAAGGACACACACTGCACACACCATTTTGTAGACTATAAGTGTGAAAGAAGTCACGTGCATTCCCTGAAGGATGGTCTAGTAGCAGTTGCCAGCCCCCACAAGCCCCACTCCAAGGAGTTACTGAAAGGCCTCCCTTACCCCCCCTTTTTAAAAATTTTTTATTAATTTATTCTTGTTACATCAACACGAACTCTGGTGCCTCATATTTGACCACGTCCCCTGGAGGGGGAGACCTGGTGGCACTCAGAGGAAGGATAGCAGGTTACCAAGAAGAGACTTGATACCCTATGAGCATATACAGGGGTAGGAAGTCCCCCTCAGTCACAGTCATAGGGGAGGGGAGTAAGGGGAAAATTGGAGGGAGGGAAGAATGGGAGGATACAAGGGATGGGATAACCATTGAAAGGCCTCCCTTAATGGCTACTTTTGGAAGGTCTCTCATGCTCACAACCTAGCCCTGCTGTTATGTCACTGGACCACTAGGGGGTCAGTGGCAGAGAAGGAGGAGGTCAGAGGCGGGCAACTTACAAAATCGGGCGAGACTGGAAATCTTCCTGGTTCATCCTCTCAGACTGGCGGATTTTCAGGATCTCAGTGTAGCTCAGGTTCTGCAGTTTGCTCTTGAACTGGTCCAGGGAGCTAGGCTTGGTTGTAAGCGCTCTCATAACCTGCTCCTTCACCACCTGCATTACCTGTCAGTGAAAGGAAGAACTTTATAATCTCAGGACCAACATTTCCTGTTCAGGAAAGACTCCTGTGTTACAGGCCGCTTGTTCCCTGGCTGGTTCCCAGCATGACCTCTGGGCCCCAACCGTGAGTGTGCTTTCTGAAAAGATAAACGTTCATTCTGTATACTTCTGCCTGCTCTTTTTAAAAAATTATACGTAATTTATTTATTTTTATTCTATGTGCATTGGTGTTATGCCTGCATGCATGTCTCTGGAAGGGTGTCAGATCTCAGAGTTACAAGAAGTTGTGAGCTGCCATGTGGATGCTGGGAACTGAACCTGGGTCCTTTAGAAGAGCAGTCATTGCTATTAACCACTAAGCCATCTCTCCAGCCTCTTCTTTCTGCTCTTACACTGTAGGGACCACAGGGATGAAAACAGACTAAGTTGGAGTGAAGGGCAGGTTAGTACCTATTTGCTCTATATAGTATGTGACAGCTACTGATATGGCCCCATAAACAGTACAAACTCAAGAGTCAGAGAGGAGCAAAGGCCAAACCACAGCTAAAAGCCAGCATATTAATTATTACTTCCAGAAGAAAATTGCTGTGATATAATTAACCATGAGGTTTGGCTGGCACCAACTCAAATGGATAGATACCCACCCCTCCCAGGCCTCTTCCCCATGTTATTAGGGCCTAAGTGTTCATACAAATTGTGCATTTAGAAATAGGCGTATGCTCTTTCCCTCTGATTCAGCCACTAGGTGGAGGGGGGCGGTTCATTGTATTAGAACAGACATGTCGCATTGGAAACTTCAAGGAAAAAAAGAACATGGTAATTTATGCTTCTGGCCTTGTCTAGCTCACATGGGGCCATTAACCATTGCCTCTGTTAATGTAGATTCATCTTCATCAAAACGCATAAAGCAAAAAGGGGTCAGAGGACCCACAGAGGCATCCAAAGGGCTTATAATCTTGCTGCTGCCCTTCATCCTCCATTACAAATGGGAACCTTTATTACAAATGTTACCTTTATTGCATATGCACCAAACACCTGATGCCCTGATAGATGCTTCTTATGTGTGTGTGTGTGTGTGTGTGTGTGTGTGTGTGTGTGTGTGTGTGT
>OU015746.1:54591384-54605392 GCA_907169655.1 Acomys percivali | reverse complement strand
GTGTGTGTGTGTGTGTGTGTGTGTGTGTGTGTGTGTGTGTGTGTGTGCTACATCTTCTTTATACACTTAAGTCTACAGCAGACAGTGCCAGCATTTCTACTTTGTGAAGAAACGGAAGCTTCAGAATTAATAAATCAGCTTAGACTCACAGTGAGTTCCCAAGTGCATGACTAAGATTTGGTCTCAAGTTTGTAAATACTCTACCGCCTCTTAGGCCACCCTTCCTTAATGCTATTTAGGATTAAAAAAAAAAAAAAAGAACAAAACTATGTACAAGCATCTGCTTCATAATGAATTTGGTACAAGTACTTTGTTATGCACCACCTCATTCAATCCTCTCTCCAACAGAGGGGAACATGGTATGAGTATTGTCCCGATAATGGATCTGAGGGAAGGTGGGTGACTTGCCTAACGTGCGTATCCAGAAGCACCCCCAAAGGATGGAATGTGATGGCCATCTATAGACTTGTTGCTGAACAAAGGGGAATCAGATACAGACTCTGCCTTCTATGAGGGATAAGAACAAGGCCCAAGATCGTCAGAACGGAAGTGTAGAAAGGATGTTCAGTTTAGTTGCACTGACAGGTGGGCGACATTTATTCAAGATACGTTAGAGCAAGAATGGGGGTTCAACTGGTGCACACTCAGACAAATAATCCAGAACACCTCTGCACTTTAACAGCTCTGAAGCTGAGCCATAACTAAATCAGAATCGACTACCTATGCTCCACTCCCTGCTCCAAGGATGCTGAGATAGGACACTCTCCAACTAATCCCCAAATGCACTGCGAACTTGAGATGCTTGACAAACTTTGAAATTCTAAACACTTCATGCCATGAAGCATTGTCAATGGCTGAATGTGGTCAAGATAGAATTTTTACACTTTGCCACTTGTGTGTGTGTGTGTGGGGGGTAACCCTTTCCCCATTTAGGAAGCCTCTGAGTGGAGCCAGTGATGTAATGTTTCCCAGTGCTATTTGCTCTTGCTCCTCTGGTAGGTTGATGGGGCATGGAAGAGAGAAGAAAAAGGTCCAGTAATTAAAATAAAGAATTGGCATTTTAAATAGGACCAGGACATACTGAGACCATTTGAAGCTAGCTCCAACTCCTTTGTTGTACAAATGAAAAACTGAAAGTTCAAAGAGTGACTTGCCCATTGCATATATTTAAAGTGGTTTCCCAAGAGATGGTAATTTCCATAACATAGCTGCCTAGACTCATGCTAGGGCTCAGAGGTGATGATGTCATCCAAACTGCTCCATCAACACCCTTGTCTAGATCGTTCCAATTTAATGTGAGATATAGGCTAGGCCTGCTCTTTCTCATATTGAGAAATACAAGAACATGCTCCTTAACATAGAGGATGATGGGAGGTAGAGACAACGCAGCAGAATGAGGAGCAAGATAAAAACGTCATTGAGGAGACAGTGGTAGTGCTCCGTTCAATCAGAAAGTCTCTTTAACTTTACATTCCAGTGTTCTGTGTACATGAATCAAATTCTGTTTTCTTGAGTTGATACACATGGGATGCTTGCCATTTGCAACCAGATTCCCAACATATACATCTAAGAAGAACAGCACAATGTGGGTCTGAGGTAGCTCCATCAGATGAAGAAATGTGTGTGTGTGTGTGTGTGTGTGTGTGTGTGTGTGTGTGTGTGTGTGAAGATGAATAGAGTTGATGGCACTACTTTAATAAGAAGACCATCAGACCAGAGAGATGGCTCAGTGGTTAAGAGAAATGGCTGCTTATCCATAGGACTTGGGTTTGTTTCCCAGCACCCAGATGATGTCTCACAACTATCTGTGACCCCAGTTGTAGGGAACCTAATGCTCTCTGAACTCTGCGCACAAGCCATGAAAGTAGTACATGAACACATATGTAGGCAAAAGCAAGGCACGCATAAAATAAATTTTAAACTTAAAAAAGATAATGACTTCTAAATCCAGCTTTCATTATATTCCACGGCTGTGGGTTTGCTTGGAAACAACGAGTGTCTTACTAAATTCATGGATGCATTCTTAGTCATATCTGATCCTCAGAGCTTCACTGAGTCCCTGCTACAAGACTACTATCCCTGCTGGGTGCAAGACCATTTAGTAGAAAAGTCCTTTAAAATTTCCTTTCAACTTGAAAAAGAAAAGCATAAAACTTTCCCTAAAAGTAGGTGGGCTGACTGGCATCTGCAGCTAGGAGGAGGAATAGAAGAAGTGGGTATGAAGCACAGAACAGCAGTTGGTAGAGCCCAATACTAGCCTGCCCACTCATGGCCCACTTTCATTTGGTGCTAGCCCTACTAAGTTCTACTGTTACTCCATATGATGAGCAAAAGATGAAAGAGTCCATAAGCTGGTTTTTTGTTTGTTTGTTTAAGATGATAAATATCTCTCTGGGTCTTTGCAAAATAGCTTCTAGCTTCTGTAGATTTTTCTATTATTAATGGTGGGAATTCTTCACATGTCATGTATAAAACGTTTTCAGTTGCCATTGTTGACTGTTTCTTCTTTGAGAAACATGGAACCATTTGCCACTTATTTGAAAAATCTGCAGATGATGTGGTAGAGCCATCAGGAAATGCATGGTAAAACATTTTGCTTAGGGTATCTGTAGCAGTGTGTGCACCCTAAGCAAAATGGGCCAATGCCAATAGCAAATACAAGCTCCTAGAATCTATATTTGCTGTTGGCATTGTCCCATTACTCAAGCAATGTCTGCAGCATGTTGGTAGTGGGGGTCGAGTAGCTTCCTTAGCACAGGTTGTTCTCTGTATGGTCTCATTGAATAAAAAAGTAGAGGATACCCATAGGCTCCTTAAAAAACTTCTTTAAAAAACTAAACAAAACAGGCCTCGGGTAAGTCAGTCTAACTACTATTCATTTAAACTGATCCCGAATCCTACTCCAACACCTACTGAGCCTCTCTTGTTCCTAGTCTCATCTCCTCAGGCCGTGACTTTAAGCCTACAACCTTCACACCAGTCACTCTCTCATCCATCAAATGTTTTTAAGCGCTTATTCAGGGCAAGGTGCTGAGGGACACTGGGAGCCTTGTGCTAAATGAGCTCTCGGCCAGTGCTGGCCTTCCTGAAGGGAGGAAGTGACGCCACAGCACAGCAAGGGCCCACACATTCATTCCATAAACACTGAGCCACTCTCAAATGATATCAGCAGAAGGACTTCAGCTACAGATTGAGAAGTGGCCACACACAGACACGCTGTGAAACAGAGAGGCCATTCTCAAGAGAAACAGCAAGAGGGAAGCTTTGGAGGCAGAGGGAGCATTGCTGAGGATGGAGAAGAGGGTGTGGCAGCCTCCTGAGGCAATTTGCTAACCAGTGCTAACAGAGGAAAAGCATTCAGCTTCATTGCAGAGTCTGGCCCCACCACCACTCACCAGCTGGCCTGGGCAAAAGGCTCAGCCTCTCTGCATCTGTTTCTTATCCACTTAGCAGAGATATCACCTGGCTTCCTTAGGGTTGTCATTGCTATGATGAAACATCCTGAGCAAGGCAACTCAAGGAGGAAAGGGCTTATTTGGCTTACGCTTCCATATCACTGTTCATCACAGAAGGAAGTGAGGAAACGCACTCAAACAGGACAGGGACCTGCAGGCAGGAGCTGGTAGAGAGACCATGGAGGGAGCTGCTTACTGGCTTGCTCCCCATGGCTTGCTCAGCCTGCTCTCTTATAGAACCCAAGACCACTAGCACACCCACAATAGGCTGGATCCTCCCCCATCAACCACCAACTAAGCAAATGTCTTATAAACTTGTCTATGGCCCGATGCTACGAAGGCATTTTCTCAATAGCTTGTGTCAAGTTGACATAAAACTGGCCAGCACAGTATCTGTGGTCAGATTTAGGAGATGCTGAACATGGAAGGCAGCATCTTATGAGGCTCCCTCTGAGTTAAAACTTAAAAGATAGCTTGCACAGAAAATGTATTCTCTCTTTTAGCCTGCAAACCCGCACATCTCCCGTGGTGACTGTATGTATACATAGCTCTTAGACCAGTTCACAATTACATTCAGGTCACATTGCACAGAACTGGCTCTGACAGATTCCACTGGGATATTTTCTTTAAATAGTGTGCACTTTCACCCTGAGAGGTTTCAGGGCGTTAACAGATCCTCTGGCCTGTTTCTCGCCTTCTGCTATGCATCCTGGCCTGGTGTGAGCAGGCTAGTCCTCTGTTGTGAAGCCCTGCTTGCCTGAAGCTCTGCCGGTCAGACTTACTGTAAATAGAGGAGTGCCCTGGAGTAATAGAGGCCCCGTGTCACCCTCTGGCCTCTCACTGTTTCATCATGTGTCCTCAATTACATCAGATGAATCAGAAACGCTTTCTTCACTGATAAATGCAAACTTTTCTTCTCCATCTCACAAAGGATATGATTTCCTTTGATGTCATTAACCATGCTTGGCCTCCATTTCTTCAGTGCCGTCCTCACTGAAGACCTCACATTCACCGCATCTGTCTAGAGGAGCAGTAAGGCCTAATTTGTAGCCAAAAGCCAGTCTGTGTTTGATGTGGGCAGGGAGAGCCTTGCACTTCTTTCTCGGCACAGCATCATTTCATTGGCACATTCTATCAAGGAGCTAAGGAAAATTTAGTTTTCTGAGACTAAATCTTGCCAACGGTTTTACTATTTCCCAGTTAGAGTTTTGGGATCTCATTAATCTATAAGCCAAGGCCTGTTCTTTAGGGACCAGATACCTGTACTCGTGATTGTCAAGCAACCCTGATGGCACAATCTGAATCAACGACCACAAACATGGAACCATTAGGGCTTCCTGCTCAGGACAGCTGGAAATGTCGCTCTGGGGTCACAGCTGTCAAATGCAGGGTCATGAGACGCCAACTCTGGCTTCTGACTATGCCTGCTGTTAATTTCTCATCATTTGCACCGACCCCTCCTAGAACTGCTGCCCCAGTACCTGTCCTGGTTTAGACAGTAGACTTTGACCTTGAACTCTGTCCTTCCCAGCCTCTCCTCCCAACTGCTACCTCCTCACAAAATGTCAAGCCAAGTCAATCAGTTGCTACAGTGACCCAGGAGTACCTTTGGAGTGCAATCCCTACAGTCTAACGTGGCACTGGCTGTGATAGTTAGTGTTATTGTCAATAGGATGGAAGTCTAGAATCACCAGGGAGATGAGCCTCTGGGCGTCACTGGTGGGTATGTTGGTTACATTAAGATGGAATGGCCCATCCTCAGGAGTGGCAGAAAATATGCAAGCAGAATATTCTTGATTGTGTACAGATGGAGAAAATGAAGTAAGCATGAGTGTGCAGAAACCGTTGCTCTGTTTCTGATTAAGGCTGTGATGCGACCAGTCCCCTCATGTGCCTGTGACTTTCCAGGTATGAAACCATGAGGCAAAAGAAACTTTTCTGCCCTAAATTGCCTTGTTATAGAACTTTATCACAGCAACAGAAAGGAAGCGAAGATACTGTCCATCTTCCCACGTAACACACCATCTTAACTAGGCCCAGCAGGTGGATTCCATGACCTCACCACACCAAGGACCTCACAGTAGCCTGACGCTAACTCTTTTCCTTTCCTCCCCATCTCCTTCCTCCTGCCATGGACACTTTCCTTTTAAGACCTTGCTCCCCTTTTGATATGTCTTCCCTCCTCCTGCAAAACTGGGATTCAAGCCTACTGTGGCATACAGATGCCAGCTGAGGGCTTGAATCATTATCTGCTACTGTCTACCAGTCCCCTAAAATGGATGGCATCAGTGCTCTTGCCAAGGGCATTCAAGTACCAAGAGAAATCAGCTATAGCAAGTAACTGGCTGCTCCCAGCCTGCTTGGGCAGGTTCCTCAGATGCAGTTCTTCACTGAGCTTATACATACACCTTGTTTCCTGGATGGTTTCTGTCTAAGGTAGCCGCAGAGCCCATGTTGAAGGCATCTGGATATTTCAGTCAGGAATGTTTATCAAGGGCAGCCAACATCTTCCCACGACACTCACACTTCCTTGGGCAGCAGTCAAGGATAGCGTTCTCAAATGCTTGGTAGGAGCAGGGCGCCACTGTATAGCAATCTTGCGTAGGCAAGCTTGTGGCTGGCAGAGTCCAGGCAGCGCCCAGGGAGGGCAACTCTGAGACTTTCCAAGGAGGGTTCTCAAGTGCACCCCGATAGCAACACAGATGGGGAGCCGCAGTTTAGCTTCTGCACTGTCTCTAGTTTTGTGTTTCTGATAAAGCACGACAGCTTCAAACATCCTGCCAATAAGACTGACCAGAGATCTCCGAGGACCTTGGCGTTACCCCCCAAACCACTCATTATATAATGGCGGACCCTGTCGTTCCATTCAGATGCTAATACAGCGATGCCCGGTTCTGAAGACTAAGGTGAACACAAAGGTGGACAACACTAACAGCCGCTCTGCTCTCTCTGAGAAGGCCTTTTAATTTAAGGTTTAAGACATTTTTATGGCAGGTAAAAATAGTAAACCTTTCAACCAGTGATTCATGTAAAAATCAATCAGCGCTAGGTTCACAGAAGAGCAGCAAAAAGGAAAAAGCCCGCGCCTCTCCTTGCCCTCATCCTAGGCAGGAAGCTCATCCGTGGAAGACGCACGCACAGGAGAGGGGAGGTGGGGAACCACAACCTTCTCTCTGCAGCTTGCCCTCAAGCCCAGTGTGATCAGGAGGCAAGTACCTGTGTAACAAACACTTTGCCCCATTGAAATAGGGAGCCAAATTAACATGGGCAATCAGGCTAGATTTGTTGGTTATCTAATTGAAGGCCCCGGTGGACAGGAGAAAGCTATTTTCACCACCATTTGATAGAATCAGCCTCGGGCAAAGAAGGACCGGTGCCAACCACATCAGAGAATGGCATTTAATTCACAGCTTTAAATAAACTGACAGGTCAAGCAAGTCAGTCAAAACCTATGAGTGTGTGTAGTGTGTGTATGGGGGGCGGGGCGGGAAAAGGTTCTTGTCTTTTTTCCTCTATTGGGATTGGGGTAAAAGAGTAGCATAGTTTTAGTAAGCACACTGCATTTTGGACCTCTAATGCTGCTCACAAATCTCATGTGCGCACTGCCAGCATGAAGCCGCAGCGCGGTTTGTGCAGGGCTTTTTGGATTTACAGAGAACACTCAGGGCTAGGAGTCTGTTGAGTGAGAGCTGCTGGGAGTTGGGGTCTGTTCCTTTTAAACTATGGCTGCCTGGTGATGGGGGAGGTGGAGTAACAGTGATGACTTTGCTGAGATCCCCCAAATTAACCAAAGGAGTAAGCAGATTGTTATTTTCTTCTTGACCCTCCCCCCCTCTCTCCGTGTGTGTGTGTGTGTGTGTGTGTGTGTGTGTGTGTGTGTGTGTGTAAGAACACACACGTGTGCATACATGTAGAAAACAGAGGTCACTGTCAGGTGTTTTCCTCAGTCTCTCTCCACATTATTTGTTGAAACATGGTCTCTCACTGAACCCAGGGTTCAGTACTTCACTAGATTGGCTGAGCAGTGATTTCCAAAGATCTACCTGTGTCTGTTCCGACTGTACCAAGCTACCGACTTCACCGTGCTGAGCCATCAGCTCCTCAGCATCTCTGCACATTTAGTCGAGGTACCAAAATAAAAGGTGATTGAGAATAGTGAAGAATTCCTGATATTTTTGTTTGGGATTAAATGGTTTGGACAGCACCTCTCTCAGCATTACAGCCATTTGCCAGAATATCTGAGATCCATGGTTGCCTCTTTCTCACTTCATTTCCAAGGCCTGAAAAACGGAGCTAATGGCCACTGTGCTACTCCTTTAAGGTTTTAACATCTGAAGGTTGGGGCGTCACTTAATTCATCTTTAGGTTTCTGACACCTTGTTGTCAATTTTATAAACATTTGTGGAATGAAGGAAGGAGAAGGGGAACACAGCAGGCACAGGTAAGACAGCCTCCTACGACGCTGAGGTTAGTCACCACTCTGAAGTAAAGGACAGTGTCTCCATTTCATTTTGAGGGTAAAACCTGAAGCCGTGCCTGTTTAAATCTCTCAGCCTGTTTTGAATTCATTTTTAAATGGTGACAAATGAAAGGGGACAACCTGCCCCACTGGAAAGGAGATTTAATAAACTTTAAAAACAGTCTGCTTAGGCACAAACTCGGGGGAAATGGAGTGAGAAGGAAAAGCCTGCCCCCCCCCAAAAAAAACCTGCTATCAGGCAAGGTTGCAGGCTTGCCTTAGCAAGTCCTTCATAAAGAGTCGGCATCCCACATGGGGAAGCTCCTCTGCAGGTGGGGAGTGCAGGGCCCAGTGGTCAATACCAGGTACACAACAGTCACCCTTCCGTGTCTGTGAGGGACTGCTCCCAGGACCCTTGTGGACACTCGAGTTTGAAGATTCGCATCTCTTACATAAAATGGTGTAGTGTTTGCAAACGCCTACCTATGTCCTTCCCTCTGTTGCAGATCACATGCAAATGAGGTACTGTACCTAACAGAAGATCAGTGCTGTTCATTAGCTCTCCTAATGTACAAGGAGAAAGCGACATATACTCAGAGCCGAGACACCTCCCCTGCTGCATGCCTAAATAGATTTGATTCCTGACTGGCTGACTATGGATGCCACATCCATGGATATGGAGGGCTGGCTGCCCTCCATCCATCTCCAAATACCTCCTCCCCCTTGAGAAAACCTGAGGCTGATTGTGAAATAGTAAATGTCCGAGTCCTGGTTGGAACACTGAGAACAGCAAGATATGTGACTCAGTTTCCAGATCCGGCTGATTCATCCTATGGGTGAACACATTTTGGTTGTAAGTTTGTCTCGTAAGCATTGCCTTCTGGTACTGGTATTAGATGATTTGGCTGGTTTTGGCAGTGTCTGCTGGTAGGAAATGCTGAAGGGGCGAGGCAAGAGATCACAAACCTGAGGCTAGCCTGCGCCACACATTTAGAGTCTCAAACACAGGAGGAATTGGAGGGGTGTATGGAGATGTAATACTCATGTGCGATACTCACGTATAAAGTTCTAAAAGAAAAACAACTAAAAAAGTAATTTTAGAACTATAGTCAATCCTGCATCGGCTCAGGTAGCGTTTCCTATGCTCTGAACACACACCCAGACACAAACACACACACACACACATATACACACACAAACACACATACACAGACACCACGCACACATACACACACACACACAAACACCACACACACACACACACACACACACACACACACAGCCCCGTTCATCACTAGGCGAGGGGCTGGAAGTGCCAAGAACTAGACCCTAGACCTAGTGGGCACCCAGAGAAACCAGAGCAGGGAAGACGGTGTGTAAACAAGTCACAGTGACCTCAGAAAGTGCTTCATGGATATGGGCTCTTTGTACAATTTCAGAGAAGGGCAATCAAAGCAAATTAAATGTATTCCTGGTTTCCTCATCAAACCAACTTCTAATCTTACCCAAGGCTTCCACAGAGCACACTGAGGAGAAGGCTGTAGCTCATTAGTATACACACACACACACACACACACACACACACACACACACACACACACACCACTGGATTTTAAAATCTCTCCTACCTAGAAAAACTCCCCCTGGTCTAGTAAATTGAAAGTTAACTGGACTGTATTTCTAGAGTTACATGAAACCAATGCTGTCGAGGCAGTCTCTATGAAGGCCAGGGACAAATCCCTGTGATGGTCTTGGGCAGGAGAGAGGAGGGCTCCTAGCAGGAGATGACAGATGAACTCAGTAAGCACGCTGCCACCCCGCCATAGCGCTGTATTTCTCCCAGACGGTTGCAATGGAGACATCTCATAAATCCCGAGGCCCTTTCTTTCCTTTTGCAGGTTATTATAGTGTCCCAGGGCAGAAGAGCACTCTCCAAAGTAAAGTAATTGTGAGCCATTTATTATGTTTAAAGGAGAGCCTGTCATCCAGTACAGCCACAATGCGCAGACAATTAAAGTGGTGGAAGTGACTATGCAAAACTTGCTGTCACTTGGTGTCTGAACTCCCTGAGTGCATGCAGAGCTGAAATGGCTCTGGGTTTTGTTGTTGTTGGCTTTTTTCCAGATCAATATCTCTTTCTGTTCTTTGTCCATACCACTCACAGGTATGAAGCAAACTGTCCTTATGGCTTCCAAAACCTCTGCTATGCTCCCCCCGACCCCGACTCCATGCAGCTGCTCTCTTTGCTGATGCATCCAAAGCAAGGAACAGCATCGATGGCAATGACGTGGCACGTACACTGGCATTCTTTTTTACCATGCCAGTGGCAGACATCAGTAACTAATTACCACACCTTTTCCTGCTCAACTAGGATGCTGCATGCAAAAAGTTGCATTTCATGCACAAAGGCAAATCACTAATTAATCTTAACGCACAGAACTGATTAATAACTTGGGATCAGATTTCCTTAAAAGTTCCAGTGTCTACTAACTAAAATTTCTTATGGATTGGTCAAAAGACTATTAGAGCCTAATTTAATGCTTTTTAATGTGCTCATGAATATTGGTTGTTTAGTTCACTAGCTAATTGGTAATTCTACATCATCGGCATCTTTGTCACTGAAGCTCATATTTTTGTCTATGGAAATGGTATAATATTTGGGGCAAGGACACATTCCTGAGTGACACCAACCACCCAGGAGGGGCTGAGGAATAGCACTGAAAGGATGAAGGCATAAGCACGCATTAGGTCAAATTATAAACCTTCTGATACCTAGAACGGCTATCTTTCCTTTTAAAAATTCAATGTTTTATACTGCTAGGGAAAATGTAGTATATTTAATTTCTAAGAAACTGTGAGAATTATAATTAGAGTAAAATTAAGTTTTTAAACATATGTTTATTCATATAACAAAGACGTTCTTGTTCTTGTTCATTAAAAGATTGCTGGAATTAGAGGTCGTAGAAAAAAGAAAAGAAGAAAGGAAGGAAAAGAAAAACAGGAAAAATCCAACAACCCGACAAAATCAAAATTAACCAATAAATGAAAAACACAAACAAATAAGCAAACAAAACAAATAAAGTGACTATGTCCAAACGGATGTAATTCACAGAGAGCTCAGATACGTGTGTGCTATTGAGAAGGACCGTGCATATGATAGTGCCCTGCAAAGCTGGGTCTCCTGGTGGCAGCAGAGCTGCTTTAGTGTAAGTGCATTCAAATGACGAATCACCTAACTGCTTTCCCAGAAGTTGTCCTTGCTGTTAGTCAACACATTCCTTGAGAATCCATGTCATGTTAACTGTTGGTGCGTTTTAAAGAAGAACAGGATCAAAGAAGGATGTTTTGTAAAAAGGCACACTTTGTAAAAAGTGACAACTACAGCAAGCTTTGGGAATAAATATATGTCAAACTACACCATGGTAACTCCAAATTTCTTTCCTTCCCCCCTTGCATTTGTTTTCTGGTAATTTCATACATGCTGTAATGCATCTTGACCACATCTATGGCAAGTCCTTTCTCCCACTCCCCCACACATCCCTGTCTCATTCTTAACTAGAAAATACCTTAAATCGAGAAGAAATTCAATACCAACCCCTTTCTTCTATGTAACTAGACAGTAATGAATGTTCAGTGTGCATGTGTGCATGTACACATGTACATGTGTGTTGAATGGAGGTGTAGATGTCCATATCTGTGCATGGAGAGAAGAGAGCATGGGTGTCTTTCTCTGTTATTTTCCACTTTATTCCTTTGAGACAGGTACTCTCATTGAATGTGAAGTTAGGCTGGTAGCCAGCAAGCCACAGGAATCCTTCTGTCCCTGCCCAGTCTTCACTGGGGTTACAGGTATGCATGTAGCCAGACCTCAAACTTTGTGGTGTGTGTCTGGAATTGAACTCCGGTCCTCGTGTGTGCACACCAAGTGATCTTACCCACTAAGATACCTTCCCAGCTCACAAACACAACAACAACCAACCAACCAACCAACCAACCAACCAACACCCCGCCCTGCAACCATGTTCTTGTCCTAGATAACAGCACAGTGACTGCTAACATTTACTGGCATCTACATCCCAAACGCATAATGTGGTAAGCGTAAACACATATCTTCATAATAACCCTCCCAAGTAGATATATGCTCTATTTTTCTCAGTTCCAGAAACAAAGCTTGGGTAGTTTCCTCTGGTAGGTAATAGGGGACTCCTGTGAATCCTGTACTTTGGAAGCCCATGGATTAAATGTTAAAGTGTAAGTTTTGAGTTACGGTTGATTTTGGAATAGTAGAGTTGAATGAAAAACCCATTTCACTTTAACTTGCAGTGAACAGATGCCTCTACACTAAGTAGTTGACAAGATTAGTGAGTAATACATACCAAACAAGAAAAGCAGCCATCATAAATAAAAGCCACCCAGCAGTGTGTTTTACTTTTGCTGTTACTGTTAAGGCAGACTCTTGGAATTAGCATGACTATTTGACATGGGAAATTACTATGCAAAGATTTGGGAAGAGCAAGCATGATTCTTCCTTTACAAAATGATGTTACAAAGATGCTTCTTCCCAAAGGGCATGCCTGAGCACCCGCGGAAGTGAAAGTGGAGCAAAGCACAGGGGTGATACACTCTGGGGCTACCATAGCACTGTAGCATTGTCAATGGTGGCCACTCTTCTGAGACTTCCATAGCACTGTAGCATTGTCAATGGTGGCCACTCTTCTGAGACTTCCATAGCACTGTAGCATTGTCAATGGTGGCCTCTCTTCTGAGACTACCATAGCACTGTAGCATTGTCAATGGTGGCCTCTCTTCTGAGACTTCCATAGCACTGTAGCATTGTCAATAGTATCCACTCTTCTGATACTACCAATCATAGCACTGTAGCATTATCAATAGTATCCACTCTTCTGAGACTACCAATCATAGCACTGTAGCATTGTCAATAGTAGCCACTCGTTTTTCTATTCAGGTTGGTGACTGTGGGCTTGCACACATAGCTACCTGAGGATGGAGGGAATGCTGGAAAATTTCCAAGTGCTTGCTGGTGTTTGAAATCTCATACTATTTTGTTCTGAACACATAATTTCTCACAAGTATTATACAGTTCTAATATTATAATTGTATGAGGTGTGTGGGATGCCAAGAACAATTAAAGCTAGTTTTCTGGTCATTATATGGGTTGACATAAGGCATTTACAAATCTTCCTTCTTGCCTTACTAGTAGTGTCCTAAAAATGACTTTTATTTGTCATTGTTGTATATACAACATCTTTATCCCCCAAAAGACTTAATCCAAATAAATGACTGTGCTTCCCCAAAGCAGAGTGAGGCCCCAAAAATGTTCAGGAAGAGCCTTGGAAAGTAGAAGGAATATTCAATTTCAGCAACAAATGAAAGTGTGAGAGAGTAAACTGACAAGCAAATAAATTACTGGTGGGATTTGGAACTGAAGAGCAAATGGTTCTCTCAACCTGTTCAATTGCTCTTCTTCCTGAACAGTCTACCAGACGCTGGCAAAGAAGAGGTGAAAGTAGCACAGGTCAGATAACTGTATCATACGCATAGATGTATGTGTATCTCTGATAAGTTGAGGATCCTGGAATTTAGGGCTGATGTTAGCATGGGGAGGCAGGATGTAGCAACTCAGAAGCAGAATTCAGTGACTTACTGAAAATTTATTTCTAGAAGGTGGAAAAGCAATGATATGAACCTGAAGGTGGCAACTCTCGTGCTTTCTACAGTATTCTGGGCAGGGACTGATGCCCAGGGATCACCTCAATGCTCTGAGAATTAAAGGAAGAGATCTGCCCAGTTGGAATGTACAGAAAAGCTCTGTGAGCTGAGCAGGTTCTTGAAAGTGGGTAAGACGTCCTTCAAAAGGGAAGAGAGCTGGTTAGGCTGCTGCTCTGAGCAATTTGACTTCAGAAGAAAAGTCTAAGAAAATTGTTGAGATCCAGAGTCAGGCGAAGTGGATGTGGTTCCAAATTCCCTCACTTGTGGTCAAATATCTGACTCTCTCAGATTCACAATAAACTGGAAAGTGCAGTATTACACACACACACACACACACACACACACACACACACACACACACACA
>OU015746.1:54553142-54591374 GCA_907169655.1 Acomys percivali | reverse complement strand
ACACACACACACACACACACACACACACACACACACACACACACACACGAGATTAAAAGAGAGAATCTTATCAAGAGTCCCAAGGGTGTTGGGTATAAATAAATGGTGGTTGCTTATTTTCCATTTAGGAAGAAGCAAGACCTTGAAGACAGTCGTTGAGTGAGATCAAATCATGGACACTTGTATCAGCTACATGCAAAGATGCAGTTTGGACTCTATCTTGCAGATGATGGTGGAAATGCAAATCTTCAGCTATAAGGATGGATGATAAAAGTCAAAGATCACCAGTGAGGCCTGGGCACAGAGCCTGGCACCACACTTCTGTGCTCACATGTGCATCCTTAATGTTTTTGTTCTTTCCCAAATGAGCTTGTGTTTCCATATGACTTTTAATCTGACTACTGTTAATGCCTTTGTGAGAAACGCCATTTCCAAACAAGAGCTATTTTGTCTTTAAGAAATATTCTTATAGCCCTTGGTCTTGCATTATCACTGAAATATAACACTAAAACAGAGGAAAGTGTTTCTGCCAGGGACAAACATCCACATGGTGGTAAAGAGGAAAGGTTTTATTTTGTAAAGTAAATAACTTTCTGTGCTTTATTTGGGCTTGTTATTAAAACAGCAATGGGAGTTTCTCAATCATCCTATCTTTTTCTTATGCCCTACCTAAACGAGAGACAATGAGCAAAGAGAGAACACTAGAGCAAGTAAATGATGGCCAAACAACCTAGTGCATGGGAAAATAAAACAAGAAGGCAAGGGACAAGGAAAGCAGGTGGTTGGCACAGTCACGTGTCAGTGTGGAGTACGTTTGTAAAGAAAAGGCAGGGCTACAAAGCTTCCTGTTGTGGCACGAGATGTTTCCAAGTATCTCAAGTAGAAGCTTTATTTGAATTTTATCTTTTCCTGGGTTCATGGTATGTGTCATAGCACTCTGCCTTGATACCAGGCAGTGACAAGCCTGCCATAGCTGCTAGTCAATTGTGAGACCATGAGATGCTACACAGGGTATTATGCCAGTAAGATATGCTATTTGTATAGATTAAGTGAATTTGATGTATTTTAAAAAATAGGACTTCACTATGTTACCCAAGGTAGCCTCAAATTCTAGGCTCAAATAATTTTCTCTTCTGAGTAGCTAGGATTGCAGGTATACACCATTGTCCTCAGCTAAATTTACTTTTGACCTGTGGTGTTAACTTGATATTAACTTACAATGAATATCTTAGAAGATAGCTTTGCCATAAGTCAGTGAGTACCTATACATTAATAGCATGCCTAAGAAATATACTGAGGACCTACCACACAACTAGACCCCAGAACACGATCAGTGGCAGGATAGGCCTTCCTCTAGTTAGGTAACTGAAAGTTATACTGGTGTCTCTGAATGACCCCACTACTACAAAGCCCACTCCCCCTTACTTCTCAGCCAACTTTCGGCTATTTGTCTTCGGTTAAGTGGGTTTCTAAGGTGGCTCTGCACACTGCTTGCTCCTCGCATGTCATTAATCAGTGCCAAACTTAGCCGGCTCTGGGCCCAGCTGAGAATACAAGCAGCTTGGCTCATCACCCCAACACCTCATGAACAAACATGAGTGATGACTGTTGGGTAAACACCTCCCAGGGAATTCGAGTCAGCTAAATGAGTATTGCTCTAGATGTTACGCCGAGGAAGGATGTATGACAAATATTGATATCCAAACTGTTTTAGACATACAGTAATTTTCCAATGCGCTGACGTTTGCTGGCATTTAGTTAGAGTGTTAAATTGTGAGAGCGATGAAATTTGGGTCATTCAGTGAGGACAACCAGAAACTTTTGTGATACCAAATAGATGTGTCAGAGCCATGATAGTCATCTCCCAGAAGTGGAGCCTCCAGAGAGTTTGTCCCCAGCTTTGTTAAAAAGGACAAGGGAGTTCCTGGATTGTGGGAGGGGAGTTCTCCTATTTCTTCATCTCCCGAGGACATACTCCTGCTTAGAAAGCCACTAGGGGTGTGCAGGGAACACCATGAGAGAGTCAGGGAGCCACGTCCAAATGGAGTTATTCTGGAATTCCTAGAATGTTCCTTCTAGTCAGAGCTGTACGCCTAAGGGAGGTTGTAGGGTGACTGCTTATCTATGATGGGCAGGAGGAAAGAGAAAAATGAAAGGAGGCTAGTGAGGTGCAGCTAGCAACTATAAACTGTCACACTCTTTCCTGCTTTATTTCTTATCTCTCCTGAGGCATTTTCAGCGATATGCAGTAAAAACAACCCAATTTTAAAAGCAAGGTCTTTAGCACCTTCAGACTTCTGAACCTCTGTAAAAACTGAGGTGGTATCTACTTCAAAGACCAGGGGAGGGTTAAATTAGGTGATACAGGTTGGTTGTTAGGATTCTGCCCCACTCTGCCTACCTGTGATGTCATTGCTGACCTGCCACTGGGTGTAGTCCTGCCCAGGATACAAAAAGAACATATCCATCTCATTCCTCTCTCTTACCATCTTCCTCCCTCTTCTTCTCTTCTTTCTCTCTGGGGTAGGCTTCTCCCCTTTCCTTCTCTCCCCCAGCTCCTATAACAAACTTCTCCATATAACATATGTTGCCCGGCATCTTATATTTTAATCATTAAAACACATGAAAGTACAAAATGTATTTTTGTGCACACAGTATGTGCTTCATAAATACCAGGGAATGTTTTTGCCTTTGTTTTTCTATTTATGGTTAATATAACATCCACCACTTCATAGAAGTCATTTTGAACATTTTAATTAAGCTGAGGAAGTATCTCAAATTTAACGTTTTTCTCTCAAACCCTTAGCACACTGCTCAGAAGAGATATAGCTTTGGAAAAAGCACGTTTTTTTTCCCCCAAAGGTGCTTGAGGAAGGGACAGCATGGCAAACACATCATGGATCTTGAAGTTGGATTCTCTGCTGTCGAGTCATTTGTCGGCTTCATGAGCCTGGAACCATTAAGGGATAGCTAGTGTACACACGCGCTCAGTAGACACTGTGTGACAGAGCAACACCACTATGTATGCATTGGAAGACCTTTGATTCAAGGGCGGCGGCTGCATCAGAGCAGAGAATACCAATAAGCTATGTGCTTGGGAAAAAGTATCGAAACTTACAGGTATGAAAACTGTAGAATGTGTATATTGTTGGGACAAGAAGACCAACTGAGTTCTGAGAGCGTGACCAGTTTCCGAGCAGAGGAGACAGTGGGCGCGTGGCATTGTTGTTTCTGTCATGCCAAGGTCCCTGCCACGTAAAATGAACGGGGACAGAAAAAGAGCACATACAAGTTACTAAAAACCAGCAGAGTCTGCTGCTGTCCCTACCCAGGAAAGGGGTCTCGGAGCACTTGGTGAGAATGGAGTGTGAGGAATGCACAGGTGAGCCTGTGTGTTACGGCGTACAAGCAGTGCAGTCGTCAGCTCATTGGCTGGCTGTGCTGACCTTACATCGTGGGACTGTAGCAAGGTACCTCCCTATCAGGAGCAACTGAGAAGATCCTTCCCAGCCTTTCAACATAGAACTTGGCAGCTCAAAAGTCTGTCTGGAGCTTGAAAAAACCATGTCACAGTTTAAGCAAGGATTACTACTGACTGAGGAGTTGTACCTGAGACTCGGATACTGTCTCAACAGCACATATGTGGGTTTCCTCCACTGGGAGCCTCCCGGGGTCTAAAGGAAGCAGGCCTGTGGAGGCTGGCTACCAGAGGCTCTTCTGAAGGAAAGGATTTGGGGGTTCCCAAGGAAGAGCCTTCACAGACAAGGGTGCAAATCCCTTCCTTGTCCCCTGAATCCAGCTCCTCTCACAGCAACAGATCATTTGCATTTGCTGGGCCTGAGTTAATCCCTTCAGTTTCCTGAACACATTTGGTTTTCAAAATAATACTTTGATTGTAAGGTTGGGGGCTTTTGCGCCTGAATCTGTTTGCGTGGAATACAAATGCTAAAATTGACCCTGGAGTTATAACAATGCTTATAAAGAGCTGCAGCGGCTTGAAGGCGCTAAAGGAATGCACATTTTTATCCTCTGTTGTTTTAGAACCATCAGAAACATTCGAGTAAACTGCCTCCTGGCATAAAATACAAGCTCCTCTCAGTTCAAGTAGAGCAAACAGTCGCTTTCTTTTGCTAGAGCGGTGTCTTAGCAGCAGCCCTAATACAGTCCCCCTGCAGGTGGCTGTTTTGTCTGGCTTAGGATGCTCATCATAATCTATGCACAAGTGAAAGAAAACTTCTCAGGCGTGCATTTCAGTGTGCTTACTCATCTAAGACAGGAAGAGCAGAGAGGGACTCCAGACCTTGCTGGATTCTAGTTGAAGAGTTAAAACAAAGGTAACTCCAACTAGAAATACGAAAGGAATTCATGAAGGAGGCGAGCAGGCCAAGCAGCAATAGTGCCTCAGCAAAGCAGAGCAGAGCAGAGGGCCGCAGGGCCATCTCCCAATCTCCTTATCTGAGACAAGTTAAAAATAGAACCAGCCTGTTGTTGTTGTTGCCGACTCAAGAAATCAAAGGCGGGGAGGACGCCTCCAGCTGAGTCATGGCAAGTGACCTCAGGGATAAGGAGGATGGATGTAGCTGTGGGTGACAGGCGATGGGGCAGGATGCCCAGTGAGAGCCTGAAGTGCTTCCTACCAAGGTCTTCCTTCTGAAACTGCAACTGCTTCAATAAAGTTCCCAGGAGGCTAGTTTCCATGAGGGTTATGCTCAGTCATGAGCCAGGAGTTGAAATAGCCCTGGTTTTGGAGCTGGAGAAGATGGGGTGGACACAGTGAAGTCTATGAGGCTCTGCTCCCTCTCTTGGACAGGCCTCCCCCTCCCTGGGAAGCCCTAAAGACGCAATGAAATGAGGCAGCTGGCCTGGGGGGCCCCATCAAACAGAACAGCTCTTTGATAAATGGGTGGAGTCTTTCCTCCCAAGAGACCCATTTTACCCAAGTCTTTTCGTGATCTTTTCCTTCCCCGTCACTTCCAGGCATAATGTCTTTGCACAGGCAGAGGGATTAGAGGTGCAACTTCCACAGTGCTAGCCTTCAGCCTTCTGCTGGAATGGAGTCTGTACTACACAGTCTTAATTATAAGCTGAATTTGCCACAGCTGTTTAAACAAGCCTGTCTTGGGAGATATTATAAATTTAACTGATGTAACTGTTTTTCTATAGTAAATCACTACGTGTGTGTGTGTGTGTGTGTGTGTGTGTGTGTGTGTGTGTGTGTTTATGTGTGTGGTTGCTATTAAGTAGCTTAGTTCTTTGTTGATGCAGTATTTCTCACCTCTCCCCACCCCTACAAGGGACAATGGGATTTTTCCTCACAGAGATTGTACGTACTACCTAATACATACCACCAGCAAGGGCAGCATTTGTGTGGAGGAGTTTCAGGAAGGGGCTTACGAGCAGCCTCCTCTCTGCTTCCCCAGCCTTCGCATTCCTGTAGCCTTGAGGAGCACGGAGGGCTCTGTGGAGAAACAGGAGCCAGGAGCCGCACCACTCATGCACCACCTCTGTTCTTTCTTGGACAGGCTAAAGCACCACAGAGGAGGAATACTCAGGAATACTCACGCTGCTTGAGCGAAATGGCTCCATTTGGGTGCAAATAGTAATTAGCTTAATGAAAGCCAAAGCCGTAATTTCAACTAGCTTGGTTGTAGCACAATTTAAGATACTTTGCAAGAATTTAGGGTCAGAAAGGAAAATCCAGTGGAACTGAATGAGAGGCTACAGGGAAATTTTTGAGAGAACTTTGAGCATTTTCAATGTACACAGTATCTGATGGCTTAAAAAAATGTCAAGAATATCATGATCTAAGTTGTGAGCAGCTGATTATTGAATTTCAAGTCATGTTCCCAACTGAGTAGCATGAAATAATAATTTCCTTACTTACAGTAAAGAATGCAAACCCTTATTTGGAGTAGAAATTATTTCCTAAAAATGACCCTGGAGTCACTAACCACTAAGTATAAGAATGCTACACTTGCCTGCTTGGCATAGTATGTTTGGTAAAAAGAAGATATCATTGATAAATTGTCATAGTACAAATTGGGAATTAATTATTGTTGCATTTGAAACTAACATAGGATTTATACTGAGAGTATTGTGAATTTAAAATAGATAAAAGACATAAGACATTGACATTGCATTGACATAAGACATTGCAGAAAGGAAAGCTAGATTTTTTTTAATGTGAAAATCTGCCCCAACGAGCTATCCAAGGAATAGAAACTAAAACAGTAGCATAGCACTTTCAGCTGTCAGACTAACCAAGAGGTGTTTCAAGTCAGATACTGGTGCACAGGCAAGGAGATGGGACCTCTCACACACTGCTTCCAATCCGGGGGGGGGCCAACCCGAAATTAAATGTGCATATATCACATGGCCCAAGGATCTAACTCCTGAGCAAGTCTAAGAAATAATTCCACATAGATCTTCAAAGGTCACCGTGGGGATGTCAGTTGTAGAGTTCTTTGTGGCTGGAGTGAGCTAAAGAAAGCATGCATGCTTACCAACCGGGGAAAACGGAAACAAAAACGGGATGCAAGCAGACAGCGGAACAGAGAGGGGGACAGTGCTGAAAGTCTGCCCAGCAACAGAGCCATTCCCCAAAACATAAAGGAGGGTCTGGGTGGACTTGTGGCAAGCTCTAAGCTGACCCGTCCCTATAGCTCACTCCCTTATCTGAGAGCCAGTTTGTTCTTTAAACCCCATGACTTCCTGTGAAGATTAAATGCCATGCTCTGTAAGTCATTTCCTGGCAACAGTAGGACTTATTCAACACACATTGCTTTCCTACAGCTCTGAGGAAATAGAAGGGTGGAGTTTCCTTTTTCTCTGCTTTATAGATGAAAATATGAGCTCAAGAAAACGAAGTGTTTAGAGGACACTCACAGGTGGGTGCACATCAGTAGCACTCAGTGGCTTCACAAAAGGACACAGATGGCCAGGCTCGGTCTCTCCACAACCTGCCCCAGCCCAGGACAAAGCAGACTGTCTGTGTTGGTGGGAAGAGGTAAGCTTGAGGGCTTTGGCTAAGCCTGAGGGTTTGTCTGTTTGAATTCCAGCCACTCGTGCTTCTCCTAATTGGCGCTTTCAAAGTTTTCAAGCTTTTGCTACATTTGAGTGTCTCAGAAAGAAAACTATTTCAAATCACAATAAGTGTAGACAGCATGGTGCCCTGCCTGCTCTCCCTACACACTTGAATTTTAGAAAATAACGTTGCAGATAGGGCTATAAAATTGCTACCTCTCACTAAAGTAGACATGCTCTAAGGGGTGGGGGAAAATTATTTTTCCTTTGGTTCATCTTTATTAAGGGAGCTAACCTATGGCAGTGAGCAAGCACACCTCTAGTCTGCTGTCAGGCAGCATCCAGGAGAGGATGCTTTAACCTGAGTTTGGACTTATCATTCATAACAACAGTGGTAACTTCCAGAAACTTGGCAACTGTCCTTCTAATAGCTCAATATTCCAACAAGCAAATGTGCACCTCCAGTTGGAAAATGGAACGCTTCCTGTTGGATGTCACTCTGTGCTCCATGGTCTCTGCCACACAGTGAGTATCAGCAAGGATATCCCCTCCAACCACAGCCCCCTCCCCCCCCAGCATTCAGCACACACCAGTCTTTGTTTCTGTTGTGCTGCTTGGATACCGAGAGATAAGTTCCTCAGCCAATGTCTCTGGACAGCGATTCAAGCCTGGCTCATCTCATAAGAAAGTGGCTTAGGGAAATTATACCCTTTGAGGCTATGCAGGGCATGGACTTTGGCTCTGTTGTCTGCTGGCTCAATTTCGGTTTCTTCTGTAAAGTGTGACGATGACCTCAACCTTGCTGGGTTGCTGTGAGAACCAGATATTTTCCATATTGTGCCAAGCAAACAGAGGGCCTGGAAATTGGGCACAAAACTGCTCCTGGCTCAAATGGGTTGCCGCAAAGCCGGTGTTGGAGTCCCATGGGTGCTCTGATCCTACATGATCATGGAGTGGTGGCTCATGTCTCTACTTGGTGATGGATGCTGTGCGCAGAAGGAATGCTTTCTGCAGCCACAGCTCTCATAAGAACTGGAGCTCTTCTTACAACCCATCGTCAGACAGCCTAACTGATCCTATCCAGCCCCTGTCCATGAAGCCCGAGCCCATATCACTAAATCACCAAAATGGCTTAAATTCTGTGCATTGGTAAGAGCTGATGGGCAGTTACTGGGAACTCCTGGTAGGGGTTCAAAAGTCTGTCCTTTGACATTGACAGTTCTTGAACGTATGCTTTGGCTCTTCCCCAGAATGTTCTATTTTGGACTCCCAAGAACTTCCTATTCCAAGGCCTGGACCAAGACTCCACTCCTCTAGGCTGGCCAGAGGTATCATCTGCTCCTACCTCCTCTGCCCCGGCTAATGTGCTTCTTGGCCAAGCCACACAAGAGTCAACCTACAGGGATTGTGACATACTATGATTTTTGTTAAATAATGAAGTCAATGAAAAGGAATGATGTGTGAATAAAGTATGCTGCTTTTCATCTCTGAGTCCTATTTGGGTTGATTGGATGTGGGATTATTGCCCAGTGTGGCAGCCAACACCTGGCACTGCCTATGGAGAGACAGGCTGAATGCAGAGACTTCCTGTTTCTCATTCGGCTGATCTGTGGACATTGAAGAACTGCTACAATGTCCCAAACAATAAAGTCTTTAAATTTTAATCAGAATATGGATTCTGGTTATGTCATAAGAAATCATCATCATCAAATATGTTAATTTATATATGTACATAATGGGATTCATGTATATATACACAAATTTTAACAGATCCCAATATATCACTATAGTTTTATCTAGTTAAAATCTTGGCACAAAGCATCCATACTGAATCATTTTTTTTCAAAATGGTAATAATGGACTTGTCCACGGTATTCTCAATTGCCCATGTTATTTTCTGCTGTGTGACCACGTTTCCTCTTACCCGATTCCTTCTTGTTTGACTCTTCCCTTGGTGTCTCTGTTATGTCACCTCCCAGGCTTCCAGGAGCACATTCGGTCCATCAGTGTTGAGATCTATGATGGTCTGAATGTTGCCGTCTTGCCCAAATATGCTGAAATCTAACCCCAGTGCAATAGTAGGAAGCCATTGGGGTCTTTAGAAGGCAATCAGGAGGGTTTAGTGCTATTGTAGATGAGGCCCACGGGGCCTTGCCACCACTTCTGCTAAGTGGAGATGCAGAAAGGTGCCATTTGAAGAAAATAAGTGTTGTCAGACTCTGAACTTAGCTGCTCGAGAAGCTGTGGTCAAGAACAGGCCCACTGGATTGGACCTTTTTTTTTTTTTTTTTTTTTTAGAATTTGGCTATGCCACTTGGTAGTCACGGGGCTTTAGCCATAAAACATAGATAATAACAGTACCACATCTCAAAGGAGTGTGGGAATGGTATGTCATGGCATGTCATGGCATGTAGAAACAGCAGCAAGCACAGTGTCAATGATTTTATTATTGCTACAACTTCTGTCCTTCTGAGTCTGGTAAACCTGCAAAAGTCTCCTTCCTGTAGCTGACTTAGAAGTCAGGTGGAGGTGTCCTTGGACTGTGGGCACTCGGGAGCTACTAATGCATTCTGCAGAACCCATCAGTGTACAAATAGAAAATCTATATGTGCAAAATGTTCTTCAGGGGACCTGGGTTGGGACAGGATTCACCACCTCAGCTTCATTACTGTGGCAGTCTGTTAGCTTTGAGACTGTCCACCAGAGAAGGCCCCCTGAGACAGGACTGTACCCAGGGCAGATCCATAATACTTGGATTGTGGGGAGGTAAAGTCTGACCACTTAGAGGAGTGGCCTTCTCTCAATTTGCCTAGTTCCCAGTGTCCAGAACTGTTTCCATCTTGTGGAACTTTCTCCAAACATTTGAAATTTAGGAAAACAAAAGTGTAGTAAACTAATTAAAAATTCAACTAATAACAAGTCCAGTTGCCTCACTTGAAGTAATTTAACACAGAGGAGAAGGGGGCTGGATGATAGATGCAGTTTTTCAAAGCAAACCTAAAGATTCATTAGCCATCTTACTATGAATATATTTTCTATCAACCTAAAAATTCACAAAGCTCATGGAATTCTGTTACTATTTTATGCTATATCCTTAAACATTTTGCTATCTTTTTTTCATTTGGCATTCACATATTATTGACTTAAAATATTCAACAGACAATTAAATTTCTTTTATCAGCCTCCTCCACCAGGTATTTTAAGAGACATTTTATTTATTTCATGGCTTTGGGGAAAATTTCAGCCCACAGATTATTTTTCTCATTTTGGTCAATTTGTCATTATAATTAGTTTTATTCTTGGATAGTGGGATCTTTTGCCTTTGAAATTAAGAAATCATCTTCAAAATGACTTTACAGAGAAGGAAAAGTGAGATAAAGGAAATAATCATCATCTCCATTTGATAGGTAAATTCGTCTTAACTATGGATTTGCTGTAGTTGGGGTGGGACATCCCTACCGGAAAGGACCTGGGTTCCAAGCAAGCATAAGTGCATCTGTTTGGATGCTAGACTTGGCTGCCAGCACCGACCAAGGTCCAGAACCTCTTTCCCATTCACCTTCCATGGGTGCTTTTAAACAAATGGCAGGTTTTATTTTAAAGCTTTACTCTAATGACATACTTCCTGTGGATGGCTTGTGCATCACCCTTCATTGTACCTTCTGCCATTCTTAAAGATGATCATGACAGGGAATGACCATCATCAATACAGTCAGACAGGGTGAATGGCAAGGGTGAACCAGGGTACAGTGGTTAATATTGCCAATTTGACACAATCTATAATTGCCTAGAAGATGAACCTATAGATGTGAGATTGTCTAGATTAGGTCAACAGAGGTGGGAAGGTACGCCCCAAATGCAGACAGTACCATTCCACACAATGGGAGCCCAGGTTGAGTAAATAGGAGAAAGCAGAGTGGACAGTAGCGTTCATCTCTTCTTCCTGACTGCAGAGCCAATGTGACCAGCTGCCTCAAGCTGCTGGTGCTATGGCGTCCCTTCATAATGAGCTGTAACCTTGACCTGTGAACTGATACAGACCTTCCTTTCCCTCTTAAGTTGCTTCTTGTCATCCACCTATGTCCTGCTCCAGCACAGTCTCTCTTCTTGCACTTCTTCAATATTCCATCTCCCTCGATGGTGGTTTGTGGATAAGGAATATTAGGTGAAGTAACTCCCTTGTATTGTGAGCTTCTTGTGATAGTTATAGTTTGTCTACATCTCTGTGATGGCCCTTAATTAAAGAGTGAAAAGATATACAGAAAGTAGTTCAAAGAGAATCAAATTTATAGGGTAGAAAATGCCCTAAGATGACTAATGAGTTGGTCAATTTAGCAATGGGTGAAATTCTTTCTGAAACTGGGCCCGCACCATGTTTGCCAAAGCTACATGCTCATGGGAGAGAGTAAAGGATAAGAGGAAACACAGCTAATGCTTAGAGAAAACAGCTTCAAGATGCCACAGTCACTGGGACACTCACACAGAAGGACCATGACAAACACATCCTGCAGGTTGGTGCCAGCAGCAGAGAGCCGCATACACAGGGTTGGGACTGGGCAGAGGTCTCTGAAACCCTGGGAAAGCCTTTTCTAGGGCAAATCTAAGTTACCTCTGTGAGACTGGGTCCAGGCCCCAGTCTACTTCTCTATGCGGAGAACAACCACTTGGCACCCAGATAAGAAATTCACAGAAGAGCAGCAACAAGCAACGCTATTGAGCTGCGGCAGCCATTACAGCATCAGTACTGGGCTCAGAAGCCACATCAAAGAGATGTGTAAATCGGGACAAGAGTAAGTAGGAATTTCCCAGGCACGAGAGAAGAGTGGGACTCTCCAGGTAAAGGTGAGAAAGATTCTGGTATGTCTGCAAACTGAGAGGGATTGCCCACCACATCTATCGGGCTGTGAGGAAAGGAAGTTGGTACTCAGGTAAAGCAGGAATTGAGCACATGTGCGGGCTGAGAGAGGCCTTGCAACCCAGGCAAGCAGGAACGCTCAGGGGCTCAAGGCAAGCACGCATACTGTCATCATTATAGCAGCCGTATATTACGATATTGCTCTTCTAACTATTTCTGGTTCCTTCCAGATTCTAAATTTAGATCTCAATTCCGGCCTTGACTTCATGGATTACTTTGCCTTTCCTAAGAAAATCGTCTATCTTCTTTGGGCATATGCCTAAGGGCAGTCAGTGGGTGTTGGGCTCTCACATGCAGAGGCTGGGGGCTGCCTACTAGGTACACTATGTTACAAGGGAGTATAGAGGTGCTTTGACTCAAGGTCCTCCCGAAAGCAAACTATGTCTCTCTGTCTCCTTCCAGGAGTCCAAATATTGGGAAGGAGAGTGTCCAAAACAGCAGAACAGCAGTCTAGCGTGCATGGTCAGCTCTACAACCCACGCCCACTCAAGTGGCCTGGGTAAATCCACAGAACACAAACTAAACAAAACAGAGAGACATGGAACTGGTGGGGACCTGTTGACAGGGGAGTAGGGGGGAGGGACAGGAGAAGGTTATGGGGGTGTCCATGATCAGAATGCATTATTACCACATATGATATCATCAAAGAATAAATTAATAACCAATCACATAACTAGCACTGCAGTGGCCTGAGGATGAATGTGGCCTCTGGGCCATGCCTTTGAACACACACGTAAATGCACGCAGCAGAAAACACTGGGTCCAAATGTGTGCCTCCAGCTGATGCGGCGTAGTTGGCCAACTTTCCCTCAACAGGAATACAGTTGGTAGACGCAATGTAACCAGGGGATGGAAGGAAAGGAAATGCTTTCCTTATGCTGGAGACCAGCAGAAGACAGGGAACAGTACCCTCAGGGGAGGTGACACAAGGGACTGGAAGGAAAGAGGACCTGAGAGACACCAGCGTGTGAAGACACAGCTGACACCAGAAAAGCAGCAATGCAGGGGCTGCAGGAAAGATGCACTGTTAACTGTGCTGAAGACAGAACATCAGTGGTGAAATGACGTCGAGTTTAGAGCAGTGGCTTCAAGTAGGGCTAATTTGCCGCCCCCCCCACCCCAGGGGACAATTGCACTACGTGGCTCTCCCAGCCGGAGAAGGGATGCTTAGAATCTAGTGGGCAGAGGTAGGGAATGCTGTTTCACATCACAAGATGCATGTGGCAGCCCCTCCCCAACCCAGGACTGTTGAACTCCCCAAATGACAAGGGTGTTGAGACAGAGGCAGCTCATTCTCTGAGGGGTTCCTGCCTGTGCCCACCTCTGTGCACTATTCCACTTCCCCTGGCTGCCTCTGAAGACAGCTGTCAGGAGATTAAAAAAAAAAAAACACAGTCATGTCTAAAAATAAAACCATTTTTATACTTCAAGGAACAAACAGAGCGATCATTTCTTCGTGACTCTCGGAGTGCTTGAAGGTTTCCAGAGTCTGGGAAACCAAAGCCCTGCTGTCTATACATAGCCTTGCCTCAGACCCACCCTCCCCCTCCCCTCCCTCCACCCCCCTCCCCACGCCTGTCCCCGCCTCCGAGGCTAGCTGCTGCACAGAAGATAAAACCTTAATTTATGAAAGGAGGCTATTCTCAGCACGAAATGGCAGGAACTTGTAGTGAAGGGTCTGCTCTTCCTCATGAGCACTGTGTTCCAGCTCATCTTTCTGTCCCTTCCGTTTGGTCCCAAGGTTACCCCCACCTCATTTCAACCCTCCTGGGCCTCAGTGCAGGACTTGAAAGCTCAGTGTTTGATCCTTTTCTTTTTCTTTTGCTCTGACCCTTCCAACAGAGATTGCTAAGATAGTCTGGAAAATGAATTTTCTAACAAGCACTTTTTTTTTTTTAAAGCAAAAGGTACAAATGCTATTAAGAACCCAGAAGTAGCCTGGTGATTGCCTCAGACAAATCATTTACCGGTGATTCTCTTGCAACGTGTGTCTGTGAAGGCTGCTCGGATGCAGCCAAATGCATTTAATGACAGGCTCTGGAAAACTAAACACTGAGCAACAGTGTTGGGTGTGCGTCTCCTGCACACCCTCCATGGAGGCTCCTGGTCTTAGTGTGGCCCCAGCAGTGACCAGGAAGGGCAAGCAGAGACCAATGCTAGAGTGAGGGGAACCCATCTCTACTGTTTGCTCGCTCCATCCATTCCTTTCTCCTTCCCTTTGTGTCTCCTCCGTTTCATTCTTCCATCCCCAGAACCCAACTCTGGGGTAATATTTTTACCTTGCTGTCCTCCTTTTCCTGGGCTCATTACATAAGGGAGATCCCAGCTGCCCAAGGGAAAGTGGTGGAGGGAGGGAAGAGCTCCGGATTCTGCATGCACAGTCCATTCCCACTTCTCCACAAGTCCCCGTGGTCAGCAGAAATGAAACGAAGAGCCGGACTGAATCTGCCTGACTTGTACATGCTCACACATGGTGACAAGGCTAGGAAGCAGGCTTTACTGGATTCCCAGTTCCCTACAGGGCACAGCTGTGCGTTTGTCATGCGTGTGGGTGTGGGTAGCAGTAGGGTCGGCTAGCCTTTATATTGCTGCTGAGAGCCACAGGGAAGACAGCCCAGCCACACTGTGCTCAGGTCCGGTTTTACCATTCTTTCTCTAGAACTTGCTCAGAATTATACTTAAGAGTTTGGGTTACTGGGTCGTTCCATGTCTCCCTCGAAGTAGGATGACAGCTACCATGCTGCTTTCTGTCTACTCCAGGACACCCTCGTGCCAGCTCTCCATGGCTGACACCAGGATGATGGTCTGCCCACGCACTGCCAAAAGCCAAAAGCCAAGACCCACCCTCCACTGCTCTCAAGTACAATGCTCAGTTTCTTATTTGACTCTTAGAACTCATATTTCTGTATTTAGCATGTAAATTAGAGCAGTAATTCACAAAGTAACGGAGTCTCATAGTTTAGTGTGTGCTTCCTATTTTTGCAATTAACTGTGTCTTAGTTCCATATTGTACTAAAGGAAAAATAAAATCCTATATTTTACTTTTAAGAACAAGAGCAAGGCATGGTGGCACATGCCCATAATGCCAGCACTTGGGGAGGCAGGAGCAGGTGGATCGCTGTGAGTTCGAGGCCAGCCTGGTCTACAAAGCGAGTACAGGACAGCCAAGGCTACACAGGGAAACCCTGTCTCAATAAACCAAAAATAAAATAAAGAACAAGTACTTTGCCCTGAACATTCTAGATCACATAGGAACTGTCGGTTGATGCACAGCATCGGTTAAGAAGATAAACAGCCTTGGACTTTAAACCATGTCCCAAGCAAGCAGAGAGCAGCTACTTGCCGTCTGCGCAGTGCTGCAGCAATGCTTCTGGTGCCCTACAGAGCTCGCTTCACTCAATTACTTCAAAACATTAGAGACTGTCATTACTTCCCCCACCACAGCTGAGGGGAAACTGAGGGCAAAGCAGCGGTGAGTGGCAGAGCAGGAAGTGGAGATCCTTATTCCTGGGGCAGCTCTTAATCAAGCGGTGTTTGGTGAGCAAGGGAGGATGTCAAGGGAACACTGGAGACTCACAAACTATTGAGTTTAGGATTCTTGCTAACATGTACAGGTCAGATATGTTGGGCCCCAGAGCACTTTGATGTGTTATACTTATTAACAGTACTGTGAACGTGTTTCATGGGATATTATAATGTATAAGATTCCTTGTTTATTTACACACACACACATACATATATATACATATATATATATATAAAACCTCTAGGGGATCAAACTTGAAGGAATTTTTCCTACTAAAGTATGAATGACCCACGAAGCTCAAGTACCACTTATATACCCAAAGGAATCAATTGCTTCCAAGATGATCTGCCATTAAGTACTATAGTGGACTCTGGCAGAAGAGATTTTTGGAGTTCAGAGTCACATAATAGGCGATGCATCTCACACTGTTCCAGTAAGCCAGACTTGCATATACTCCATATTTAATCCAGGCTAGTTAACCTCTGCTTGTCCAGACACCCAACCTGACCTTAATTGTTGGCACATCTCTGTGGAACACAAAAGGTAGCAAGGAAACGGAAGGTCTCAAAGTTTCATTGCTTGTGCAGTTGTTATGAGTGCCTCGGGGTCAAGTGGAGGGCAAAGTCCACCTATCCCAGAAACCGGAAGCCTGTAACAACTTAACTGCTACCCCAGGACAGCACCACTGTCAGTCCTGGATCTCCTCCCAAACGCCTTGCCTGCAGCAGCTGGGGCAGGGCTTTGACAGCAAGGCTTGCCCCTCCCTACCAATCGATAAGACTTTAAGTCAACAGGCACCGTCAAGTGCAGAAGGCAATTACAGAAGCATAAGCCACACTGGGATGGCACCGAATATCTGAAAAGCTACCATCTGATAAGAATGGTATAATATTCCATCTTCTCTCACCAGTCGTCCAGGAAGCACTGACAAGAAAAGCCAGAGGCAGCGACCAACAGTGAAAGTTGACATCCATGTCCAGCCCTGTTGATCTACTGCTGCTGGGTGACTAACAGTCACCACTAAGCAGCCAGATAGGTCACCTTTCGCCCAGCCCCTTCACAGTCTAGACTGGAAGTATAAACTCTAGCTTCAAATGCAGTTACCCAGCCCACCTATGGAGTCTGCTGGGAGAGGATTCCAGGAATCAAACAGCCCGCAGGGAAACTGGGAGCCTTTCTCTACCAGATGGGGTGTGAAAAGGAATTTTTCAGAGTGCTTCAAATCACACACATACTCCTGCACACACAGGGGTGTTCACGACAAACATTGTGACAAACAGGATAGGGGTGACTGAGAACAGCATAACATGACAGCTGTGGGCAGCTGCCAGCTACAAAATATTTGTTTTAGCCAGCCACCAAGTTAAAGGCTATATGTACCTAAGGACTCAGTGGCTGGGAAGGAGCCAACAGGGAGCCCAGAGGAGAGACAGGAGACAGTCAGGCTTTACTGCTGTCTCCCTGGGAAATGCTGACTGTGATGAGGAATACCACAAGTTCAATTCATTCCCAGTGTCCCGAGGCTGGTCACACCATTAGTCCCAAACCACCTCTTTTATCCACACAGGAACAGGGCTTAGCTTTGCAGCCCGTCCTGTGTGAATGAAAGAGATGGTATGGTGTTGCCATAACTCTTGGGTATCTGGAGCGATTTCTCTGCTTCTTTAGGTCTCAGCTGGTGCATGCATGTCAACACACTGAGCAGAAAGCTCTACGTGGGAATTAAAATGACTATATAACTTCTTTTTAATGGACAAATATACCAGTACTCTTATCATCATAAGGAAAGATCCACAAAGCACCACAATGGTCTTTTAGCATGAGCCATTCTAGAATGTTCATCTCCCAGAAAGATATTTGTTGAGTGAATGAACAATGACTGTTCAAGCAACAGGTGGCTTTTTTTTTTTTAAGTCTTAAAGAGTTTCTATACAAGATCATTATAAGCATTGCAGGCAACACTGTACAGAAACAAGAAACATTAAAGGCTGTGATACCCAGGTCAATTGTGGTGGTTTTTACAGGCGCTAAGCAAAGAAGTCCTCTGGATTTGGGCCAGAGCGTTTCTGGTCATTGAGTTGTGTCCAAAGTGTAAGTAAGGAGCTGCCTTGGCCTTGTAGACCCTTTGGGAGTGATTGAGAAAATGAAGAGTTTGCTGCTCCAAGAGATACAAGTGGCCTAATGAAATAATGCATCTCCACAAGGGCCTTAAGCATGGTGAGAGATTATATTGCTCATTAGGTAGCATCCTGCTGTGAGGAGATCTGGGCATCCCACAGCAAAGAGATGTGGGGGAGTGGCCAACGTGGAGCAATCACAAGCTCTCTTTACACGCAGTACAACGGAATTAACTTACTGTTCAGCACTGTCCCACCCAGGGCAGCTAGCGTTGCCTGGGAACTAGGAATGCCCACTGCACATGCCTAGAAGCTCGAAGGTGGCTCAGGACAGTTAATGTTAATAAAACCAATAACAGACCAGTGTTAGAATAACTCAAAAGCTGTATTATGCTTCAAATTACAAATTTGGTGAATTTTATTCCACATGGATATATTATAATATTTTAGGAGGTGCCTTTTTAAGATGAAAAGAGTAGAAAGTCTGGCTTCATGCAATGCCCCCAAGTGAAAGCTGAAATATCCTAGCCTTTGAAGGTTGAGTTCTCTTAGGCTGTCATTAAAATCACCTATGCCTGTGATTGGCCGGGCTGGGTTTAGCAGGATGTCTCCCAAGTCGCATGCTTTGCCCGTGCCCTAGCTTGCCCCATGCTTCAGTGGCACGGCCGACATACCCCAGGAGACAGGAGAAAGCCCTCCACCGAGCATGCGCAGGCACATCAGTTTTACTGCTCTGTTTTCAGAAACACTTGACTGATTTTTAAAAAAAATAAACTTGGCTGGATTCTTCCCTCTCAATGCACAAGTCAGGTTTGCAATTTCAGTGTTTTCCAGTGAGACAAACAGAAAAGAAGGGTGAAAAAATGGCGCAGCCCTTTTTCCTGTATAAAGAAGAGACCATTCATACTGAGGGCTTGTAGGGACTAAGCAGACCTGTGAGAATCATCTGACGGGTGAGAGAATGGGCGCCATCGGGTCAGGCTCATTCTGTCCCCGTTGCTCTCTGAAAGTCGTAAGAGTAGGAGCGAGTGCCTGGATTTACCATTGCACTTGATCCACTTGGTGCTTGGAGAGTTTAGTGTTAGATAGAGCAGAGTTTAGTATTAGCTGTTATTACTTCCCCTTCTTCCCCACCTTGTTCTGTTCTTATATTAAGTGGGATACAAATTATAATGAACCCAGAATTGGGTGATCTGTGGCAAGAGGGAGCATGCGTACTAAGTTCCCTCTGTCACTTCCGGTTTCATGGATGGAGTGTTAGGATTGAAATGTGTGTGCCTTTAGTTGGGAATCTTAAAATGCACAAATACCAGGAAATCAAAAGCCACTAATTCAAAGCCTTTGTAATTCTAGAAAGGGTTAACCGTTGCTTCCTCTTAAAGAGGTGGTGGTAGACAGACCAGCAAGGACATATCAAGTGAAGCATGGCCACATTTCTTTGTGGGGAGTACTGAATGTGCTACAAGTACTTGCTAGTATGTGCACATGGGTCTCATGTAGGTTTCAAGGCCAGAGGTTGATGCTGTATGCCTTTTCTAGACTCTTCTTCTCCGTTGGTTTTTCAAGCAGTCAAATCCATTCAGCTGGGATAGCTGGCCAGGGCTCCAGGGATCTGCCTGTTTTCCTCCGCTCTGCTCAGGAGTGGCAAGCACACATAGCTAAGGCTAGCTTTCTCTGTGAGCTCTGAGGATCTGAACTCAGGCTTCAGGCTTACAGAACAGGCACTTTGTGGACTGAGCCATCTCCCCAAACCCAAAGCTGCTCTCATGAGCAGGAGGGGGCAGGCTGAGAGCCCTGCATGAGAAGAGGCACAAAGCGCCAAGCCTTGGCTACTGCGCTCTTCCTGGCTCTTATGTATTTCTGTCTCTTGGATGTCTCTAAGAGGAGGGGCGCCTGTAAATCTTGTATGTCAGGGTAGAAACATTATCAGTGTCCCACTCAATGCCGAGAGCCATGCTCAGGGCCCAGCACAGGAAGGGCCCTCAGAAGGTTGTGGATGCAGCAGAGAGATGGGAGATACCCGCTCCCTCATGTGCCACAGTGCATGGGAAATGCCTACTTCTGCATCTGAGACAGTGGGCAGAGAAAAGCCTCCCCAAGCCGCTGCCACTTTTGGGGATCAATTTTTCCAAAAGTACGAGTTTCAGTTCTGTCCCACTCTTTGCAGAAACCCAGCACTACAGTGATTAAGCCGCTGAAGGTATCCTCTCCCTCAGTTAATGCCAGCCTCGAAGCAGCACTGGAGCATATGAAGCTGGAGTCTGCTATTCACTGACTCCTACCTGAATAGACTGCAGGACTTCAGCCTTTGGGCTAGCAATGACTGTATTCTAACCTTGCCTATGAGGAAAGCAAACAAAAGACTTCAGGAAATATATCGCTTTCCCAACAGCACACACTAGCAGGCAACTTGGGACCTGGGCCTAAATTAGCCTGCACATACATAAGCCTACACCTAAGTTATTCCCCATGCTAAAACTCTGTTTCTTTTAAAAGATATTCTAGAATACATCTGGACACCACGGGAGACAGGCTGATCAAGTCAGGACTGGATTAGGGTACATGTCCTGAGTGGATTTTTAGGGAGAATCTCATTTGCATTCTTATGCCTATATACATAACTGGTTGTACATGATGAAATCAGATGCATCGTGGGAAAGAGTCTTTGCAGTAGAGGACAGGTTACGTAACTCCAACTGCCAGCCAGAGAGCTACTTGGCAACCAGGGCCCTCTTCTCTTGGACCCCATAAAAAGACCTTTGACTGCTCTTTCATTCGTGTTGTCTAGTGCCTCACCGGGCAGTGTGTACAAAACTTGTACTTTCTCTCTAGTACAACTTCCTGATGCTTTATTTTTGTGTTTCCTGTTCTTCCACTTTGAACAAGAGGCTAAAAACCTAGAACAATGCTCGGCCTGGTGGTGCACGCCTTTAACCCCAGCACTTAGGAGGCAGAGGCTGGAAGATCTCTGCGAATCCAAGGCCATCAAAGGTCTACACAATGAGCTCCAGGACAGCCAGGGCTACATGGAGAAACCCATGTTATTGTCTCCAAACAAACAAAAGAACCTGGGACAACTGGTCAGCATTGTAATCACCTACAAGACTCAAATGTGGCAACTCACAATTCTGTACATGTTCTTTTCCTTCCTTCCTAGTTCGTTTTTTGAGACAGGATCTTATGTAGCTGAGGTTGACTTCAGATTTATTATGCAACAAAAGATGACCTTGAACTCCTTCCTGATCCACCTGCCTTTACCTCCCCAGTAGAGGGACTACTAGCTTGTAGGACTTGCCTTGGTTTCACAACTTCCTACAGTGTGACAAGGGCATTCACAAAGACACCCTACTGACATCAGTTCCTTTTCTCAATCCCGTAAGAAAACACCAGACAAAAGCAACTTAATGAAAGAAGAGTTACTTTTGGCTCATTGTTTGTGGAGGAGCATCCCTCATGGTGGGGGAACCATGGGGGAGGGAACTTGAGAGAAATGGCCACATTAGATCTGCGGCCAGGAAGCAGAGATTCAAAAGGTTAGTGGTTGGCTCACTCCAGCATTCTAGCCCATAGAATGGAACCATCCACATGTAGGGTAGACTTTCCCACCTCAGCTCACTCTAAAAACTCCCTAACAGATATAGGCAAAGGTTTGTCACCGTGGTGGCTTTTAATGTCAAGCTGAGAATAATATTAATCATTGCAGACAAGAAAGCATTTTTCGCCCAGGGAATCCCAGATAGGAATGTCAGGTAGCTTTCTCCTAGAACGTCCATGTGACTTTCTAGGCAAAGCTTTGCAAAGACTCTAGGTCCATGCTCTTCTCTTAGCACTTGAGTGTGGTGGCTTCTGTCAAGCCTCCTTGGTGAGCAATGAGCTACAGAATCTCAATAACATGAGAAGTGCTTTAAAAACGGGGTGTAAAAATTCTTTGGGTTGGGATGCCCCCATGAGAGGCCTGTGGTGAACAGATATCTAGGGCCAGAGAAAAGAGATAAAGAAAACTGTCTCTGGCAGAGGATAAGATGGCTTTGGGAGACAGGCCTCTCTGGATACATGGCAAAGTCTATAGCTTGGAGTCTTCAACAGAGGAGGCAGGAGTTGGAGAACAGAACACAAGAGCAACTGGGAGTTCTAGTCTGATGGGCTGTATCCATGGGATTTCAGCTCCGTGCCTTTTCACAGTATTTGAAGGAGACAGAGGAATTACAAAGAAGTGATGTGGGCTGGGACTCATTTCAGAGAGCCAAGGGGCAGGACTTCTTTGTCCCTTCCATCAGAATGACAACAGCAACCCTCTAGGAATGAAGCTGAGAGGTTTAAGGCTAAGCACAGGTCTAAGGCTGTGCAGAGCACTTGTGCAGAACAGAGGAAGTCCTAAGCAAAGCCACATCAAGGACCCCAGTGCCTCAGACCCATTGGAGTGACAGAGCCTCTCCTGTGGTGAGGCCCGCAGAGATTATAAAGCCTTACAATGTTCACAGTGCACATTCTGACAGTGCATGTAGAAACCATCAACCTCAGCTTCCTCCTCTTCCAGGATGACCGCAGCCTGAGACCTGTCCCTTACAGAGACCTCCTACAGAGATTAGCAAAACCAGTCTCCTTCTTCAGCTATATACAGCAAGGTTTCAAAGCAATTGGGCGAACAGGGCAAGGAGCACATGGCCAAGGGGAACGCAAATAGCATGCTTCCGTCTAGGCAACCCAGGCAGCTGGGCTGGGGTGTGGTTGGGAGCACTTTCTGAAGAAGATCAGGAATGGGAGTGGCCGAGGAGCGACTTTCAGAGAATTACAACCTTCATCTTGGATTCAGATGCCCTGTAGGTCAGGAAGGACATTAGAATTGATATTGTCCACCCTTGATGTCACTCTTCTGCACTCACCTGGCATTGTGTCTGGCCTTCTAAGGCAAGTGGGAACTTTTTAGTCACGCCAGGGGAGGCTCAGAGCTGTTTACTTCTGGCCATTGGGGAAGACAATAAAATTGGGATTGCTTCTGCTTAGGATGTAAATAACTGAAATGACTGAAATGGAAATGAAATCATGAGCTTTTAATGATTAGGAGACAATTAGCTTAAAGGTTAATAAATAAGCAAGACACTCCTTCCTTCCTTCCTTCCTTCCTTCCTTCCTTCCTTCCTTCCTTCCCCTTTCTCCCTCCCTCCTTCCATCCCATTTCTTTACACATAATAGAATGCCATGAAATATCCTTGAAAAGCTTGTGGGTTTTGCAGGCCTCCTCTAGTGACTCTAGAAAATGTTTCAGACAGCCAAGGGCCAGGGTTGTGAGGAGCCTAACCTTGCTCTGGAGCATTCTCTCCTCTTGACCCAGTTGACCCAACGCAAAGTTGGGAGATGCTGCCCCTTTTCATCGTGCCACCTTTCCTGGAGTCCTGGCATATCTGATGCCTTGATCAAATGGTGCCATGGCTCTTTGGGAAATGTCTATCGCAGTGGCCGGGAGCATCCCCATAATTCTGTCCCACCCCTCAGTGACACTGCATTCCACACTCTGATCTTGTTAGAAACACAAAACCTAGGGTTTTTAAAGATCAAGTTTCTAATACACTGCAACTGTGAAACTACTCCCCCACCTATAGGAGGTGGCTGGCCATTCTATCTCACACATGATGAGGTGGTGACACACAGATGAAAAAAATTCAAAGCCCACATCCGTGAATGTTGATCTAACACTTAGAGCCATGTGCTTTTGCAAAGAGGTGCCTGGTTCCCGAATCTGAGTGATTTCATCTCGATGCTGGGATGCCGCTGCTGGTGACTGGTCCTCTTCCTTCCTTGGAGAACATTTTTATTCCCTCCATCTGTCAGTCAGTCCCAGAGCCAGAGTGATGCCAACCCCTAGTCCCCATGTCCACCTAGGTGTAGACCTAATTGGTCTACCAGTTCCTGTCCCTTTGATGGTATTTGCATTTAATGTGAGTGTGGGGAGACAAGCAGGCTGTGTGCTTCTATGAAGATTTTTGCTCCTTCTGGGTGCCCCTGTATGCCCTGGGGTGGGGTGGTATGCAAATGTCCCCCTCCCCCACTGCTGCCATTACTCCCTAACAGTTGGGTGATAAAGCTGCTGCATGAGGGAAGGACTCAGGGGAGCACACTGCTAGCTGCTGGCCCTGCATAAAGCTAGTACCAACGTCTACCCCATGGTTATAGTAGAACTGAAGTCTATCATATTTTTGATTTCTGCTTAATTAGCAACACTGCATTTTTCTGCTTAAAGACAATGTGTTCTCTATTACTCGTAAGTGAATACATATGACATGACAATTACACCTGTTATGACTTTGGTGAATGAAAAAAAATTAACAACGAAATGCAGGCTGCGTTTGTTTAGTACATGACTGAGCAAAAAGTAAACGACAGGAGATTCTTTTGGTCACTGAAGTTTCTCTTTCTGGGCTTTATCACCTGACCTTAGCTTCAGGATCCTCCAGAGAATGTATTAAGGTTCTACCCAGACTCTGGCATTACAAATATTACCATCATCCAGTGGAAGTCTTGAAGACTCGAAAGTGCTCGGGCCACAAGGCAGAACTAGTCACTGCAGAGGTAAGTGCTTAAGGTGAGGTCTCCTGACTGTTTAAAAAATAGTGACACATTCAAGGTGCTGGGGTCAAGAATCCCAATCTCTCTTTTGTAGAATGCTATTCAGTTCACACAAGGTGTTAAAGACTTGGGTTTTTAGTGCACACTGATCCCTGGCCCCTACAGTCGGTTTCAAGGACTGCCAAAGGCTGCTAACCAATCATGAGAAGTCCCCAGGAGGCCAGGAAAGATTCCCCCGCAGGACTTGGAGGCCCCATGGCCTTGCAGGCTCTGTGATGTTAGACTTTTAGCTTCCAGATTGTAAAATGACATATTTTAAGCCACTTGTTATTTTAAGCCACCAACTCCCCCCTTCCCCGCTGTACTCTGTCACAGCAGCCCTAGAAAAACCACTCCAGTGCCAACCCAGAAACAATGGAATATGAGCAGGTGCCAAGCAGACAATTTACATCATGTGTCTTTATAGAAAAGTTTAAAACTGTTACCAGGTGTCCTCTACCAGCAGCAGTGTGTGCCAGGCTGCTAACAGCCCAAGCTTTCCTCTCCAATGAGTGCTCTATGCATTGTTTAAACCACTCATCTTTTAAGTATTTTTTTTAAAGAAGATAAACACAGCTCCTACAGGATCATAGGCCCTCTCTTGGTGTTGAAGGGAGCTGATAAGATTCGCACCTGTTGTTCTCTGAGGAACTCTCTGGGCTCCAGGGAATCCCCTGGGAAATACTTCCTTATCACTACATTCAGGAATGCAGTAGGAATTCTCTTAATTTAGCTGACTTGCCTGAGTAAGAAACAGACTCACTTCTTTCTGTAAAATGTGTCGGCTGATGCCCAAGCTGACATGCCAAGCTAACAGTCAAGCTCTGAGAGTGTCCCACACTTCTGCTTCCGCCAGCTGTGACGCGATACTTAGGAGTCTCTGTTTTCAAACATGACTCTGACAGTTACACTTGTCATCGTAAGTATGTAACGTGATCACATGTTATACACGATGATGAAATATGAATGTGAAAAGAAAAGGCACTTACTTGAATGAGTGGGGATGCTTTCAAAGGCAAGAAAGAAGCATGCTGCAAGAGCCCAATCAAAGCCATGGTAGGTTGGTCAACCACCGAAGGTTAGAAGATTAGCTAAGTGGTAATACTTATAAAGGATAATTAAGAAAGCTAAGAACATGCCTTGGCCCACATTAAGGAAAAACAAAACCTTTGTGGCTGAATATATGCTTAAATGCTTTGCATTCAAATAAATTATTTAAGGAGGCCACGATCCATGACCATTGTTATAGCTGAATATTGTTTGTCCCTTCTAAAGCTTATGCTGAACTTCAGCTGATTTTGGTAGCTGGTGGGTGTTGCTTAGAGAGGGTAATTAGTATTGGGGGGAGTAACCCTTCCTGTGTAAGTTCTCACTCCAAGGCCTGGATTACACACCTTGAGAGTCGGTCGTTATGAAATGAGTACAGGTCCTGGTTTTGTACGCTCACAGGTGCTGTCCTGCCGTCTGGCTCCTATCATGTTTAAAGTAATGCAAGATTGGCTGCACGCTTCGGGCCTCCTGTCCTCTAGAAATGTAACGACCCAAACCCTGTCTTGGGGTATTATGTTATAGAGACAAAAAGCAGACCAAGAATTTCTGTCAACTTTTCAACTACGGAGCTGCCTAGGCTAAGATGGACAGACTCCCCTGCAGTCGGTTTCATCTTAGATAGACAAATGCCACATTTTATCCCTTTGTTATCAAGAGTAGCAATTTTCCAAACTGGAATCATTCAGAAAGAGGAAACCTCAATAGAAAAAAAAATACTTCCATCACTTTGCCCTGTGGGCAAGTGTGGATAGGGCATTCATTTGCTTAATGACTGATGTGGGAAAGCCCAAACCACTTCGAGTGCTGTCATTCCTGGACAGGTGGTCTTGGGCAAGATAGGAAAGCAGGTTGAGAAAGACATGGAGAGGAAGCCAGTAAGATGAGTCTTTCATGGCCTCCACTTCAGTGCCTTACCTGAATTCCCTTCATGATGGGCCCTAAGCTGTAAGGTAAAATAAGTCCTTTCCTCCCTCAGCTGTTTCTGTCCGTGGTGTTTATCACAGCAACAGCAAGCTAGGACAGTGCTTGCTTGCTTTGTTCAATGATGTTACTTATAAAATTTTCTGACCCAAAACATCATACACATTATGATATGTTAGAGATGCAAACATGCATTTATTTGCCTATGTCGTTAAAAGCAGAAATGCTGTAATATAAGTGTATACGTGGATATAAGTGTATATGTGACACACTTCAGGCAGGAGTTGGACTTCTTGGCTGTACTGCATCTGGGCCGAAGACTCAGGTACTCACCAGAGAAAAGGCCAGGGTCCCGAACTTAGCCCTAGAGGCTGAGAAACCTGACACCAGCTTTTCCTGCAGGCTCTGGCCCACCTGTTGACAATGTCTACAGAGTGGCCTCTATTCCAAAGTGTATTTCTGGTTTGATTTCACTTCCATGCTAAGACGTCCGTTTTCTGGACATTTTGAGATGAGCTGGTAGGGGAGACGTCTCAGCAGCCTTGCGTCATCGTGTGCAAACAGGGAGCACCATGCAGATTTAGAATGCAGGACAACCTTTCCTTGGGGAGGTGTCTCCTTGGCTGTTTTAGGCAAGAAAGACACGGTAGCAGTAATCCATTCTTCTGCTTTTACTGCTGCTGCGATGTTGAGCCTGGGGAACCAAATGGCTGCCTTGTGGCATGCTAACAGTCGTTATCTGACTTAGAGCAATAGCTCAAAATCAAGTTTTACTCATCACCATGCTGCATTTCCAAACAGGAGCAAACTAGGAACAAGAGAGAGTGTGAATGACTTCACTGCCCACCCTGCCCTTAGTGCAGATGTGTGCCTAGAAAGACTGACTGGCTTGACTTCCTGATCCCACACACGGCCACGGACCAAATCAAGCCTGTGTGAATGAGAAGAATCTGGAGAAGCATATGGTGTTGGCATCCTCGTAACCCCATCAGCAGTTGGGTAAGCAGAAAACCACCTCCCAGTTCAGATGCTGTGTTCTCTGGAGGGGCTTTCCAAACACGAACACTACCAAAATTGGCAATTAACCTGAGCTTAACAAGGTTCAGAGTCACAATCATTAGACCCAGTGAAAAAACCTTCGACAAATAGGCCTAGGAAAGTGGTCCACATTCAGACCATCTGGGAAAAGCAGTTGGTGTGGCTCATGGTATTGACTCTAGTGAGACTTTCAAGGAATGGAAAACCTCAGAGTTCCTGTGAGGCCATACTCAAGGATTGTGAGTATTCATGTTCCTTTAACTTGAGGACAGTAAACTTTGTGATTGGAGGGTGAGCTGAGTGAATCAAAGCAAGGTCAGAATGCTGGTTATGATACTAAGCAAGATATTTACGGTTAGTTAATGACCTCTGTTTCTTTGCAAGCTAGGGGAAGGACTATCCACTTCAGAGTATTGTTCTGAATGAAATAACCAATTCAAATTGACTAGCACAATAACGATGAACAAATAGAAGCTAGTTAATAATGCCAATAAAAATGGGAACTGAAACTGGAGAAGCTCACTGACCAGTGATTCCTTTGAGTATCTAGATAGCACCCGAGTATCCAGCTCATGCTGAGTTCTGTGCTAGACATTGTAGAATCCTGTGACAAGTTTTGTTTTTGTTTTTTTTTTTTTTTACCAGCAGAGGAAGTAAGCCATGTGCATAATTGTATGGCAGAAAGTTTTAAGTGTGCAATGGAAGAAAGGTACATTAAAATATAGTAAGTGGTCAGAAGGAAACAAACCAACCTCTTCCCTTTTTTTGCTGAGTGTGCACACTCTTACACATGCTGGGGATTGGATCCATAGTCTTGCATGTTCTACGCAAGTGTTCTGTCACTAGCTAAGCCCCATCCCTGAGAGCACTTCTATGTTTGTACTAATACACGTGTTAAGAGCTGAGAGCAGTTTTGTTGGAATTCCTAACCTGCATTTTTCAGACAAAGTTCGGTGCTATAGCAACCCACAATATGCTGAGAAGTGGGCATGGGAGGAAGAAGTTGATGATAGAAACTTCCGAGAAACTGTCTCCTGAAGGCTTACCTCGTGTATCAGCAGCGTGTATCAGTCATATCCACTCAACTTCTTCAACTTAGCATATTACAATCACATTTGGCCTCATGAAACATTGATCCCCTAGTAGGTTGAGAGCTGTTAAATGATTTACTTTTCAGCTCACCTTGGAAACTGCTGCCTTGATAACTGGCACAGTGCTGACAAAAACATAAGGCCAAGCCCAAAGCCTTCCCAGCAATCTGGACACCAGGAAGATCCGCCCTCGACATCAGTGTGGTGATGATGTCTCCTGGGTAACCGATCAAGCACAAACTGCCACTGGGTTACCTGAACTTTACTTTTAGAAGGAACTACCTACTTTCCAAAAGGGTCCTTCTGTGCTCTGTCACAACACTCAGTCAAGTGGGTGTCATGCCCCTCTTTTCACAGATAACCCTATGGAAGCTCAGCAAGGTGAGCCATCTGGCCTAAGCCTACACATCTGGGAAGTGGCAGGAACTGAAGTCTTTTTGCAATGCTTCCCTGTTCGCCACAGCCTAGCCATCTCAGGACACAATGGCATTAGGAAGCTGCCGTAATGATTGGTTTCAGAAAGCCACAACTTGGGCATAAAGAAAAGGAAGCATCGATGTGAAACTGTTATCACAAGCCAATGGACTAGACGGTCACCTCGCCAACAGGCACACAAAGCAGTTCTTTTCTTTGTGCCCATGCTGAGAGGCACAGGGTTTCACAGCACCCACTTGGTAGGTCAGAGTCTACACAGTGGTTCATAGACTGACAGGCCCCTGAACAAAGAGCTGCAGAGAGCACTGAGTCTGACTCACTGTGTGGCCCCTCCCCTCAGCCACAGCTGGAAGAAAAATCTCTCCTCTTCTACCACAAAGTGTAGCTGGATGCTACTTCTAAGACCCCTTTTGGCTGTACCTGGGGGAAACAATGTGATTTTACTGGAGCATGTCAACAAAACTTAAAATAGAATTATGAAGTAATCGCAAATGTGGATCGCTCTTGACATGTGGAAAGGCTCAAAACGTTGAGTTCTCTGTCTCTGGAGACAGGTTGGTGAAGCTGCTGGCCTCTGAGGAAGCTGACAACACAAGAGGCTAGGAACTCTGACTCATCTGAAAGATGGTCATGGACAACACTCCTCCGGGGCACCTGAAATGGAAATCTAGGGTCCACAGGTGGCATCTGTCTGGGTCCTAGTGCACTGGGACCCACACCAGCCTGCTGCTACTTTAATGTCAAGGAAGTTGGTCATGACTACTTAGTTTCTTTCATGAGGACTGTGGCTTTTTTTACATTGAGAGAAAACAGGCTGGGGCAAAAGCCTCGATTTCACCTGCTTGAGGGAAGTTCTCATTTTGATGATGGAGTCACTGCTGTTTCAGCCCAGAGGAACTGGTACTTGAGACCACCCAAGGCTTTGCACGCTAATCAAGAGATTTAATGCTCTGGCCAAAGAATGTTTTAGGTTCCATGGGAACATTCTACAGGTACAGAAATCACTTCCTGAGAAAGAGAAGACAGAACTCAGCAAAGCTACCAGCCGTTTTACAGTGATCTTAGAAAGGAGACGTCAAGGGGCCAGAAGGACAAAAAACACCACTGACCTGCTCAGTTAGGATGAGTTAATTAGTGTTAAAGTGAAACCCACTCAGCACAGCACCTGATGCGCAGTAGATGCTGTATACAAAACAAGAGCCTTCAAAGTGTTCTCGTAACAGAGCATCATCATGACCAACCACCTTGTGACCGTAGTAGCAGTGGGCTGCTGTGTGAGACCTTAATAACTAGAGTGATAGAATTAGGAAAAAAAATCCTTTAGTCTGACTTTGGTTATGGGGGCATTAGTATTTACAAGAGACTGTGAAGGGTGTGCCCCAGGCCACTGGCCCTCCCATCCCTGTGCCATGTGAGGTTATAGCAAGGAATCATATTGGAAATGGAATAATTCTTGAGGCGGCACCAGACTTGCTATTGCTTTGCTCTTAGACTCTGTAGCTTCTGGAACTGTGAGAAATACATTCCTGTTCCTTATAAGCTACCCAAATGGTGATATTTTATTTTAGTAGCAGGAACTGACTAAGACAGTTTTTCCACCATATGTATTCTTTGTCATGTAATCACTTTGCCTTTGAAGTTCTGAGATTGTCAACAATACCTTCTCTTCCATTTGTAACTACAAAAGGAACTCAGGGTAACATTGGTGTTTGTATAAACTCAGTCTTCCTTTCCCATCTCTTCTGGTAGGAGCTGCCTTAGCTACTGTCCTGGTTCTAGCACAAGGCTAACTGATTTCCTCTTGTTTGTGCTCTCCCTGTGTGTATCTTGATCTTCATTCATAAACAGACTATTGCTTAACTTCCTGGAGCATCAATGTTCATATATATATATATATATATATATATATATATTTTTTTTACCAGTTTGATTGGATTTAAGATCCTATTTCTACCCAAATTCCCAGATAGGACTAAACGTATAATTACTATACATGAGGTTTGGAATGAGTGCGTGAAGAAGTGGAGTCTTGTTCTGCCGTCTTGAGAGGCGGAGGTGAACTAGCTTCAGTCTACTAGCCCAGTCACGGCTCATTCAGTAAACATGGAGAGCACTTTCATTTACAGGACACCATGCACTCATTTTCTTCTGCTGCAATTTAAGAATTTATTTTCTCAAGCACAAAAAGAAAGAAAACTTTAACCACCACTCTGCCCAACACTACTCATCTTGTTCTGTCTCCTGGGGCCTCAAGGGCCTCCTTCCTGGTTCTGTGTGGAGCCAGCACAAGTCTCCCTCTTAGGGAAGCGACCCTAAATATCGTGTATAATCCTTTAGAAATGGGATAATACATGTGGTTCCACAATTCTAATGTGGCACAGAAGCTCCTTAGAAAGCATGAGAGTGAAACGTCTGTGGTGGAGAAGGGTCTTCTTGGTGCCCCCTGACAGAGCACAGGTGAAACGTGTCACAGTGTTCAAAATATGCCACCATGTTAACTAATGCTTATAGCCACTTTATGCATTGACTTTTTTGTGTTTGAGATTTAACACAGGGCCATGCTCTTCCACTAAGCTGCACGCTGCCCTTACTGCACTTTAAAGTGGGGCTCAGAAAATAACACCATTTGCTATGAGGCACTCTGTAGTGAGCATCAAAGTGCAGATCCGAACCTGGCACTGTAATCTCTGATTCCTTGTTTGCATGTCTATAGTTTATAACAGTTTTGGATCTGGCAAACAGGAGAGTTCAATTATTTCTGCCTATATTATAAAAATGAAGAATTTAAAGAGCCAAAGTTGACCAAAGTCCATCAGTTCACATTGAAGAGTACATATGTCATAATGAAAGTCAGGGTTGATCTCAAACTGCCACGGACTTTTTACCATACCACTGGGCCTCCTGCCAGCAGGTTTTTTTTTTTTTCATCATCACACATTTAGTTGGTTTTGAAGCTCTAATATTACCCTTGGAGATGTTCTCTGGTTGCTTCTTTAATGTGGAAGTTATATCTCCTGATAATGAGGACTCGCTGAGGTCACTTCCTCTCCACACACGCTGATCTGCTCCGAGCCGGATGCCAAGCGCTGTGTAAAATAGCCAGTTGTGTGCAAAGTGTCCACAGGCTAATGCTTTTCCTTCTCAACATGGAGCTACAGCCAGCAAGTGTCCCTCAGCAGGGAAACAAGGGACCATGCGCTGATGTGGTTCATTGCCCAAGAGTGGGAACTGAGTGAGCTCAGAGCATGCGTGAGGACATGATCCTGTGCTACACTCGCCAGTGCCCAGTGCTGTCTTCCTCTCTTCTCAGTGTGACTCCACTATTACTCCGTTTCCCATGGGTGCTCCCCGACTCCAGTTCTCAGCACTGCCTTTTGATTTTCTACCCGTGTCATCTGAATGCTCACTACCCACTGACACCCTGTGCTTCAGCCTTGGTAGGTGCTATTCTCTGGTCACTATTGTCACCTTGGACATCTCTAAAGTCACTTGCCTCAGACTTTTGTCCGCCTTCTAAAGGGCTTAAAGGGGCTTATGATAAAGTAAATTAGACCAACAAGCCAAAGAAATAATCAGAAACAGATGAACACTAAGGAGGGAGGGAGGGAGGGAGGGAGGGAGGGGGAGGGAAGGAAGTATACAACCCTGCTAGGGACTGGCCTCAGAAGGATGGAAGGAGGATTTACTCACCACCAGCTTAGTGTGTCTCCTAGTAAGCTCACTCACTGCCATTTTACTCAGCTTTATCCCCATTTGGGGCTTTTAACACAGAGGTGAAGCATCCTTCTCTATTTTACCTAGAATGCCTTGCCACACTCCCCTCCGCCTTCCAGATGGAGTGACATGGCCACTGGGCAAATATCCTCACTGGAGTGAGCCTCTGTCATGACGGGCTTCATACCCCAATGCATCCCATGGGCTGGAATCCACCATGTGCCACACACAATAGTCTGACATTCTTTTCCGAGTCTTCGAAACCGCTATTTTTAGCCTTCTGAGCCATATGGCGCACGGTCCACGATGACTGTGCCTCATTCCTCCTCGTTTTCTTTTCATTAAGGTCGACATTAATTAAAAGAGGCCAATAAATCCTCAGATCAGACAACTACTCACGTTGACTGTAAAACCCGAGGAAGCGACATTTTGAGAAAAACCCCCTTGGAATTGAGGAACGGAAGGCGCTGGAGGGAGGTTGCAGAATGATTGATCTCTACGTGTCTTGTGTCTGTCTGCCATGTCTCTGGGGCATGGGCAGGCTGCTGCAGCTCGGCACAGGGGCCTTGGCTCTAGCAAGAGCAGCAAAGCTGACAGCTGTGCTTTTCTGCACTGAGCATCCTGGGAAAAATCAACGCTTGGGCAGTCCTGCTGCCATCTGTGGACTTTCTACAGCAGACAGGTTATTTATAGAAACTTGTTTGTGCAAAGCCAATATTTACCTGTCGGGGTTGTCAAAATCTACAATTCATCTGTGCCATTAGCCTGCAGTTTCCCTGTCAATAATGGAAATTTCCCTCGCTGGGAAGGAGTCCAGGGGCAACTGGGAGGACTGCACTGCCCTCCCAGGAGGTGAGAGTATGGGTGGTATTAACGGTCGGAGGCTAAGTGTATCTGTCATCCATGAGGCCACTGGATCCTCCCACTAGACTGTGAAGATAAAAGGTATCAAGGACGTCAAAGAGGAATTCTCCCTATCACTTCCTTGTGGCTGAATCCATAAAGCCACCCTTGGCTAAACTAGAATGATAGTTGTGAGACACTGTTTGTTTTTCCATGGCTTCTATAAGAAGACGGTATCTATGACAAGTAGCTGGGTGGTCTTCATAAACAGCCACCTAGTGAAGCCATCAGCATCCAAGATTTTTCCCTGCAAACAGCCATCCCCTTCCTCTGATTTTCCTATGAGCCCTTGGGAGTCCACTTTCTTCTGCATGCCTCTTAAGAGAAGGTGCAGAGGCTGAGACTCTTTCCTTTCTCTGTACCTTCTGTCTCAATGATGTAATCCATTCAAACAACTTCGTTTTCTTTAATGCCTGCATCTCTAGGAGATTTGTACTCTCTAGACTCTCCAGTTTCAAGAAGGAGAAATTCTCTACTTGCACAAACACATAGCTCAACCCCTCCCAAGCCTCGTTTGCTCTTGCTCCTCCTGTCTCCACTACAAGCACAGGATTGAGCATTTCTTATCTATAATTTCTAGGACTAGAAATTGTCTCAGATGTCAAATTATTAGCATCTTAGAGCATTTTCATGTACCATTAATTACATAGCGAAATATTTTAAGGATGGGACTTAAGTTTTTAAAAAGTCTTTGTGTTTCCTATATACCTTGTACACATGGAACGAAGGTAATTTTATACAGGATACTAAGTGAACCAGCATTTTGGTTGTGATTTATCAACTGAGGTCAGGGTAAAAGAAATTCACTTGTGGCTCTGTATTAGCACAGAAATATTTTAGAATTGGGAGCATTTTGAGTTTGATTTAGTCTCTGGATGCTTAGTCTATTCCAAAGTTTACAAAGAAATCACTTTCAATTTCTAATCATTTAGTTTTATCTCGACAAAAAGTGATCAGCTATTGAGTCCGTAGTCTAAGAAATCCATTGACTCTATGATAATTTTTGGCCACTACTTTGATTTAGACACTTTTAGCTCCAGATCAGACTGGACAACAGACTCCTAAATTGGTCTCTTTTCAGCAATCCAGGTCTTTTGTCTAGAGCACCATTTCTCTGCAGTGCAAATCTGAACACATTTCTCCTAGGCTTAAGTTTTTTTCTTTGGTCCAATAGAGAAACATTTCCACAATCCTGGGTCAAAGCCTCAACTTCACAGCACCTCACAGGGCCCTTCCCAAGCTCTGGCTTAACTCATGCACACTCTGACAGGGACCTGAGGCTGTGGTTCTCTCCTTTGGCTTCCACACGCAAGTTCACTGGACTTTATCTGCCTATAAGCCCCATACTTCCTCTTCTCTGGTGAATCTTCTCATGGCCACCACCTGTGTCTTCCTTCAGGGCACAGAACAAGTATATTTACTGAAATAATATGGTAGAGTTCATGAAGATGGATGTCAAATTACAGAGCATGAGAAAACACTTGGCATTTTGATTTGTTATGCCTAATTTCCTACAACTCTTCCTAGCAAGCAGGAAATGCTCAGTAAGTGCAGCCTGAATAGACAGGTGGACAAGAGTTGTAAGTAGGGTCAAGAGGAACTTGATTGTATATGAAATAATTATTCATCTCAAATCAACTAATAAGCACACGTTAAAACTCTCTGGTAAGATGATCATGAGAGGAGACCTGGCTTCCCTGTGGTGACTGGGAAGGTGAAGCATGCTAGGTCACCACTCAGGCCCAGGCTTTGAATAATTATACAGAATCAAGAGTCTGTGGACGAAACTCCGATACGAGGAGACTTGGTATGCACAACTAGATCACCATTGCACATATAATCAGATGTTCTGAAAAATTAATACACTCCATGAGAACAGTAGCTTTCTCTCTAAAATAGTCTCTACCACTAACAGAGAAGTAGGTGCTAGGGGCTGTTTGAACCATTTTAGATGCTTTTATTTGTTCTCAATGTAATCCTATGGTTATCTCTTTCCTATGAAGAAGGGAATTGGAGACTCAAAGCCAGTTCTTTTCTTTTCCCAAATCCATATTCTTCTTCACACCACATCAAGATGAAAATACATGCATGTTTGTGCATATGCATGTACACGCGCAGGCGTGCGCGTGTGCACACACACACACACACTCACACACACACACACACACACACACACACACACACACACACACACTATGGCTTAGAGACGTCCGCACTCACAACAAAGCCTCTAGGACATGTTCTCAACAGAAGGCTCTGGTCACTCATTCTACATTGCATAAGTAGAAATCCATCCCTGGGTTATAAGCTCCATGAGGATTCCCATCACCTTTTATTCCAGTATGTTTCCATGCCTCACCTTGCCTGCTGCCTTGCAACCAAGAAAGGAGAGTAGTCAACAATGTTTGATTTCAGTAAGACTTGCACAAGCACTAAAATTACAGTTGGATCCGACTGTGCTTCTTCATCTGCTCCCTGTCATGACAAGGCGGAAGTGCGTCATCAGTAAGGCTATTATCCACTCTTGATGGCAAGGAACAGCCTATACTTTGTGGATCTTTCCTTCGCACAGGGTCTAGCCCAGGACTTCCCTGTATTTGCACTACTGATGTGGTGCAGACCATTCTCTGTGGTGGCTTTCCTATGCCTACTAGGATGCTTAGCAGCAGCCCTGGCTTCTACTCACTGGATGTCAGTGGCTTCCTCTGTCCACTCAGCTGCAGTAAAGAGAAGTATATCAAGATATTGCTAAATTTTCTACCCTCTCCTGTCATTTGAAAATTGCTGGTCTAGCCTGATGCCACTCACACAGACATTATAAATACCTTCTAGGACAACTTCTCAAGGTTCTCTGGTTAGGCTGGATCAGCTCTTCAGATTCACCTTCTTTGTCTTGTGATGACAGCTCTTCACTATTGTGAAAGTGTTGTGTGTGGAGGTTGCATCTAAAAGACACAGACTCTTTATCTGGGAACCGACACTGATAAACAATGAACGAAGAAGTACCATCTTAATAAAGCAGTCTGGACAACTGGAGAGGACCAACTCCTGAGTGGCCAAGTTGGCATATGCATGACTGATGGACACAGCATCTGGGTGATACTGAGGAACTGCAGGGCTCCCACATGGCCTTTGGAGCTACCATCCTACTTTTTTCTGTAGGAGGTGAGTTTAAAAATCTGTCCTCCTGGTTATTTCTTCCTGCAATTTCCTCTGTACAGTAATAAATGGTCACAAGGTCATTTGCCATGGAGCACAGATTCCTCTAGCTTCCTCCTGGCTGTCACCTCTATATCTGCTTCTGGCTTTTCGTTGAATACCCATTGGATGTTTGGGAAGTCTTTGCTTCACTGCCATAGGCAATTTATCTCTCTTTTTTACTTTTCTCTTTCCTAAGGTGAAGAAAACCCCTCAAGGAAGGCTGACAACATTCAATCCCTTTAAAACAGGAAGACAGCTGCCTCTTCTTGCAGCACAGCCCTGCAACTGGTCCTTAATGGCTTGCCCTACTGTGGTCTCGGATCCCGTTTCTTGGATAGGCCATGCTTTGTCTTTCTTCCCTCTGAGGAAAGTGCACTTTTACACTTACATGGCTTCCTTCTTGCCATCACACTGACACAGCCCAAATCAGTGTTTTCCAGACTGGTGTAGGTTCCAGAATCTTCTGGAGTGTCTGTCTGAGTCAAGATTAATGTATGTGGGAGACAAAGTCTGAGAGCTCCAGACAATGCTGATGATGCTGGATGTGGGGCCACAGCATTCTCTCAGGCCACTATAGCATATGTGACCACCCGTATCTAGTAAATTTTGTGTCTGCTCTTTTTTGTCCCCTCACAGAACTTCTTAGACTTGACACATCTGCTCTTTTGTTCTGCCTTCACATGTCCTCCCTGCTACAGTGTGAGACATACAAAGTCAGAATTACGTGTCTTTGACTTAGTATTGTGTCCTGGTTCAGAACCAGGCACATAATAGGTACTTTATAAATATGTACTGAAGATTGACTAATTGAAGGTTTAGAGACCAGAACACTGATGTGCACTGAGCCTGAAGCTGTCTTTGTTGAAACTGGGTAGTGAGTACATTGAGAAGGAGCTGAAGGGGTGAGGTCTGTCAACAGCATGACATCTCTAGCTTGGAGGGAGGATGACTGATGAGCAGAGGTGTCCTGCTGGGAAAGCCTGCACACAGATGCTCAGTAACACGCTGAGGTCGTCTGCACCCCTGGGGGCTGCCATTTGGCACAGCGCTGAACACAAATCCTGAGATGAGCCTTCCAGACGATCCAAGGATCTGAAAGGAAATCTGTCAAAAAGGCCATCAGAGGCCCTGTAATTAAATGTTCTGCTTAATAACCTCTTAGTGATCTTTTCCTACACCCAAGAGGCCAAGCACAGAGTATGACTGGGGAGGTGAGAGATGAGGAGAAGGGGAGCCAGAGACCAAAGCGATGGTGGCATTTTAATGAATGCCGCGGAGAGCAGGCATGGTGGGGAGAGGCGTGCTATGGAAGATGACACTAATGAATCTCACCCAGCTGTGTGTGTCGTGTGATTAATGCTGAACAGAACAAACACCTGATTAATAAGCAGGAGCCCCGAGTCATCAGTCTAACCTTCCAAAGCTCCCAGGTGGCAGTGACTGGGACACTGCGCAAGGTTCACCAAGAAAGAAATCACTCTAGACTCACTTAGGAAAACAAATGGAGGGAAAGAGGAAAGTGTATTAACTCCCCCAAAAAGCAAACACAACACATTCTTTTCCATCACATGTCTCAAGAAAGTCTACTTCCTTTGAGAAATTCTACTGTCCTAGGAACAGTGGGAGAAAGAGAGAGAGAGAGAGAGAGAGAGAGAGAGAGAGAGAGAGAGAGAGAGAGAGAGAGAGAGAGAGAGA
>OU015746.1:54537899-54553132 GCA_907169655.1 Acomys percivali | reverse complement strand
AGAGAGAGAGAGAGAGAGAGAGAGAGAGAGAGAGAGAGAGAGAGAGACCACAGAGGGCACCAGAAAGGTGAGAACAGTATTTTCTTTTACTAATGTCAGGTCTCTTTCTTGGGATACCCACAGGGCAGTGGTCTAGCCCGAGGATATCTGAATGACAGAAAGTCAGGATACAAGAGAATGCAGCTTTACTGGCATAGAGAAGGACATCACTCAAAGCCCACAATTTTCTGGGAAAATAATTTTACAATAAGAACCCTGGTCTGGACATAGATACGGCTCAGCAGATAAAGGCACTTGCTGCCAAGACTGATGATGTGAGTTCAATACCTGGGAGCTACAGAGTTGAAATGAGACCTGAACTCTATTGGTTGTCTTCTGACCTTCAAACACATACTATGGCATCTGAGAGCCCACCAGAAATACTTTAAAAAATGAATAAGAACCCCCAACTAACACAGTCTTTCACACATATTTGTTTATCACATAAGTATATTTAATTTGATAGAATATATTATAAGTAGGCAATAGTTTTAAATGATTTCTAATTCTATCACTGAGAGGGAGCTTTTGGCATATATCTAAGAGTATTTCTAAAGATAGTTTTAGCATTTGGTACTCTCTTTCTCTCTGTGTGTGGGTATGTGTGTGTAGTGTATATTTCCGTGTGTTTCTGTTTCACTGTGTGTGCACATGTGCATTCATATTGGTTCTTTCAAAAGGAAATTCGAAAGGAAGAGAGTTAAATGGCACAATTAAATAGTATCATTGTGATTCAGAAGCTAATACTACACTCCCCTCTGCAGCTTCAGTGACCCATAAACAGCCATGTCCCAAACATAGAAAGTGAACAATTCCTCAAATAAATGGGTTTACACAATGTCTCTTATAGTATTCTATCAGGATTATTCTACTTACTAGTTTTTGTTATTCACCTCTTACTGTGCTTAGTTTACAAACAAAACTTTGTTATGTCTATGTAGGCAGCAGATTATAAGGAAGAACAGAACCTGTAGGCTTTGGTGCTATATGGATTCAGGCACCCACCAGGGTCTTGGCACATATCCCCAAGCATAAAAAAGAACTGACAGTCTTTAAGCAAAATCCAAAAGCTGTTTTTGTTTGTTTGTTTTACCTTCATCCTTTTATCTAAAATTTGCTCCCTCATTCTGACTTCAAAAAGTGCATCATTCATACCCAAGGTCAGAGTTCATCATGGTCTGAAGAGCAGATACAACACAGCTGCTCATATAGAACACCCCCCCATACACACACACACACACACACACACACACACACACACACTGCTTCATCATCACAAAAATGCTACAAGCTACTAAGGTCATCCTTAGTTACAGTTAAGCAAATAGAGACTCGAAGAGCAAAGCAATGGCCTGAGGTCACAGTACCACTGAGCACTATGATTAGGGTTCAAGCATCTTGACTGAATTATAGCTGTCCCTTGAGGTAGGACACGGGAGGAAGCAAAGGGAGGGGCGGGGCTTGGGAAGGTAGAGTGATTCTTCCCAGGGGGCCCTGCTACCAGTGATGTGAGAGTTCTGGAAGAGGAGGAGCCTTTGAGCCCCTGCTGCCACTGCAAAGGCACTCAAGCCAGAAGCAGGCACAGCTTCGGTCCTTCATACCACACCCAACGTGAGTTCAGAGTTTAAACTCCATTTTATCTGGAGCAAGATGACATAACCAAGCTCCAACAGTGGTGCATGTCAAAGAAGACCCTAAGAAGCTAAAGGGGGCATCTTAGCTTTTTCTCAGATGAGAATCCAAGGTTTTATTAAAGGGTTGGGCAATATTTGGCTTGACATTACTGAGTAAACTAACCTTTTCCCTTAAGATTTTTGGGACAGTTTCTTTGAAATATTCCCTTTATTGTGAACTGTCACGGGGTGTTTACTAAACATGCACTGAGTGCAACTGCAGTTCTACTGGGTCAGAAAGCCAGGAGGAGGTCCTAGGGACTTTGCATTCATACAAGGATCCCAGCTAAGCCATATTTCTGGGTGTCAAAGCTTCTGGGTCTTTCTTAAATTCACTCCACAACCTGTTGCAGTGAGGTGTCCATAGTGGAGAGTCTAGAGGCTGCACCAGGAGATTAGGATCACTATTGGTTCCCAATCCTGAGATGCTTGGTGGGACCCAGAGGAGTACCTGTGTCATGACACCTCATGAGTCACAGAAAAACCTAAGACCCCTGCTAAGGGGAGGAAGGAAAAGTTCCCAATGGAGTGCAAGCCACAGGCAACAGGTCGGTAAGCAGCATGTCTCCGCAGCCCTCCCTGCCCCATAGCTCCTGCTCCTGCCTCTGGGATCCCTCTGTGTTCCTGGCTGGGCTTCCCATGACAGTGGACTAGAACCTGGAACCCAATAACCACCCTTACTTCCCTCCCCCAGTGAAAAGCTCCCAACTGGTCTCACCTGGAAATAAACTCTTCTTAGGGTTTTCCTTTCTCCCTTCTGCTTCTATTACTTTATTACCTTGCTTTTTTCTTTCTCTCTAGTATACTCCATGATCGCTCCACCCTACCCCCCAATGAATAGAGAATTCATTGTTTAGAAAAGACTCATAGACAATGTACTACAGTTTGAAGAGCACCACACTGAGCATGTGTAAAGTCTTCCTTTGCAGAAACACCCACCAGATAATTAGACTCGCTGTGAGGAAGGTTCCCATTCCATTATTAGTGCATTACAACAGCCTGATTGATGGATGCCTCGGTACATAAGTAACAAAAGTGAATGCTCTCCATAGCATTTTGGAAACACGGACATCTTTTTATCATCTCTAAATCTGTAAAGGATGGTGTTTGCGAAACCTGAGTTAACATTTTTCCAGGGCTGCGATTGTAGCATAGTGGTAGCATCCTCATAAACAAATACAAGGACCTCAGTTTGATCCATCAACACTGCAACAAATAATGAATATAAAACTCTTTTCCACATGTAAGGACCTGATTCACCAGGGATTGCTTTTGGGCCCCTTACTGATCTCAAGGGTTCCAAAGGCTCCTTATTTGTGCCACCGTGTACTGCTCACACTCCTGACCCACCCTGACTCCCCTTCTTGATGTCCTCTGTCTTACTCCATGCAAAATTAGGTGATCAATATTAATTTCTACCCATATAGGTGATAAATTCCTAATTATCTATCAAAATTCACTTCAGACAACTCCATTCTCTGTTAATTCCAAGCTCTTTCTCCTTCCCCCAAGCCCAGCTTTCTCTCCTTCCTCTCCAAGACAGCAAGCCATCCATATGCCCTCTATATGGAAGTCTACTGCCATCCACACCCCCTCTATAATGGAAGTCTCCTGCCATCCCCACTCCCTCTATTATAGAAGTCTACTGCCATCCCCACCCCCTCTATAATGGAAGTCTACTGCCATCCCCATCCCCTCTATAATGAAAGTCTACTGCCATACCTGCCCCCTCTCTTATGGAAGTCTACTGCTAACTCAGCAGGGTTCATCACTAGCTTCTTTCCCGAGCTGGACTATGTGCACATGTTCTTGTGCATAGCAGGGTCCAGGTCAGATTTATTCATCTCAGTATCTGTTCTTTTTCTAAAACCCTTATTTAGGGTATCTGTGGCTCAAAACATTCACTCTGGAGCAGGTCAGAACGAAATCTGTACTTCTTTACAAATTCTGAATTTGCCTTCTTTTCTGAAAGAAAATCATTAGGTCAGAAACTTTCAAAAACAAGGCCTGGTTCTATTCCAAGTCTAAGAAGTAATTTTAGACCCAAATGTCATCAAATCAATCAATGTTTTATATGTTTGTAAAGGACATTTCTGAAATACATGATTGCATTCAGGAAAAAAGGTCAACAAGTTTTATTTCACAGCCCAAAAAGGCATCCAGGCACTCAGGAAAACTAATTAGACTTTAAGGTGACCAAGTGGATCTATTTCATGACAGCCTATAATGACAAAGTTTTTAGCAGTTCTATGACAGTTATCAAAATTGTGTGTTATGATTTACACTGACTATAACGTGACACAATCTAGAATGCAGTAGGAACAAGGCAAGGGACTGTCTAGACTACATTAGCTCCTGAGGTACCCAGAAGCTAGGTGGCATCATGCCTTGTGTCTGTGTTCTGGACTGCAGAAAAGGAGCTCACTGGCTGAGTACCAGCTGACAGCATCTCTCTTACCACTGCTCAGGCTCCTGTTGCTGAGATTGCCCTGTCATGATGGACTCATCCCTTGAGCCAGGAGCCAAAAGGCATGCTTCTTCCTTGAAGCTGTCTTTGTCAGGGCATTTTATCACGGCTACAAGCCAGTCACGAAGCCATCATATTCTTTCCATATAAAAATTATCATTTAATCAATTTTTTCTTTCTTTTTATTCACTTGACATGCTGGTCCTAGCCACATTCCTCCTTTCCTCTCAGTCTCACTCTCCCTCCTGCCTCCTCTACTCCTCAGAAAAGGGGAGCCCCCCCTTCCCATCCACATCAGCTTATCAAGTCACATCAGGGCTGTATGTGTCCTCTTTCCTTGTGGCTTGGCAAGGCAGTGCCCCCAGGGGGAAGTGATCACAACACTGGCATCAGAGTCCATATCCAAGACATCTCCCGCTCCCCTTACTAGAGGACACACATGAAGCCTGAGCTGCCCATCAGCTACATCTGTGTAGGGGCCCAGGTCCATTCCACGCATGGTCCTTGGTTGGTGCTTCAGTCTCAGCAAACCCCTCTAGGCCCTGGTTAGTTGGTTCTGTTGGTCTTCTTGTGGAGTGCCTGTCACCTCCAGGTCCTTTTCTCCTTCCCTCACTTTCACACAAGACTCCCTACACATCTCCCAGTGTTTGTTCATGAGTCTCAGCATCTGTTTCAAACCATTGCTGGGTGGAGCCTCACAGGCGACAACTCAGCTAGGCTCCTTTTAAAATGAATACTTTGAGGAAAGCAAGGGAAATGATAGGGAATCACGATGAGAAGTGTGTGCCCTTCACCAGGACTGCTCATGAAATAAGCCAGGATCGTCCAGCAGGAGAGACACTAAGCTGGCAGTGCGAACTTCCCAAGTTCAAAATGTTCAATGGAGAGCAAAGAATGTCATTTCCAAGTTACACTTCATGGTAATGCTGTAGAGTTTGCTCCAGCCATGTTCTCCCCCAAAAGACAGCCGAAGCTACTTAGGGACCACCAGCCTTGCATCTGAGGAGAGGCCATACCAGCTCTTTTATAATGTTAATATGGCATGTTCTCCGTGAAAACAGTGTTTCTTGAATCTTTCAACCAACTCAGGAATTCTTAAATACCTTTGGGCTAAGACTCCATTCCATCCGTGTGTTTTTCTAATCTAGTCCTTTCTGAAAGCCTTCTGGTCACCCTCAACAAAAGGACAGTGTTGAAGCAAAAACCCAGGTCTTGGCAGCTTGGTGCCTGGCTTCAGCTGCAGCCACTAGTCCTCCTTCAACCCTCTCCACCTCTTCGCCAGCATCAGTAGACTGTTCAGCTCTTTAGCATACAGCATATAACTCTCATTCCTCCTTGCCCCTAACACTGGAGCAAGAAGCCAGGACTTTACTTGGTCCATCCTGCAGCAATGAAAATCTTACAGATCTACACTCCCAGAGGCTCTGCTTAGTCCCTCATCTAAGTACCAGCTCTCCTTGTTCCCCCAGAGTGTCCTCTGGGAACCAGGGCCTCCAATCAGTCAATTCTGCATCTTCTCTCAACACTGGCTGCTTTTTCTGGTCCTGGTATAAGCCTGAATGACTTTCTAGGGCACGGCTGTTGTTTCACTGTCTCCTCCACTTTTCCTCCAACAGCCTGGGTACGCCTCATCTTATTGTTTGGCCTTCTTGGTCTTCAGTGCTAATTCTTGACTGAAGCCTTCTACTTCCTAAATCCCTGTCCATTTCTTAGACCCTTTTCCATGAGAGAACACTAACTCATTTCTCCTGTGTTCTTCTGGCCCTCCTGGCCATGCCAGTTCTTTGGAGATTTTCTTGCCCTTCCTTCCCCTCACCTTTGTTCTTGGGAATTACAAAACACTCAAGATGTAAGTCCTCCAAGTTTCTCATTCTGTGGTTCCTTAGTCAAATGATTTTGCCCTTTAAAAGTCCCTTTGTAGCCATTCACTGTTATTAGCCATTGTATCCTAAGCCCTGTCATTGCCAATACAACATCAAATGTTTTTAATCAAACCATCCAAACATCAAGTCATTACCAAACTTTTATCTTTCAGCCATGTCTTTCCAAGTTACTCTTTCTTTCATCTCTATTTAAAAAAATATCTTTGATCTTACTGATCTTTGATCCTACTGCCATTTCTTCCTTGTCAACCTATCCACGTCTCTGCCTTCTGTTCGTTCTAATACAATCACCCCTTCATATTCATTTCCAAAGCCCCAGCGTGCTTCCCACCATGGCTAGACATACATTGATTTTACTTCAATCCTGTTCTCTGCTTCCACTCATCTGAGGAGCTTAATATGCTTAGGAAGACTATAGAATGCATAATGTTTTCATTTTAAATTTATAACCTTAACTACCAAGAGAATTCTTAGTTTATCCAAAAGTCTTATTGTGTTTCTGAGAGGATTTGTTCTTCAGATTAGTATGCTATGGCTTTTCTGTTTACAGAATTGAAAAAGCCTCTACCTGCCTTCTTGGTTTTCACGAGATAACTTTAATTCTCCTTTCGTTAAGAAACTAAGCAATTACAGGAGAACTCCTCTAATCAAGCAATGTGTTGAGGCTGAAGCTGCTCTGGTGATAGGCACCAAGGACTTCCATATGGCCAAATCTGATCCTTCATAATCTTCATTTCACAGCAGTGCTTGAAGGTCTGGTTCCCATGGCTTTTCTTCTCTTGGAGTTCAGAAAACAAATATTCCAGTCTTTTTATGTTTCTTATGCCCAGCCTCCCCTCCTCCACCTCGCCTTGCTAAGTGTTTTCCCTTTTCTTCTAATCAGCCTCCTGGTCTCCATCTATTGAAATGCCCTGCATCTTGTGCTTGGGGCTCTACTTTGTCATGTTTAGGTGATCTGATCCAAAGCAATCCAAGTGTGGATACTTCTTCCTATGACTCCGGGGCATGTCTCCCTCCTTCTCCATACGTGCGCCATGATGTCTGTTAGGCATTCCATAGCCAATGCTTCCAAACTCCATTCTTCTTCTTCCTTCCTTCTTTCAGTACCCCTCATCTCCATGAATGGTGTTGTTAAAGCTAATGTGCTCTGGACTTCATTCATTCTCTCCCACCCCATCCCCCATCTAGTATGCCTTAGCATATCTGCCTTTAAAATGCTTCAGAATAGTTATACCCATTAAATTACACTAACATGGCGGCCTAAACACGACCTGAACAAAGACAACTGCAATAAACAAGTTTCTGTGGAAAAGTAAAAGTTCACAGATGTCTCAACCCTAAACAAGAAGCTACAGGCAACAAAGAAAGGATAAGAATGGAAAAAATAGTCTTCTCCGGAAAATAGTACATGAATTTGGTTATCTAACAGCAAACTGTCAGCTCTAAAAACATGTCCATACAGGTAACATTATACAGTCTGTGTTTAGGAACACACACACACACACACATACACACACACACACACACACATACACACACATACACACACACACACACACACACACACATACACATATGTAAGAACAGTTAAAGAGGCCATAAATTTGAAAGAGAACAAGTGGTGAAGCATCGAAGCATTTGGAGAGAGAAAAGAAAACAGGGAAATGATACAATTATATTATCACAAAAAATTAAACGTATTTTAAACAGTAAAAGCTCAGAATGTCCCAATAAGAAGCTATCGCCATTATCAGCCTATCCATATTGATCTAAGACATCACTCCGTCCATGCTGAGATACAGTAGCCTTCTCCCTTGCCTCATCTCACCCACACTCTCCTGTAGTCACAGGGACTCCTTCAGACCTGTCAGATCATGCATCCTCTGTACTGCAAAACCTCCAATGGCTCCCTACCTCATTAAAAACGAAAGCAAAGATCTTTACATAGCTCAGGAGGCCCTGAAAAGTCTGGCCTCTGGTTAACTCTCTAATCTAATTCCCTACAGCTCTTTCTTGTCCATTATTCCCCCCCAGGCAAAATGAAAGCTTGCTTTGAGGTGTTTTATACATTAGTAAAATTTTAAATTAAATGAAAGTTTTGCCTTGCTTTTCTTGATTTACCCTCAAGCATATCTACCTACCTCTCCCAGCCCCTCTCTCTGCATACAATATGTTTGCAAGTCCACGCTACAGTGCATCTATGGAGGTTAGAGACACCTGCTCCTTGTCTTCCTTGAGACAGAATCTCTCTGTGATTTCCTGCTGAATACACTAGGCCAGGAGTGCCCATGAGTTCCTGGGGATTCTCCTGTCTTTGCCACCCATTTCCCCACAAGAACTTGATGAGCTCTGGGAATTAAAACCCAGGTCTTCACGCTTACATGGCAAGTCATTTGCCCACTACCCATCTCTGCAGGCTCCTGCTTCATTATTTTATTATTTCTTTGTCTTTGAGATTATAATATATCATTTTTCCTTCCCTTTCCTACCTCCAAAACCTCCCTAATAGCTTTCTTTGCTCTTGTTCAAATTCATAGCCTCCTTTTTCATTAACTGTACACACACACACACACACACACACACACACACACACACACACTTGTATTATATTACTCATCTGTACATTTTCAGGGCTGACCATTTTGTACTGGATTAATAATTGGTGTGTTCTTCTTTCCGGAAGACTATTGTCTGTCGCTCAGCATTCCTCAGTTGCCTGTAGTTCTCTGTGTAGGGCTGAGGCATTGTGGGCTTTTCCCATCCACCTCAGCTTGTCTCCTGATGTTGTCCTTGTTCAGCTCATGTTTAGGCAACCAGGATGGTGAGACTAGGAGTGTAAATTCTAGCATTACTAGGAGACATAGCCTCACAGAGACCTCCCTGATGCTCTGGCTTTAACTATATTTTAACTCCCCTCTTCTGCAGTGTTCCCCAGGCCTTAGGCGTGAGAGTGTTTTGCAGATGTGTCTGTTGGAACTGGGCTCCACAAGTCTTCATTATGATTAGTTGTGGGTTTTTGGAATGGTCTCTGTCTGTTTCAAAGAGAAGTTTCCCCAGTGAGGTATGATAAATACCCTTACCTATGCACATGAGGACAAATATTTAAATGTAGTTAGGCATTATGCTGGGTTCTTATCCAAGCTTGATAACTTTATTAGCCACAGGTAGATGGCTAGGTTTCCAGCACCAAGCATGAGTGCTCTCTTGTTGATCAGGACTAAAGTCCAAGTAGAGAGCTGTTGGTTACTTCAAAGATGTGTATGTGCTAATGTTGCACTCTTAGGATTATTGTGCCACACTGGTAAGGTGTACATGCTAATATTGCCCTCTTAGGGTTACTGTGCCATGCTAGTAGTTGTTATGGTTCATAGGCCTAATAGCTGGATAGGACTATTGGTTGCTTCCCTCCTCTGGAAGCTTGCATGGCTCCTTCCATGAAAGTTAGTCCTCAGGGAGGAGGCACTCAGGTCAGTTCTAGCTCAGGGGCCTGTGGGCCCTACATCTGAAGTATGTGGTGTCTTCACCAAAGAGACTTCCCTTTTCCCTCTGTTGGGCAAGCAAGGGCAACGGCAATAGCCTGTAGTGGTTTGGGAGTCTCCTGGACACCTCTGAGCAACAGCTCAGAAGAGGGCTTCTCATCCCTGGTGTTAGGGTCCTTGTTAGATGCTGGCTCTTCTTTCTTTAGAGGATGCTCCTGCTGAAGCTAAACTTCTGCAGCTGTAGACTCACAGATCAAGTGTCTCCACTCAGAGGAAACCACAGTTTTAATGGTCAAATTGACAGAAGCTGGAGTCACTGAGGAGTCTCAATGAGGGATTATGTGGAAGAGATTGGTCTGTAGGAATGGGAGTGTCTCGGTTATAGTAATCGGCGTGGGAGACGCAGTCCACTCTGGGTGGCACTACTTCTTAGGAGATCCTGGATTGTATAAGAGTAGAGCAAACTGGCTGTGCAGTGAGAGTGGTGTGGTCATTTCTCTTTGCTCTTGACTGTGAATGAGATTGGACCAGCTGCCTCAAGCTCCTGCCAGTGGGACTTCCTGCTATGAGAGACTGTCACCTGGAATTGTATGTTAAAATAAACCATTTCTTACTTAACTTGCTTTTTGTTAAGACTTTTTTTTTTTAAATCATAGCAACAGAAGTGAAACTAGGACACAATCAATAAGCCCCCTGATGCCTAAAGTAGCTCCTACCCCACCTCAAGGCCAAACATAACGTTGTCTGTCCATCTGTATCTTCAAAAATTATGTATATCCTAAATATTAAGAAAGAAGTATTCAACAAATGTAAACTGATCCCTTTAAGAAGGAGTTTGGAGTTTTGTTTCATTTTACTAGATGAATTTTTTTTGGTGACTTCTGTGTATTGGATTAGTGCTGCTCCATCAGCTTGTACATGAACGCAAGACTGTCTCTGCCATTTTCATACAGAAGGTCCAATTTGGGAAATATATTACCGGCTGGATTCAGCACTGTAGTCTAGGACATGGCTGACTCACGTTCTGTGAAAGCTCCCTTGTCTGTGGCAAAACACTTTCACAGAGCTCATGGCCATGCCTGGGGAGCTCCTCTCTACCTATGATGTTGAAAACTAATTTTTAATTTCTTTCCATATTGGAGATGACTTACTTGACCCTATAATGCACATATACATGAGTTACATATCTGTGACAAGTATGGAATGCATGAGTTGAGAATATGCATGAAGCATGAAGAGAAAAGACAGCCATATAAGAAAACAAAATAGATCTTTTGTTTAAAAAATCTCTTTGACAATGTGCATGACATAATAATAATTTGATATATCAGGTAGGTGGGTATTAGAATAAAGAAGTATCTGTTTCTGTTACAAGTTTCTATTAGGTCAAGGGTCAATTCCCTTGCCTTCATACCTCCTTGAAAGAGTGCAAGCATGCACTATGCAGACTTTTTACCCTGTGTCTACCACAAAATAGGCACTGAGGACACTGTGAAAAAGATACAGGGACGCTTTGTGGAAATGGTATCCACAGGGTGGGAAGCGACACAACAAAAATTGTCTTAAAATCTAATCACTTTAACCCATTAAACTACCTCAAGATAAGTGACCAAAGTAAAATAAGACAAAATGTTATTTTATTGTCATATCACATCACAACACACACACACACACACACACACACACACACACACACACACACACCTTTTCTGAATACTTCACCATTAATTTCAAAGAAACAAGACAGTTTACATTTGTTTTTCTTTTTCACAATAGTTCAGTGGCATGTGTGTACTTCCTTTCTTAGTGTTAGAACACATCTGTATCTTTAGGCCAGCATCCACTGTCTGGTCTGGGCTTAAGCCTCCCTGAAGTTCTCTCAGATAAGCAATATGTGCTGTGACTTGACAACTTACAGTACTGGCTTCTTCATGTTCCTAGTCATGTGTGCTGTGCTGAATTGAATCATGTGATGTAAAAGCTGAGATGACCCCTACAAGGTCATAACAGGTCAGACCTTCCCCTTGCTGTGGGGATTGGTCTGTTGGTGCCTCAAGCGGCTGCTTCTGAGGATGCTCTACAGGTTGTTTGTGAAGGTGCCCACCTCCTGCTGCCCTTCCTCTCAACTGCTCCCTCTCCTCCTCACTCTTAATGAAGCATCTTTTGAAAAGAGCTTGAAAAGGAAGCCTTGCCATGGTTAGATCTCCATTTTGTATTGTCTTTGATGTTTTCTCGCCTCAGAGCCCAGTCACAGCCTGGAAGTCTCTTGGTGCTAAGGAGCTTTATTCCTGAAGGGAATTAGGAATTACACACTCACTTTCTGAACAGACCGCTAATGGTTTTCAGGCTTTTTTCTTTTCTTTTCTTTTTTAAGAGCCTGACATTTAAATGTCTCAACTGAAAACTCAGAACTTAATGCTTTAGCCAAATGTATACAAAATAGCCTCTTGCCCCTCAGCATGGGGAACATTGATGCTGTGGCCATGGTGACAGCCAGGTAGATATGTAGGAATCTCTTGGAGTCTGTTTCTTTTTCCACTACCTGCTTTACATTAGCAGAGAGGTGCACACAGATAAATAAGAATAAAAGAATCCTGACTTGGCAGGAAAAGCTTTACTACCTCAAAAATCGTGTCACTTAATTAAATTAGGCTTCCTAAATAGAAACGATCCTCTAATCTATACTTGAAAACAGGCTGCTTTTTGGTAGAACGCTTTTGAAATTTTTCCTAAAATAACCACACTGTGCTGGGTAATTTTGAGCCTTGGCTGGGGGATGTCTCCAGCTGTAGCTGGCTCCTGCATCCTAGAGAGGACTCCAAGCCGATCAGCTTGTCCTTGGCGCCCGCTTTGGGACCCACAAGGGGTCCAGATGCTTGCCCTAAAACCAGAGAGGAGGTATGAAAACCCCAGATTCTGTGACCTAAGCCCACTGACCTGACCCAGAGATAAAGGCCACCGTGTCACTGTGAGGAATTTGAAGTTCATCTAGGGAAGCATTTGGAGCCATTAAAAGCTCTGAGGCCTGGTGCACTATTATCCAGTTGACTTTCCAATGAGATACCGAAGGTGGCTTGGAACAGAAGCTAAGACCCAAAGAAAGGAAGGGAGTGCTTAGGAGGTCCTGCAGTCACCTGGGGAAGGTGACCGGACCACACGGGCATTGTGGGGGAAAGGCAAGCATGTATATGCAGGGTTTTTTTCGGAGATACAACTCAAAGACCTTGGTAACTATTGGACATGGTAAGTGTTGGGTAAGGAGGACGAATGAAAGGCTACCTATGTTCTGGCCCGGCCCATTCACTTAGAGAAACTGATGGAGGCTTGGATGACAAGACAGGAAAAACAAATGAGAATGGAAAGTTCACTGACTTGCTAAGTGCTTTGAGGTACCACTTCTGGGGGAAAAAAAGTAGCTTAGCATTTCTACAGCTATAGTCAATCAGTAAAGGTCTTAAATAAAAGCTCTGGGAAGGAGTGTGACTCATAACAGGTAGAAGTAAAAATCACTGCCCTGTGTAGACATAGGTAAGCGCTATAGAAATGAGAAGAGTGGGAGGAAATGGCTTCAGACAATGCTTGTTGCAGTATTGCATCTAGGTAAAAAGCCGGGGCGGGGGGGAGGGGGAACCTCTATGTTCACTGTGAATACTGCTCCCATGGCTGCTGGTACACATGCATAGCCAAACGCACATCAGCAAAAGGCATCTGAAAGCAAATGGAGCTGAGGAACAGGCTGCATACGCAGTGCTCAAGAGTGTAGGGACCGTAGGGTGGACACTGTGCCTTTTCCTTTTGTTATATCTGTGTTTTGTAACTTCTACCCAGAATGTATTCCACATGAGTATATGTTTCAATGGGGGGGGGAAAGCACTAATTAATTTTCATAAGGTTGAGTTGTCCTGGGCTCTTGGCGGTGTCAAGTATGAATTGAATGGGCATCATCTTCTTCATCTGCTCCAACTACTGTCACAGGGGAACTAAGCGCACATGCTCCTAGGTACTCATGCTCAGTTCTGACTATAAAATACCTGCAAACCTGGCTGGCTACTTTCTTTCCTCTCACATTGCAGTGGGCTAGACTCATGCTTGTAAGCTCCATCTGTGCCTGAGAGTGTCATGAAAGCCAATGTCTACAGACACCAACAAGTCTGTTTATACCTCCTTCTTTGGGTAGTTTTTGTGCATGTTCACTGTGTACGCCACTAAAGTGCAACCTCTCAGATGGCAGAATGTGTGTCTGATTAGGGTTTGTAAATCCCCAGTTTGCATAATATTAAGCATTCAATATTCATAAAGAGAATTATTGATATCACTTACATAAGGCCCAGCGTAATACATTATATTTAGGATTCAGCACTAGGCATTTCTTCCTTCAAGAACACCGTGCCTTTTTGATGAGTCACAATTATGTAAGGCATCATTTTGCTTTCTTCTCCCCACCCCCTCTCTTTCTACCTGGACTGTGAGAAAATGCTTTTTATTTTTTTGTCATTTGCTTTAATTTTTTTTTAATTGTACCTGCAAACATTCTACACCTATCAGACCCTGTCCCTTGCCACTTATTGCAAGATCCTAGAATAAAAAGTCTGTCATTAACTCTGTAGTGCTGCTGCCAAAAATGTCTGGGAGAAACCACTTTTTAAAATCCTCACTTGCGCTATCTAAAGCATACAGTAATTTTTAAGATACAACTACTTCCTTCTTCTTTCTATGGCTTTGAGCTTTTAATAAAAAAAAGAAAAGGCCTGAAATATATACCCTGTATAGCAGTTACCTCAAACTCTTTTAGATATTGACATTGACATTGACAGGAGAAGAATATAAAGAATTCAATCCTATACAGTCCTTTGTGGTTTAATACTTTAACACAATACATGGACATTAAAAGCAGTTTTACAACACAGTGAGAAGCAGTGACTTTCCATCACGCATACTAGATAGTCCATTAAGTGGCCTGGTCCAAGCCTAGACCCCAAGAATGAGAACCTGACGGGAATGGATATCTTCCCAACAGACACTTGTGCGCTTCTCTCTGGCTACCAGACTACAGAAACAGTGGGTCCAAGACCTGAGCCTCTTGCTTAGGAGTCTCCAGCTGGAGAGTAAAGTTGCTGCCCTGGAAGCTACAAAAGGAAGAACGTGTCTTCTGGAGGCAGAGCTACAACTTTTCAGCTGGCCTTGCAGCAGAGACTGACCTTGAAGCGGAGCCTTGGAGCTAAGAAATGATAGGTGGGGTGAGATCGCGGCAGGGCCACTCACTTACACGCATCTCCTACCTTCTATTTACACTCACATCAGGACCCCAAAGATGAACGTGTACCTTTGTGGATCTCTTTGTCCCTCTTTCCAATGGAGCCATAGTGAAAAATACCCACCTCGTGTTTTCCACTAGCCATCTGGCTCTTTCAATTGCTTTATTGAAGACAGGTGGCCCAACCTGGCCTTGCTGAGGTGTAGGCTGTAACCGCAAACCCTGTAACAGCACCGGAACGTTCCTTCCTGGGGACTTTCAGAAACTTTCTATCTAGAACATTCCTTCTGAGGCTTTTTACACAGGCTTTCTTCTCAACACGTGAGTTTCTATGTTGGGCCTTCACTGATGATTCTCTAAGTGGGATGTCCTGTTGGGTCCCTATGACCCCCCCCCCCCCATCTTCTTTAGAGGAGCACCCATCCGTACCTCTGTTGA
>OU015746.1:54515124-54537889 GCA_907169655.1 Acomys percivali | reverse complement strand
ATTCTTTCAGGGCTGGTGAGATGGTTGTGTGGAGAGAGAGGCCTGAATTTAATGACCAGATCACACAAGGTAGCAGGAGGAACCCAGTTCCTGGGAGCTGTTCCATCATGCACACACACATACACACACACACACACACACCACACATAAACACACACACACACACATACACACACACACCACACATAAACACACACCCCACACATACACACACATACACACACACCCCACACATAAACACACTCATACCACATACATACACACACCACACATACACACACATACCACACACACACACCACATACATACACATACACACACACACTTTTTAATATACGTTTTGCCTCAAATACTGTGTATTCATAAAAGGCCTGTAGTTACTTTGCTTATGTGTATCACACCTGGATGAGCTCAATGAGTTTGTCAACTTCAGTGGCATAGTGGCATCCACTAGAATCATTAATGATCTTTCACTTACCTCTTATTTCATATTTCTATTCTAAGGTACTTATTCTTTGTGTTTTGGTAGCCTTTCCAGTGTTTTATCTATATTGACATCTTCCACAGATGCAGTTTTTAGAGTCGCTTACTGAGTCTGTTCTTTTTCACTTCTGTGGAGAGCTCGGGATGTGCCCTTCCTCTTGCGTCCTTTAGCTGCTTTTATTGTTAGTTCCTAACATGAGTTCAACATTAGTTTACTTTTTTACTCTTTCTAAAAGTCATTTTAAAAACCAGTGGCTTTGGGGCTATCAGTGCATGAGTAGAAGGCAGCTTTGGCTGCACCGTTGAGTTCCGTTTTTTTTCAAATGGTCTGTAGTAGCAATTTGGATTGCTTCTGTGACTCAAGAAAAACTAACTTTAACCAAGTAAGTTACATATTTTTTTGCCAAAGGCTCTGTGAACACTGAGGCATACTCCCAATGTTTGGTTGGTATTAACTCACTGTACATCTAGTTGTTCATGCTTATAAACCACAAAAATCTACATATTTGTAGCATAATACTGTGCCTATTAATAAGTCACCACAGCCATCTCGTGTTTGTCTCCTTATAGTTCCATCTTCACTGATATTTTGATGGTTTTTGTAAATAAGGATTCATTTTTATCTCACAGCTTGCAATTTGTAATCTACAAGACGACTCTTTCTTGCTCTTAGAACATTTGGGTTTCATGATGTCCATATTATTCCTCCAATTCCTGCTACTTTCATTTGTTAGCTGTAACTCTTCCTAAGGTGACTGCTGTGTGCGGCAAAGGGTGTAATCACTGCTTTAAACATGGCCCGAATGAACTCCTATATATGCTTCTCCAATGATTAAAGTCACCAGCGAAAGACCCACCTTTAAAATGTCTTCATTCTCTTTTGTGTCATCGTTAGAAGGGGTTTTGTTTTATATAATTATTTTTTAAAAATACATTTCAAGAACTCATTTTGATAATTAAAAGTATTAAAATGTTAGTACTTACTGAAAGTACAGAGGACAATTCCCCACAAGACATGCTCACAAGCCAACCTGATCTAGACAACTCCCTGACTATGTCAAATTGACAATTAAAACTGTGCGTCTGTAACGGGTGCACATGTTGCCTATACTATGTTAGTGACATGGCCGTCTCAGCCTGGAGGTGAGCAGCAAGCAGCACTCACTGGGTGTGGCTCCTGCACTGCAGGAGAAAGATGAACTCCCAGCTGTGATGCTCTGCTTCATAACAGACCCCAAAGCCACAGGGCCAACTCGCCATGCCCAAGCCTTCTGAATTGTGATTTTGCAAGTAAGGCCATTCAGGTACAAAGGAGCGCGGCCAGTTGTATTTAAACTCAGGCGCTCAGGCTTGATCTCCGCTGTTCCGCTAAGCTCTGAGCTCAGGAGCAGGAGAGAGGCTGGGGGCCAGAACACTGTGTCCTGACGGGCAGTAAGTGCACATATAGTGCTAACACACCACAGGCTTAGGAAAGCATAGAACCTATGCTTTCAGGATCACTGTGGCTGCATGCTAAGGAAGCATGGTAAAGATGGTGGACCACAGAAACAGCCACTCTGAAGGCCTGAGATCAGGGTGTCAGCAAGGCTGGCTCCATTTGAGAGTTATCAGGGAGACCCTGGACTTTTCTCCTCAGAGTAGTAGACGGCTGTGCTCTCCCTACATCTCTTCATATCAATGCAGGTCTCAAAAGTCACACGTGTGTGTGTGTGTGTGTGTGTGTGTGTGTGTGTGTGTGTGTGTGTGTATTGATAAATTGATATATATTTATCAATATATATATTTATCAATAATACTGAGCTAGAGGCCATCTTCTGACTTCAATCTAACTGAATCTCTAAATTCGATCATTCAAAGGTTAAGACTCCAGCACATCAACCCGTGGCATACATCCAGATTACAAAATAAGTTTTAAACATCCACTCAATGCTGGAGTCCACAGCACCGGTTCCCGTCAGTTCTGAGACGTACATGACACCAGATTCTACTTCCTCAAAAGCTGCTCTTAGCCCAACACCTCAGTCCCCACCTGGGTCCACATCGCCTACTTGTCCAAGCTGCAGAAAATCAGCTTCACAGAGACCCACGGGACTTGTGAGATCCTTGATTTACTGTGTGAGAAACAGACAAGCTCCTGCCCATTAGGATGGCCTTGAACTCTGGGAGTCACATATTCAATTGCCTTTTAGGGTAGTGGCCTCCCAACTCCCTAGTCTTAAAAATCAGCGTACCCCTTTGTCTTAGTTTCTTTTCTTGTTGATGTGTCAAAATGCTAGCAAGGGCAGGGAGAAAGGTCTGACTGTGACCACAGTTCTAGGTCCATCACTGCAGGAACGTCAAAGTGACAGGAACTAAAGGGACTGGTCACACTGCACAGGCAGAAAAGAAACAGAATGACAAAGGCCCAGTGCTGCTCATCTCCCCTTCTCCATGTCTACGGTGACAAATCCAACCAAGAAATGCTGCCATCTGCAGTGGGCAGGCCTTCCTACTTCAATGAATGAATGAAAAACCCACCCCTGATGAGGGACGCCCAGCGGCCCATCTCCCAGACGGGTGTAGACTCTGTCAAGCTGACAATTAACACTGCCCACCACATCCTTATACACATCTCAGACAATGAGATTAAAAAAAATCTTCATTGAAATTAAAACAATTTAAATAATATGATTTTTATTATGTTCTAATTTTGGCACTTTATAAAGGAAATGACATGCCATTCTCTTAAATGTAACCCTGCATATATTTACAGTAATGATCAGAGGTCTATACTCACTCACTTTAAAAAAAAGTGCAAATAAGGCTATCAAAGCAGCTAGATACACTGCATCAGTGTTTTCCACCTTGAATAAGGTTAGGTTTTTGTTTCTGTTTTTAATGTAAAAACCTTAATACTAAACATTGACTGCGTAAGTGAATACTGTCACATCTGTTCAACCATGCTTCTGAAGTTAAAGCCTGGGAGTAGGACATGGGTGGACATGAGCTTCGGTGTATTTATCAGATGGAGAACAAATGAAGCCAGTGCTCTTCCGTGTCACTGTCCATATTTCAGGAGACAGTGGGCCTTGTAACATTGCTTTTTTAAAAACACATTTTTATTGAAAAATAAAATAATTCCTATTACATCTCATTTTCTATCCCACCCCATGCATCCTCCCATTCCTCCCTCCCTCCCACTTTCACCCCAATCCCCCTTCCCTATGACTGTGACTGAGGGGGACCTCCTCCCCCTGAATATGGTGCTAGGGTATCAAGTATCTTCTTGGTAGTCCGCTATCCTTCCTGAGTGCCATTGGGCCTCCCCAACAAAGGGACATGGCCAAATATGGGGCACCAGAGATCGTGTGAAAGTCAAATGGATTAAAGACCTCAATATAAAACCAGAGACACTAAATCAGTTAGAAGAAAAAGTGGGGAAGAGCCTGGAACACATTGGCACAGGAGACAACTTCCTGAACAGAACACCAACAACCCAGGCCTTAAGGTCAACAATTAATAAATGGGACCTCATGAGGCTGAGAAGCTTCTGGAAGGCAGGAGACACTGTCACAGAACAAAGCGACAGCCTACATACTGGGAAATGATCTTCACCAACCCTGCATCTGACAAAGGTCTAATATCCAAACTTTATAAAGAACTCAAGAAATTAAGCGCCACCAAACCAAATAATCCAATTGAAAAATGGGGCTCAGAATTAAACAGAGAATTCTCAACAGAGGAATATCAAATGGCTGAGACACACTTAAAGAAATGCTCAACATCTCTAGTCATCAGGGAAATGCAAATCAAAACAACTCTGAGATTCCATCTTACACCCATCAGAATGGCTAAGATCAAACATTCAAGTAACACCACATGCTGGAGAGGATGTGGGGAGAGAGCAAGTACTGGAGACTTCTCGTCCTAGGCCTTGCTGCTTTCAATACATACTCCTCCTAAGACGCTGTCACCTGCCATACTGTGGCCCATGATGTTTTAAAAAGCATATCTATGATCAACGTTTCTTAAAAATAATTTGTACAATCTACTAGTAGATCGTTGCATATGTAATATGCCCAGCACACACACAACAGAATTCTCCTAGCCTTGGGCCATGTTTCTGACATGGGTCTAGCCTTGAAGCTAGTGACATGGATTAAGCTTATAAAGGACAGTTATACCAGGCATGGCATGGACAAGGGCGACAGACAGTTGGCAGCTGGCTGTTCATTTAGCGGCAACGTTCAAACGTTGCGCCTGGAGTCTTTCATGCCCGTTGTTGTTTACCCTTTCTGGGTAGTATGGAATCTCAACAGTTCTACATCACCGTGGCTATAAATGTTTCCTCAGGACAGTTTTTAATTAACAATCTCGACAGCTCAGCAGATTTTGCTATAGTGGGAAGCTTTGGGTTCACCCAGGCTTCATCCCATAGGCTGCTATGTAAAACTAGTGAGCAGATGATTCAAGTTCGCTTTCATAGTTTAATGCCTTAGTTACTCGGAAGGGGAGGCAGAGGCAAGAACAGCTATTAGCCAGCTTCTTCATCTATCACTTTTAAGTTGGTTTCTAATAACTCTTACCAGGGCCCTTTTTCTTCATGTAGGTACTTTTTCTATTGTTTAAGTGGGAAGGAAATGAATGCATTAGCAAATATGCAGATGCCTTAGGGATTGTATAAACAAGTGTGGCTTGCTGGACCTTTTTTCTCATGATAGCCACCATCTTCTGGCAAGTCTGAATGGTAAAGCTGATTGTCTTGAAAAATTAAATCTCAGAGGTGGGATAATCCAGAGATATTCGTAACCTCCAATCCTGACGTTAGAACACTTGACAAATGGTTGTTATTAGGCAAATACCAGTTGTTGAATAAATTAAGAGGGAAATACTGTGACCTTTGCTGCTATTGACACTGCTATGCCATTAACTTACCAACCTGTTCTTCCTTCCACTGTAATAAGGGAATACCTGCCCCTTCCTGCCTGCAGGCCCACTGGGTCTGGCTTAGTGGGATGCAGGCTGTCAAAACAAGTGGGTGGACTCCAGTCCTCTATGTCACTCTTCCCTCATCTCAGGCTTCTTTAAGGGCTTATATTAAAGAGATTAGGATAGATGGAAGAGCTAGAAATCACCTCTTCTCCTCTCTCGACAGATGCATAAATCAGGGGTGGGCTTACGTAGCAGATGAGGTGGTGGGGACAAGAGGGGCAGTGGGGAGGTGCATGAAAGAAGGGGCTGGAAACCTGGACACAGAACAACTAAAAATGTATATACATTTTCAAAGCTTTATTTTGCCTTCAAGAAGAAGAAAGATGCAGGTAGACTAGGATGGCCAAGGCAGGGCTATCACGATAGATTTACAGGCTCTCTGCAGAGACCAAGAACACATTGACTTACCAATGTACAAGCCACTGATTATTTACTGCAGGTCATAGCGCCTTGGAATGCCACATGGCACCTTCCTAAGAACACAAGCCTGGCTGATCTTGACTGACTTCCAGAGTCAGGAAGGAAAGCATCACCAGCCCTGAGTGTTTGCTGTTTTGGCTCCACAAACAGGCTTCTAATAATTCCACTGCAACAAGCAAGGGCCAGTTTTCTTGAAGACAGAAGATGTGGGGAAAATATAAATAGTATATAATATCATATATATATTATAGTCCAAAAGACACGTGGCATGTGTGACTCTCTCAACATCTCTGCATGCCACTTATAGTAGTATTAGTAGAGCAGCAACATGAGAAAAAGACATTACAGATTAGAAAGGCAATGATGGAGGAATCTAAATCTTATCTGATGACTAAATTCAGATTTGACCCCAGGGTATCATAAGTTTGATTCTTGCTCTTTCTGGGTGGCCTCCAGTGCTGTTTTGGGTAGGGGTCTTCTATGGGGGTGTAGAAAAATCATCAGAGAAATGACAGTCGCCATTCTGCAAGGTCTGCACAAATAAGCAGCTTCAAGCCCTGAGTGTAATTGTAATCATACTGACTTGACCCAATACAGCGCACTCACAGCTGCTTCCTAATGACTCGCACAGACAAAGCTTCTCTTTAGCTCTATTGTTCTTCCTCCCCATGAGAACTGTGGCTTTGCTTCCAATTTTACAGGTAAGGATGCTAAAGTTTTAGAGATGTTACACAGCCTATCTACACAGATCTCAGGACATTTCAGAAAGGGCAGAAGACATCCCTGACGATGTTCTTTAAAGATTTTGTTTTTGGTCTTTCCTTTACAGAGATGTCTGACCAAGGCCCAAGGAATCAAAGATGAGGTTCTTATGACTGAACCTCAACTCTCAAGTGCAGAGCCCTTGGCACTAAGTGGTCTTGGTCCAGGGAATATGAGCAGTGTGGCTGGATTTCAGAACCGTTTTGACACCACTCTCTATGTTCATGGTAAAGTCTCTGAAATACACAGTCCAAAAGATTGGTCCACAGGACACCATAGGTTTTACTACACGTGCTGGGATGTGGCCTCGGTGGCTCTGGTTTGAAATGCATTGCTCTGAGGGCCTTTGACCTGGGCTGCCAGTAGGAAGGTCCAAGACCCATTAGTTAATTAATGAGTGAGTGCTTCTTTCCAACCAGGAGAGCGGATGCTAGAACCACCGCAGACACTCTCTTCAGTGTTCAGCAGCAAGAATTCCAACTGAGTCAGAAGGAAACTTTATTTCATTGTGCTTCCAGGTCTGGGAGTGATGCCAGCGAGCCACTTTCCTTGACAGGCCTTCTCATCACTTCCAGCTCAAAGGCAAAGTAAAGTGAACTCCCCAAGTGCCAGGCTCTACCCTCCCTGTCAAGTTGCAGCACCTCTCCAGAGCAGCCAAGCAGGGGGAGGAGGAAGGAGCTGACACCACCTTCTCTCTGAAGCCTGGCACTGATGAAATGTCTCCATGTGCTCCATTGCAAAGTCTTGACCAAGGCGTGGAGTGGAGAAAGGGGCACAGGAAGAGGCTACTTCAGCTATAAGTCAGTGTTGATCTCAGCTGCAGCCAGCTTGGTTCCAGGTTAGAAAGGATTCCGAGGCTCCATCTGGCTACCCTGGAAAAGATGGCTAGCACCACTGTGACACAGGCCCAGAGCATTCATAGATGTGACATCTAATTAGCATGTATGTCATGAAGTCTAAACATGATCCACATGAAGATGCGAAAGAAGACAAAGGCTGAGTACCGTGGGGGTACAACCGGAGGCCTAGATTGTGCATTCCTGCTCGTAAGCACTTGTGTAGTCCTGGATTCAAGACTCCCTCACGTTGCTTAAGATGAATTAGCAAATAAGCAGACTTCAAAACCTTGTAGTGGTTCCAAGATAGGTGTTGTAGCACTAATCTTATGAGTGTGATAGACCATTGTATCTTAGTGCCTCTTAAACTCCAAACGACTTTATTCCATCATTTTAGCCCTTGGCTTGGTCAAATACCAGCAGGTATGCAAAGTGACTCATTCTGCAATTAGATTCAACCCCACCCAAAGTCTCTGAGTGACCTGCTGGTGCTGTCTCAGGGAAGAAGGTTCAGTTAGGTCATAATTATAAACAACTCATAAGGAACACATACAATTCCCTTTTTAAAAAACCCCAAAAAACCTGCTGAATGTTAAAGCACACTAGACATCTCCTTGGGGATTCTGTACCACATGCAGGGGATGGGGAGATTTGGACCAGAAGTGCAATTTTTACTTTATTATTATAGTTTGATGACTCAAGGCTAGTTTTACATTTAAAATATTTTCTGAGAGGAGATAAAGACACAGGGAACTAGCTGGTGCTGAAGGTAAGAATTTTAAGGCCATGTCAATAGTGTCAATATTTTCCATCTAAACAAACTGTGCAGAATTGAAAAGAGTGACAGCAATTAAACTGCTCTTGGTCTTCATTTATATTCACCATTGCAAAGAATTATCTGTTTGCCATAGAGTTACCTTCTCAAGGATGGTTTGCATATCATTGAAGTTAAATCCACAATCTATCCTGAATTGAGAAATGCTTTGGCTTGAACGTGTCTACCAAGTTGTTGTGTTACAAATTTTAATTTGCGATTTTATATAATTAATCTTCTAATTTTTTCTAAGTTGGTATTATTTGAGTCCTGGGGAGGTAATTCAAGCTGAGCAAGGACATATGTGATAGGAATGGCTGGATCAAAGAAGGGAGAATTGACCACGCATGCGCTGTCACATGATGGCCTCACCAAATGCTGGCACCTCATTGCAGTTTTACAGTTGAACATTTTATTTCTTTTCTTTATAAATTACACATATCTTGGGTGTTCTGCGGTAAAGGCAGGGAAAACACAAGGCAAGGGAGGCATCATTTAAGGACAAAGTGAAGGTATTTAAGGGCTGAAAATGCTACTGACTTTCTGCATAAGGAAGTGGGATACTTTCAATTGCCCATGTCCACAGTACAATAGAAATCAAGGTGATGCTACATGTTTATGAAAGCCAGACCTAAGCCTCTGTTACCAGAGGAGTCTTCCAGATGCACATTATAGCATGGTGGCTTCATAGCAGTGAATAGCTCAGTGTCTGCCCAGAGTGCTATGAGGCTCCAGTCTTAACTGTGCCTCTGCACAGAGTGGCATGGAGGCTACCATGACTGAAAATAAATTTCTACTTCATCTGGTTTTGGCTAGTTTAAAGAAAAAAAAAAGGACACTCCAATCAAACAAACAACAAACAAACAAAGACCACCAGATAGTCAATTCATTTACTAGGAAATGTGTATGCAATAACTTATATACAAATCTACTTTTCATACTGTAAATTTTAAGAAACAAAAAAGTGAAAATCCAATATTCAAATTGGGCTGGACTACATTAATTCAAAGAAAACATCAAACATCTAACATGAAAACTTCAATATTAATATTTGCTAATAATTTTATAGTTATACTAGAATGACATGTCAGACATAATGGGTTCAGTAATATCTTACTGAAACTATCTGACCAGTATTTTAACGTGCCTATGAAAAACTTTTAACACATACTTAACTTGCATATACTTTGTATTGGAGACTACTAGTCCAGAAAGAGATCTGCCAACATAGTTTTTGTGAAATTATTAAAATGTTCACACATACCTAATATGCATACTAGAATGTGCAGAGTATTCGGCACGGATAGCAGCTAGGCCAGGTTTGAAAGCAAACCCCTACAGAGTCCCATCCCACTTGGCACAGCAAGCTTCTTCATAGGGACTGACTCTCTATTACTTTATATGTTGAATGAAAAATCTTGACACGATCAATAGTTTTTCTTTTTCCTCATGGTAAGCTAACCTTTTCTTTTTCATTTTTTATTAATGCAGTTCCACTGTGAATGTTAGTTTGAAAACAAAAGTGGAGAAGCTCTGTGGGTGTGGGAGTGGAGGATCCACCTGCCCCTCGGCTCCACAATAAACAAGAAGCCATCAGTTCTCCCCAAAGTCCTGTGGAATGTGTTTTGGAAACAATTTTTATCAAATGATTTCCAAGGCTAATCTATGGGGCCTTGGTCACTTCAACAGTGTGTATGTGTGATTACCATGGAAAGCTGATTTGTAAGTTGGGTCCATTGCTTCTATTCATTGGTCTTTACAAAGCTTGGGAGCCCAGGAGACTCCCGAGCATAGTACAAGGTCAGCCCCAGGCTTCCTGCTCCATTCCCACAGCTGCGCTACCCACTGACTGTCATTCCTGGAGCATGCCAGCTAAGAGGAGATGGGCAACACTGGGGCCCTGGAGCTTCTCCCCATCCGTCCAGTAGAGCTTGTTTCCTACATCAGCGCATCCAATCAAGTGCACAGGGCAGCAGCTGTGCATCATACAATAGTATAAGGAGAGTAACCAGAGGGGTTCTCGGTGACAGTTCTTACTTGGCTTGATTAGCTCAAACTTTTTTTCCTTAATAGTATTATTAGTACTTCATCCAGCCACCACAGAGTAGCCTTTTCCTTTGATTTAAATTACCATGATGATAGTTTAATTCAATCATAAGCAGCCTGACTCCAATCAGGCAGACTGGCAAACTGCTCTCTCTCTCTCTCTCTCTCTCTCTCTCTCTCTCTCTCTCTCTCTCTCTCTCTCTCTCTCTCTTCTCATCTCTCTCATTTACTCACTCTCTTTCCATTTATGAATGCAGCACTCAATAAACCAGCGTGTTAAACCAAGATCTTACCAGCTTTTAAAAGGATAAACTGGGCCAGTTCTATAGCATCTTGCTGGTTCAATATCTTCATCTATCAAAGAGGCATTAAAAGTAGTCCAGGCTGGGCATGTCGGCACACATCAATAATCCCAGTACTTGGATAGTCAAAGGTAGGTGGGTCTCTACGAGTTCACGTTTGTCTACAGAGAAAGGGAGACACTGTCTCTGCTCCCCACCCCCAAAACTCTAGTTAGGCCCCTGGGGTGAGATTACTACTGTTATTTTGATAAATGGACATAGTATCAAACGGGTCTCTTACTTTGTCAGTTTATTCCTAGAGTTAATGCAACTCTCAGGTCTCATCAGAGAAGTTTATGCAACCGACAACAGCTAATGCAGACATTCACAGCTCATCAAAGTAATGTGAGTAAATGTCAATGGAGTACCCGTGTACTCACTCACAAATGGTGCATTGCTACAGCTGTAGCACACCTGGACCGAGGCTCAAGTACACTGAGGAAGAGGGAGCAGAAAGATGGTAAAAGCCAGAGATGAGGACCATAGTGAAATAGCATCTTCTTGACATGACAGGATCCCACTCTACTCATGAATCCACAGTAGCTGTTCTTGCCTGCACAAGACCTTCAAAAGAGCAAGCCAGTCAGCTTCTAGCATGGGACGGGCAGGAGCTCATGATCTGCAGTCCCCAGCTGAAGAGCTGCAGGGCAGTTGATTTTCTTTAAGAAAAGTCAATTTTCTCTAAGGACATGGGCCTTAGTAGGTCAACCATGCTCCAATGGATGGCTTCACATTTGTGAAAATATGTGTGGAGCAAAACTGGATTCAGGAGTCATCGCAGTGACAATCACAGGTTAGCCAGCATATTGTGATTAGTTTTATTACAATTTCTGGGGGAAAGCAAAGAATTCTTGTTTTAACTCTCCATATTTAACTTCAGGAACGAGATTCAACATATTCGTATTCTCTTACGTTCTTACTGTGTAACTTTGCGTTCTTCCAAACATTAATTAAATTTATTGTATTTTATCTTTATCTGTTTTTTAAAGATTTATTTATTATTTACACAGTATGCTGCCCACACGTGTGCCTGCCCACCACAAGAAGGCACCAGATCTCATTACAGGTGGTTGTAAGCCACCATGTGGTTGTTGGGAATTGAACTCGGGACCTTCGGAAGAGCAGACGGTGCTCTTAACCTCTAAGCCATCTCTCCAGCCCCCTTTATCTTTACCTTTATCTTTCCAATATTCCATAGTCTACAAATGGCAGGAAGAAGCCATGGAAAGCAGATTCCTCTTTCAGGAATGAGCAGAACTGTCACAAGACATGGTCCCCAGCCTAACAGTGAAGAATCAATTGCAGCACAAATCCAATAACTCCAGTTTGTCAAGAACTCACTGAGCTTAGGAGACAGAAAACCATTGTGGGCATCAGATCCAGAGCCTCACATGCACTAGGCTAGCCCTCTGCCGCTGCTGTAGCTCTAGCCTCAAGACTTTTAATTCTAGCCATCGCTGATGGTATCAAAAGCCCCACTCAGAAGCCAGTCTCACTGCTAACTACAGTAACGTTGGTGGACGGTAAGGAGATGGGGATGTAGTAGGATTTAGTCCTCACACTTGGGGAAAAAAAGTTCATGAGGACTTTGTGCATACACATTGTTTGCTATTCCTCAGGACAGGAATTTCCTTCTCCCTAGAAATAGCTTGTTATCAAAGTGTAAGAGAATTATGCAAAATATATTTTCCTGGGGGCAGGTAGGACATTCATAGCTTTCATAAAGAGTTCCAGGATCCCAAAATAGGCCTGTGAATTTCACTTTTAGAATGTTTGGAACATTTTTGCTTCTTCCATAAAAGGCTGTTTCTTCTCTCATTCTTGCTAACAGGTACCCGCCTTTCCCTCATGCAGAGTGACACTCTGGGAGGGCGGGGGGGGGGGCGGGGGTCCAAAGGTGGAAGAAGAATCACTCTAAGATGACTGTTCCTGAAGGTGTACCCAGGAGAATCCAGACTTCTTCAAACCTGTGCCGGCATTGGAGCTGGTGGCAGAGTGAGCCACTGTGCTAAGAATTCACTCAGAGAAATGCAGCCCTGATAAGTTAAGAGGCTCAATGACTCTAACCACCTGGGGCCTCCTGGGACCAGAGACCACCTGAATGCCTAGAGAGGACATCAGCTAAGGGACATCACTGCTCTGCTAGATGACCAGGTCTTCGGTTCACCATCACTCACAGTCAGGAAATCCTCCCTGTCCCCCTGCACCAGCCTGCTTCCCTCATGGACAGAGTAGAAGATCTGTTTGATCCCAATGCCTTCTCCCGAGTCTCAGACAGGCAAAGCCTACCTAGTGCCTTTGTGTTTTCAGTTCATCAGATTCCCACTTAGGACACAGCAAATTCTATTTGACATCCATGTAAAGAGCCACAATACTCTTCAAGTCAAAGGACACTCTTTTCGAGGGGCTAATTAGTGCATTCCCATGTACTACTGTTTCTCGTGATTTTCTTTATAAATTTAATGATCATGCTTTATCCCTCACCTCCATAAAAGATTCCAAGGATACTACAATGCTTTCCTCACATAAGATAGGAAATCATATTCTTATAAAAAGCCACAGTGGTGAAGCTGAGAACACCAGAGACAAAAACGGATCTTCAGCAGAGATGGTAACTCAAGTTCAGCCTCTGCTGTCTGAAACCAAGCTGAAGGCAACACCTTCCCTCTTGGACTTGCCAAGATCATAGCTCCTGTGGAATTCTGCATTGGGCCTGGGCTTCCTCTTGACAAGTATATTTTTAAGTTTGCAGCTAGAAGGTCAGCAAGAGCAGTGACCTTTCCTCTCCCTGTGCTGATCTTCACTGCTTATTCACAGTATTGCACTCTTGTCTGTCCGTGACTACCGAACACTGCACATTTCATCACTAGCACCAGAAAATTAAACCCCAACGAGCAGAGCAATAGCTCAGAACACTCTGTCTCTGGTCCAGAGCCAATGCTTAAACGTAACTTTGCAAAACCCCTGGGTTTCAGAGGATTGGAGCGGTGTAACACAGAGACCGTTCACACCATGCTTTCTGGCTGCTAAAATCTTTCTGCTTGCATCTCAACTCATCTCTGAAATTGATTTGAAAAAGCACATTTCAATTTGGATGCTTGTTTCCTGACAGAGGGCAAGGACATGACCTAGCCTGGTTGCACATTTCTGAAACTGAGAACAGCCGTGCATGGGGAAGAGATGCCTCCTTCTGTGGCCAAGGGTCCGACGAGTGACAGATCATTCTAATGACATCCCTCTTCTCAATGCAAACACCAGCTATACACCCTGGCAGCTTCAAGCCCTGTGCCGGCACCGTTTTCTCCCTCTCACTATTGCACAGGGTTAATTCTTACTAATTTAGTTTTTTAACACATTTTCTTTGAAATGAGTCAATACCCAGGAAAACAGGACACAACTCCACTCCTCACACTAATCCTAACTGGACTGCCAACATCCAAATATAATTTACAATCAACTACAAATCCGGCCAGAAGCAAACAAAGCAGGCAGCCTTTTGAAACAGTCTCCCACATCACGGGAACCCTTGCATGGGTGTTCTTCCGTGTGCTCCCTGCAAGTCGGCTTTCTTGGCAGACAATAGAACAAAGCTACATTCTATCTCAGCCTGCTAATACCAGTGCACAGATGTGTAAGACAAAGATTTACTCACCAAGCTTCCGTAAGTCCATCTTCCCCAATGACATGCACTGCTTCTAAGCTGCTGCCACCGATAGGACTTAGAGTCGTGCCCCCCTAGTAGGACAGTGTGCCGGAAGACCAGATGGCTCCCCAGTAAGCTTGATCAAGAAACAGGTTTCCAGTTGAGCCATGTGAACGGAGACCCGCCGCACACCTCCGAATGGAATACGCTCCAAGTCCAGAAGAATAAGCATGTAGCTTTGCTTATGTTTATGGAGCTGAAGCTCAGGGGTGCTCCGATTGGCAGGAGTTGTGGGAAGATCAGCCAATCAAATGGAGCTTCCATTTCAGGGAAACTCCTGCTCATTTATTTAGCATCTTCAGAGCTCATCGGCTTTTCTGGGAAGAGCTTTTCTCTGCTCTGATAGTATCACAAGGAAAAAGATCGCTTTCAATTTAATTTCTTACGGTCTTTATCGAGACATGGATAGCTCCATTTCTCAGTGCTTCTACTTTTTCCTATGAAGGACCGAAGAGAGAGAGAGAAAGAAGAGGAGCAAGAAGGAGCTGGAGATAGTTCACATTCATCAGCCTCCACCTTGGTGGGAAGGAGGGTGGGGGGAGTGCCAGGGCTCAATAATTACTGATTCTGTTGCCATGGAAACAGACTGGCTGCAGCGAGTTGGATTCGTGTAGAACATCTGCTGCCAGACCCATAATCAACTACAATCTCATCTCTGCCCCCCCTCTACTTTCATTTGATTGTAACGCATACTTCCACCTTCTCTCCACATACAGTTTCTAGAGAGAAATGCTCCGAAATGTCTGGCTTGGTAAAATACAGCATGTGCACCAGGGATGTTCACACATAGAGAGAGAGGAGCATTCATCCCAGCAGGGGTCCCATGAGAGAATCCACACTCTGATTCCCACAAGATGCAGATGAACATAAACGGCCTCCACCCTTAACACAAACCCATAGAAACCTTTAACCTAATGAATGGGTGTGGTGTCTTGAAGATTGAATCACTACCTAATAGCCCTGGAAAACCTCAAATAAAAGTTCGCACTGGTGTCTCTCACAAAGTGCTGCTGTGGTTCCTAGCAAGCCTTAAAATATTGCGATGGCTGAATCTGGAGAATTTTGTAAGCATGAAATCTTTAGGGTAAGTTCTTTCCTGCATCAGCATTTCACCAAAGCATCTTGGACACGAGAGACCTTCCTTAATTTTCTCAGCACATTTTCATCCCTCCCATCTCTTCCTCTCCTGCTTGCTTTAAATTCTCCTGGCTGCATGAACGGCATGATCAGAATTAATGCCAGGCTCTGTATTGCTGCAGCCTTTCTCTTAGCAGCAGGGGCCGCCACTGAGCAATGAACAGCGGCATGAATGGCCCTGTCAAGTTTCTTGAGGAATGGAATACAAAACATCAATCTCTCACATACATGTCTATGTATACAGAAAATGGCAAACCCGGGAGGAAAAAGCTATGCTCTGATACACATGTCTACATATATAGAAAACGACAAACATGAAAAGAAAAAAAAAAAAGCTAAGATCTAAGCAGATCTGCTGTCAACATCAGGATCAGCATGTCTTCAAGGGAAACTGTCCCACAAAGTTCTTTGCAAGTGTGAGACCTCTTGACAGGGCTGAGACTGAGATAGCCCATTGTATGTCTCTGGCCCTGGCAGCCAAGGTGACTTATCTGCTTAGCACACACCCTCTATTCACCAAGAACGGTTGCCCTGAGCTCCCTTTATTCTTAAAGTGACAGTGACAGCGGGCCCAAAGCCCATCTGCACCATCCATTCCCTGGTGTTCAGCTCTGTCCTGTGGATCACAAAAGTACTGGCAATTTCTTCCCCTGTTTTCATATTCCCTGGGGTGTGGACAGCGCAGCTTTCCTGGTAATCAGTCTTGCAGAGTCCTCTACTCTAAGGACAGTGACCTATTCTTACCCTCTTACCTTGTTGAAAACACCCAAATGTCCATTTAAAAAAAGGCGGAAACATGTTATTCCACCCAGGTCCCCCATCAAACAAAATTCAGTATTTTCAGTAGCTATTTACTGCATCAGGAAGTTAGACTAGTGACACAGTCAAGTGACATGGCTTCTGCCCTACGGCCCTCAGTCTTGAGCACAGCAGTGTCTGACTTACTGAGAGCAGAAAGGATGTCTTGTAGGCAGTGCTATCTGAGACAATAAACAAAGTAGGAGCCAAAGTTAAAAAACTAAAAACAAGAGGAAGTGCAGCCCCGATATAAGGAACATACCTACCCAGGGCTTGGGTGAGGAGTCTGGCATCTGGGAAAAGTTGAGGAAATGCACGTGAGGCCAGATGCAGTGAGAATGGGGAGGCCAGTATGAGTTGAGACAAGTACAGACCCAGACAGCAGAAGGAAAGTCAGCTTTTATTCTGAAAGTAACATGGTGCTAATCAGCTGTGGTGTTCCATCAAATGATTTATTGCTCACCAGTGTATCAACTCCATAGATCCTCAGTTGAAGTTCAATAATGTATTAACAGAATATCAATATGATTAAAAATAATCTGTTTTAGGATATTCTTCATTTGTTGGCTTGGCCTCAGTAGCATGGCTAAGCTTAATGAACACTTTGGGAAAGTCTTGAGCATTTCACCTGGATTAACCAGGTGTAGTTCTTACTACAGCCCTGAGACATAGCGTTATCCCTGTTACAGCGATGGATCAGTAACAGCCCATAGAACAGCTGCTTGGCTTCTCCTTAGTTACAAGGAAAGACAATCATAAACAGAACATACAAAACCTGATACTGTGTCACTGTATCATTGGGTCCCAGGCCAGAAAGCTCTTTGTGACAAGCCTAGATATCTTTAGGAGCACAGAATTATCAACACGTTTTTTCCCCACAAGGTAATATCATAAAGTCCCCATTTCCAAATGAACAATGATGTTCAATACACTTCAGTACCTCGTTTTCAACCAATATCTCGTAGTAGGAGACTGTCAGGACAAAGACTCAGAAATCTGTCTGAGGAGATAGTGTCCCACGGCCCGAGAACTCTCAGAGCAAGTGGCTAAGGCAGGACCACCCTCACAGCATCTAAGGCCAAGTTATGCAAAATGGGACTCTAACCTGGTTATTATTTCCTCAGACTTTGCTATAATGATATTTCCCACAAAAATGTCTAATGTGTAGGCAAATTCTACAAGCTCTGTGAAATAAAACCACATCCACAAAATACAAACCCATCTTACAACCCACGCACTCCTTCATTCCTCTTCCAAAATGACAGGTGATTTTCACCGATAGGGGTAGAGTAGAGTGATGGGATTTGGGTCACTGCAGACTTGACAAAATGGAATGGGCTGGCCCAAGGACCATGCGAGAGAAAAGGAAGGCCTGCCTGCTGTGACACATTTCTAACAGTCCTGCGTGGCTTGGAAAGGAAAGCTGGGAAAATTCAGAGTTCAGCATCTTGCCAATTCAAGTATTCCAAATATGCTAGGGAAACGTGTCCCAGAATTGAGTGCTGAAGAGACTCGTGCCAAAAGGAAAAAGTGAAAAGGCCCCAAATTCTCAGTTCAGTGTTGCCAAGTGTGTCCCTGGCAATATGGTGGCAAAAAGCTACTGGGTCAACAGTAGGGTACTCTAAGAATGGTGCAAAAATGCAAAAAGCCTCTGTGCCATTGTGAGAAGGGGATCTTAGGGCTCTCCCCACACTCTTGACAGTTTTCAGGCCTTTGTGGGAGTCTACCTCTCCTAACCCCGAAACCTATCAATGTCCCATGGGAGCAATTCCATCTTTTGAGGAAGAAAACACTAGTTTTTCACACTCTCACTCTGAAGACTAATTTCACCCAAAATGTTAAGAATCTTGGCTGCTCTGTTCCATCAAAGGCTTAAGCACTAGAGGCTACTGCTTCTGCTGCTTTTCTGCTGCAGGTTGACAGACACTTCGGCACATCAACAGGCCAGATGCCTCTGCATCCTCGTCTCCCGTCGCTGGGTGCATCAGAGAAGGCAAGCTAGGCATGGGGGAAGGTGAATAGTGCCGAGCCAAAGAAGAACAAGACTTACTCTCTGCCCTGCAGTTAAAGACTAGTCCCGCACACACCAGGGACGTAGGCAGCCAGAATCAGTGAGGTCAGGTGTGAGATGTAGAAGAGTGTATGTGTCTGGGGATGCGCTGAGTAGCGGCGGTAGCTCCTGCCACTCTAGAAACATAATCCCAACAGTATGCTCATAGTGAAGCGGTGTGGCTCTTACAAGGCTAGGCTGGCTGTTCTTAAGCTCAACTCTTCTCTGCTTAAAATGACCTCATAGCTTCAAATTGTCCCCCATTCCACTTTCAGTTAAAGGCAACTGTGGGTCATGACCCTGGAACAAATCCTCCTTACAGGGAGCAGGGCTTACGACCTCAACTGTACAGAAATTAAATGCAGATCAAAAACATAATTGCTACTCATTTGCATATTTACGTTTCTAACTTCAGAAAGTAGTTATTAAGTTGATGATGGAGAGTAAAAAAAAAAAAAAAAAAAAGGCCCCAAGGGCAGTAACTAATCCTCTAATATGTGATGCAAAAATGCCCCTCTGCCTTTACCAAATCATCCCAGGGAGAACAGGGAGCGTGGCTTCCTAATAGCCTGTCCACAGCTCCACCAGTACATGGCAGGCAGGTATGAGAGTCATGGAGCAAACAGCTCCAGCTAGCACCACTGCTGCATCATGGGTAAATGCTCCTCATTGTGCTGTTGTGGAATCTACTTTATACTAGACATCTAGGCTCTTCAGGAAATACACTGAAAAGAGGGCATTTCAACAAAACTTTCAGTTTGAAAATTCAGTCAGGTGTCTGTTTACTAAACTAATATTTAGAAAGCACATATGTTGGGATGTGCTCCTTTCAAGTTTTCACATTTGGCACTTGCAACTTAATAAAGTTCTATTCATTAAATTTTTCCTCGTGTGTTGCATTATATTTCATCTTTGCCCAAACCCCTCTCAGACTTTGCTTTCCTCCCCTGAGCTCTGAGTCATAGGCCAAAGCTCTCCCGAATGTAGCCCTTTCTGTAACTTTGGGTGACTTGTACACATTGGCTACGCTACAGCTTTGCCCATGCATTCTACGGCGAAGTTACACTCACCCAGAGCTGCCCTCGGCAGTCACACTATAGAACTGACTTCATTTTCTAAACCCGAGAAACGAGAAACGCCTCTAGGTGCCTGGCAGGCAACGCTTCAGGCACAGGATGGAAGGTTTTAGGGTACTCTGTTGTTCTCCCCAGTATCATGCACATTTAGGACATGAGAAGCTCTAAAAACGCTCTGGAGACTTCCCCCTGCCACGGCTGGACTGAAGACCAAACAGGAGGAAGCTGTTCTGGAAGAATCCTGCCCACCTCTCAGGGCTGAGACCCAGCAGTACATGCTCCTCCGAGGCTTGCACATCTGCCCAGCACTTCCTTCCCATTAGTGACTATCCTCTGAGTCCAGTCTCAGATGATTTCTGATGTTAGTATCAATCAATTTCAGGTCAAGGTCAAGAAACTCTCCACAATTTGCTGCACCACCGGTTGGACCACACCCGAAGCCTAGTAACAGTTCTGCTACCATAGAGACAAATCTTTCTTTTCCCTTACAGAATGAGTCTAAGAGCATGCGTGTTCTGTGAAATGCGTGATCTTGAAGAGAAACTTAAAAATAAATACAATGTAGAAAAACCATTGTTAAAATTACATAAACGTCTGTATTTTTACTTAGTTGAGATATAATTTTGCATGCTGCCGCCTATATTCCTCATAAATAAAAAGTATTTTCTGACATTTAGTAATACATACTGTGAATGATGAAAAATTCTGAAATAGAAATGTGAATTCATATATTACTTTAATATGCTTGCTGCCGAATAGGGCAATTTTCTTTTTTTTCTCTACAATTCATAATGAAATAAATAACTGTGTGATACCTTCGCTTCATACCCTACCCGGCTCCAGCCATATTCCTGACTACAGACCTATTTTGTACTGAATGGCTTTGCGATGGAGACATCAGCTGCTGGTGAATTTCCCAACAAAAACGTGGCCCCAAAGAATTTTTTAACGAGTTTAATGAAATATCTGGACTTGAAGGCAAGTCTGGCTAAATTAGTGAAATCTTCAAATAAAAAATAAAGATGGACTATGCATGTAGCTGAGTAGGGGGATCCCTTAACTAGCATGTGCAAGGACTTGGGCCCAATCCCATTTACACTATGACAAAATGACATGTACTTCCAAGAGAACAGCCACTGCTGCTTCAAGGGATGGACCCACAGAACCTCAAGAACAGACATCAAAGAAAGGATTGACAAGGCTTGACAGCAAGAGGGCCATGGTCAAGGATGGAGATCTAGAGGGGCAAAGCATGCTAAGAAAAAATAAAGATGACAAATTATAGGTTAGCAGGGACTGTGTGTTTGGGTGTGACAGGCACACCGTTTGGGACAGAATGTCTAGTTTTGTTAGACTGCAAGAAGAGGGAATTGAAGTGTTTTGGGATGTGTTTTAGTATGTGTTTTAATGTGTGTTTTAGTGTGTGTGTGTGTGTGTGTGTGTGTGTGTGTGTGTGTGTTGGCTATGTGTATGTGTACTACATTTGCCTGGTGTCTATGAAAGCCAGAGCAGGGTATCATATCCGCTGGACTTGAGGTGACAGATGGTTGTAAACCATCATGTGGCTACTGGGAATATAACCTGGATCCTCTACAAGAAAACCAAGTGCTCTTAACCTCTGAGCCTTCTCTCTAGCCCCCAGAGAGTTTTGAGTATGGAGATATTATGCCATAAACCTTGTTTTTAAAAGGTGCTTCTGGAACCCAGGGACAAGACAGTCTGCAGAAGGTCTGGGAGCGTCTATAAAGTCCCAGCAGCAGATGGCAGATGGGCCTTTTTCAGATGCTAGCAGGGTGGTAGGATTAAGGGACCGACTACAAAGAAGTATGAAAGTCGGATCAACGCGGGGTTTGAAGTCAAGGAGGTGGGTAGATCAGAGAGGACCTCTTAGAGTTAGAAAACCCTAAGACCAGGCTCAGAGGAGATTAAAAATGACAAGACTTACTTTAGACTTATCCAGCTTGAAGGGTCTGTGGGCTAGTCATGCAAAGTGGAGTTTGTGGAGACTTCAATTTGTCTTCTGGGGGGGGTGGACTTCAACTTTTCTTCTATAATGGTTAAAGTCAAGGGACTTTGAGTGGACAGGAGGATATAATACAAAAATGCAGTAACAACAAAAAGTTAGATTTAGGGAGTGCTTATGCTCAAGAGGTCACAGAGGGACAGTGGCAGCATTGCCAGAGTCCAACATGCCAAGGACCCCAGGATCCAGGGGTACAACAACCATGCTTTAAGTCAATGTGATGGGACTAGCTCTGTGGGGAGGGACAACCAGGAACTGACTGCTACTCCAGACAAGCGCCCGCAGCAGGTAGGAGAGGGACCTTAGGCCATGGCAAGATTGAGCGGCAGTAAGGACAGCATTGTCTCCTGGAGGATTCATCAGCACAGTGACAGATGAATACTGCAGCAGAGTAACAAGGTAAACATTTTGTGCAGGCATTGGGGTGACTTGGCTACGTGTTCAGGATGAAGAAAGGGGTTCAGGTTAGGAGAGATGAGAGCGATCATGATGATACTACGTTTATTTCTATGATTTGTTATGACAAATATCTTTTTATCAGAACTTTATTCCAACTTTACATTTAGAACAAGTGTGAAACTCCAATCCCATTTTCATCTTAGAAAGTATGTGTCGGCTAACACCATCCCCTGGGCAAAGGATGGCTCTCCAGAGCCCTCAGCATCATTGATTACTCACATTCCACTCAAGGCCATTGGACAGAGTAACTTGCTGTAATAAGGCTGGGGGAGGAGTCACAAGGCTCCACCTCCTTTGGGAGGTGGGATATCTATTTAGTTAGCAGTTGCTGGGAGCAACAGACTTTCTTTGGTGGTTTACATATAAATTGCTCACGTTCCTGTAGGCATTTCTCACCCATTTTCCCATAAGAAACCCCAATTAAACTCATTGCTTTACAAAGCATGACTTGAGTAGAATCATTTCTCTGGTCTGTTGGAGTCCTACCAAGGGTGAGTAGACATTTGTTTATATTTACTCAGGAAGTTTTTGTTTTTTGGTTTTTGTTTTGTTTTTGTTTTTCCCGTGACAGGGTTTCTCTGTGAAGCCTTGGCTTTCCTGGACTCATTCTGTAGACCAGGCTGACCTCGAACTCACAGTGATCCACCAGTCTCTGCCTTCTTGAGTGCTGGGACTAAAGGTGTGCACCACCACTGCCCAATATATTTGGGAGAAGTTAAGCAGCAGCATTTCATACTTTTTGTGACTAAGGAGTTTTTTGGTGTTAAATATGCACTACTGAAATTTAAAGCCATGCTCCTATTTGTGTGTGTGTGTGTGTGTGTGTGTGTGTGTGTGTGTGTGTGT
>OU015746.1:54502459-54513802 GCA_907169655.1 Acomys percivali | reverse complement strand
CCAATAACATTTCCTTCTGTGGCAGTTCAAGCAGCAAAATGCCATATGCCATCTACGTCAGATCCAGCCATGCCCTACCAATGGGTGTGTAAACTAGAAATGAGGAACACAGGGACCAGAGACCTCCAGCTCCACCTGGACAAAAGTGCATCCTTAGGGGTCCTCCTGTGTTATGCCACTCCCAATTTAAGAGAACTTTGTGGGAAATGGGAAAACACAGTGGTAGCTTTTATGATGAGTTCAACATGCTCCTGTGTCTCATCCATGAAGCCTGACCCTCACCACGCATTGTCAGGTCTGCTTGGGTAGCACCTGTCCTTTCAAAGGATGGACATCCAGAAACTGCGTCCATCTTCTGTACCGAAACATCTCCTGACAGCATTGTAGGAAAGGGTAAATGCTATTATTGACAGCATTCGCCCTCAATGGCCCAAACCCCTGACAAACAGAAGACTAAAGAGATCCCTGAATTGACAAGGTGTGTGGGTTAAGGATGACTCACAGGGATATAATAAATGAGTGTGGCTGGAAAATGAGAACACAGTTCCAACTGTGCTGCTAGGAAAAGAGAAACTGGGTTTATTCTGCATGGCTCAAATTCTCTGAAACTTCGCATCACTTTACATAAGGCTACACTCGGAGAAAAAAAACCTGATTATTACTGTGACTTTAAGTAACAAATGGCAAGATAATTTTATAAGTTTCTCAAAGCATTGTTATCTGAAGAAGGCTTTTTGAAGGACAGATTTAGAAGGATTTTCCAATAGAGAATACTGACACCTTCGGCACAATGGGTTACTTTGTTTGTTGGCTGGCTTTTGTGTTGCTTTTGATGAAGTGCTAGGTCTGGCTTCAGACTTGCTGGCTTTGGACTCTTGATCCTCCTGTTGCCACATTCAGACTGCTGGCATTACGGCATGTGCTATCGCACCTAAGACAATTCTTTAGTCAAGAGAACTTCAAAATATTCAGTATCTCTCACTCCTAAGGGTGAGCAACACTAGTCATTCTATATTGAAATGATGTAAACCAATTCAACTTTTGTCCAGAAGGACCATTTTAAATGATGAATCAAATATTTCTGGCCATCAATTCAGGATCTAAGACAAATTAATTGAGCAGATGCTTGCAAAATATCTAGAGAATACTGAGATATGAAAGTTCTGCATCCAGTGATACACAGACTTAATTTGGAAAGTTAGGTTTATAATTAAACAGCTACTGTAGAGCTACAAGGTATTTTCCAATTGAAAATTTGAATTCCACATTTTGGAGGCAGAGGTGCAAGGCTTCAAACTGAATTGAAAGGGAGTTGGTAACTATCACACTGAGGTGGCACGTGTGTAAAATCCTAAAGGATAAGTAAGTCGACTCTCAACAGGCAGATGGGAGAAGACGTTTCTGGCAGAGAGATTGAGGATGAGCTAACGCCGAGAGATGAAAGTGTTACAGCGCATACAAAAAATGGTGGGCATTCGGGATGTGCTGGCAGCCTCGGAAAGGTGGAGAGTGAATGCACGTGGTAGAGGCCGGAAAAGCATTTTACCAGGAAACTTTCTGAGCCAGGTAACAGACAGCCATAGGAAGCTGAGAAGCAGGAATAATATGGTCAGATTTGTGACTGAAAACACTTGTAGCATAAGGAGTTTTCAAAGACAGAAGCTAAGTAAGCGTAAAAGTTGGTGTCTTAGTTACTGCCATATACATGCTGCATAACAAGCAATCGGAAATGTTAAGACTTGGCCCTTATACTCACAGGTATGTGGGTCAGCTGAAATGGCTATTTGGTCATACTTTGACATCCCTAGCTTTGTGAGCTGACTACAGAAAACTGTACCCCATATGTCTTAGTCTGGGGCTTGCACTGAGTCAGCAGCAGCTCCCAGTAGCACACAGTTCTCAAGCGCTCTGCTCATTTCACATCTAAGCGTACCCCAGTTGCGCAAGAAAGCCAGCTGACCGAGTCAATGGGGAATATAGACAGGCTTTGTAGGCGTAAGTGGTGCTGCAAACGGCAAGAACTGTGAGTAGTTATCAGACTGACCACATCTGGCGTGGAATCAGCCCAATGATGAAAGGATAAAGAATTATCCTGTGATTATGTGGCTCTGGCTAGTGATTGGTTTCAAACAGAGAGGCCAGTGCATGATGCTTCGAAGAGAACTTTACTGCTTGTCTGCCCTCAGAGAGCAGAAATTATCTTGTTCTGTCATTTCATATTCTGGTATAGACACAAAGATTTAATGGAAAGAATGGCTTGCACTGAAAATGTAGCATAGACTACGGCTTGACTACCCAAGATGTACACATAGACGTGACCGTGCCATGTATTTGTATAGTGGTTATGAGATAATTTTGAATATTTATTAAATGCCAGGCACAGTGCAAGACTGTAAGAATACAGGCAATTCAAGGTTCTCCTCTCAGGGAACTTGAGAACCAACAGTTCACTGCCATGTTGTAGACGATAGGTATTCACTGACAGAGCAGGTTGGCAGACACCCCACTGCCTTAGGTTGTAGAAAATAAGTCTTCACAGGGATGGTGCAGGATGAGGGGCACCCCAGGGACACCTGAATGAGTTGTTGTGAGTGAGTAACAGTCATGGACTTTATCTTCCCTGAAGAAGTTGTTGGCCCAACCGGGGAAATGATAACTGAGCTGACTGCTTCTTTAATTATTTCTTTCCACCCAGATGCACTAAAGACCACTTCCTTCTACCATTACAGTCAGCAAAGTACATACAGACAACAAAAGATGGAGACGGCAGAGGGAGAATAAACAGGCAATTAGGAGCGCATAGCTCTCAAATTTATGTTTCAATATTCAGTTTTCTCCCTTTAACACTTGCTACTGAGGGGCAAAACGAACTACTGAGAGATTTAGTCCTCCCCTTTGGCCTGTTTCTGCCTTTCAAACTGTCCCGCTTTCTAGCTTCTTGACTCACAGGCTTAGGTAACAGGTAACAGGAGGCAGGCTGGTGTGGGGGCTGCATGAGGTTGGTCAAAAATTATTGATTTTATGTGCATGGTGATTTTGCCTGAATGCATGCCTATGCACCATGTGTAAGCCTGGTGCCCATGAAGGGCAGAAGAAAACATTAGCCCCTCCAAGGACTGGATTAGGGTCATAGAACATAATATGTGTTCTGGGGATCAAACCTAGATCCCCTGTCAAAGTAGCCAGTGTCCTTTACTACTGAGCCACCTCTCCAGCCTCAGATCTGGCGTCTTTGTTGATGGCATCTAGAGCTCTCCCTTGGGTTTCCTAACTTCTCACAGCTCTTGTTTTGCATTGTTGCAAACGATTTCTGGCCTCCATCTTCCACTCTGACTCTGTGATGAGTAAGCGACGAATGCCTCCCATAGGCTCCTGTGTTTGCACACTTGGGATCTACAGTTGGTGGCACTGCTCGGAGAGGGTATGGAACCGGTGGAGGGGGTCCAGCCTTGCCGGTGGAAGGACATCTCTGGAGGTGGGCTTTGTGGGCATAGCGTTTCATCTCACTTCCAGGTTGTGATGACTGATCTTGGTTGCCAACTCAACCATATGTGGATTCAGCTATAAGCCAAGCAGCTAGGCACAGCTGTGGGGTATATTTATTGATTAGATCATTTGATCTACCCTAAAGCTGGACCACACCCTCTGGTGGCAGCCTGCGTACAAGGACGTGGAAAGTGGAAGCTTTTGCTCTCTGCCTGCTTGCCCTCACTCTCACTATCAGGCTTTCCCATCCTGTTCCTGAATCATTCCTCCACTGGGGTTAGAACCTGCTCCCTCAGGATTCTTATGTAGACTGAAGATTAGCAGCTCGCTAGGACTTCCCTGGGACTGGGACTGCTGAGACATCCAGTCTCATGGAGAAAACAACTTCCAGACCTTTGACCCTTCTGTTAGGAGGCAGTGCTGATGGACTACCCAGTCCACAGCCTGTGTATAAGTCAGTCTAACAAATTACACACAAACACCCGCACACATGCATGCACGCACGTGTGCGCACACACAGACATGCACACAAACGCACGCACACACTTATCACTTCTTTTTCCTTTAGAGAGCCTTGACTAATACACTCTTCTCTCCTTCCTGGGTGTGGACAAAGAGGGGATTTTGAAATTTTTTGCTCCTTCTGCCATGTCTTCACTGCCCTCTGGACACCTAGCCCTCTGGCACACTAAGGGAAGTTGTTTGGTTATGGTATTTCATCACAGCAGCAGAACAGTAACTAATACAGACTCTTTATGTCTCTTCTTTACCCTCAGCCCCAACCAATCACACCTGGCACTTTTAGGCGACAATAGGGAACAACTACATGCTATAGCTATGCTCTTTTCTCTGCTGTACTCTCTACAGCTGCATTTTAAATCTCCCACTAAACGTAATTTGCTTTACAATTACAAGATAAATATTTCTTTTGATCAATGAAGACTTACATTTTATGAGAGATCAGTACCCAATGGGACCCTTCCTAGCTAGGCAACTCTGATTCCTAGCTGCCCTTTAATTTAAAATGCTTTCATCTCATTATGCCTTACTTAAGATGCAGGTGATTTCCTGTTAATTGGACATATACTAATAAAATGGTTTCTCTGCCATTATCAAATCTCTCATATAACCCACAACGGAGTCTGGAATTCAGGTCACAGGAACTTGTTAAGCACTCATACAGAACCCCAAAGCACAGTTAATAGACGGGAAAGAAGTTCCAGAAGAGGCTGAATAGCGTTACATAAAGCAATCAGCTTGGCGAGTAGTGACTGTTCTCCTGCTAAGCGATGGTCTATAATTGAACCAAGGGGCTGATGGATTGTGTTGCTGTCGAGCAAAAGAACCTGCTAATTGTTTCCTTCTCACAGTTGCCAGATCAAGACATAGCAACGAAAGTTACACAGGCCTGAGACAGACTTCAGCAGTGAGAACTCTCTGCCAGACTTGGGTTATGAAGGGATACTCTCTGAATATATTAGCCAGGTTTATCTAGAACCATTTGTGAAACTCATGAATTTTGTACTACACACATTCAGTGGTACACAATGTCCACGAGGCAAAGGACAATAGCCGTGGCTTCAGCAGACTGTGGTCATAGCTAGCCTTCCAAATACATGTTAATCAAGCTAAGCATTTTTACCATAATTATATAAACAGCAGAGACAAAATGACTTCTCAGAGGACTCTGGGTCTCCCTGCATTCTCAGTTGTACGTGCGGGAGCAGTTGTGTGCAGAAGTGCCGAGCACCTGGGAAAGGTCCTATCTAGGTTCTTCATGAATGAGGCGTGCTCCCTGAGAAGCCAGACCCATGACAACCAGTGTTCTATTCAGAAATCATCCTCTCCAAGCAAGGAGCTTGCCCACTTTTCCTGGAGACATTTGGAGTTAAGACCTTACACCATGTGACCTCCCACCTCCACATTACCATTGCCTGGTGCTGGCTCCTGTGCAGATCTGAGACACACAGCTCACCTACCTGACCCCAGGAGAGCACAGAGCCCTCCTGAGTGATAGGTAGTGTCCTTGCTCCTATCTCACAGATAGAAATCTGAAGCCCCAGGTACAGGAAAGGGAGAGTGGCGTCTTTAGTCACCGCTGTGAACAGTACCACCGAGTCACCTGAGGTGCATCTGGAGGTGAGCTGGGGAAGGGAGGCTTTCAAAACCAGGAACCTAAAAGAAGGTTCTTTCACTTAGGAATGCGTTTTCACAGTGGCCACATTTCCCTCATTAGTAAGCCAGATTTCACTGGCTCTCTATGTAAGGCAGGAGAAAGTATATATTATTGATATTTGAAAATCTATCCTGGGTACAAATATACAGTACTCGGTATTTGTATAATAACAATTTCAGGGGGTGGGGGAAGGTGATTAGGGAAGGAAAATGACCTTAAAAGTCTAATGAGGGTATAACCAAAAGAGGCTGCAAAACATAGCATTACACTGTCATTGCCTGCCTGACTCAGGCAGCCCCATGTCGGTTGCTATCAACACAGTTCTTTTTTTATAAAGCAAATACCCTATAGTCAATTTCAACAAATGCTTTGCACAAAACCAGTTAGCAAAGACACTCTTGGTCTTCCTGCAGTCCCAAGATAGCATAATTGTGACTGAGGACTGAGGACACTCTAAGACAAAGTGGCAAAGCCCATGAACAAAGCCCAACACCACCTTAAATTAGCAGCCAAAAAATACAAGCGCAGGAACCCACTTGCCACTATTCAGTGGGGAAACATGTAAAGAAAAACTACATCTCTTCATACAATGCAGTTTGGTTCTAGAGGAGGTCTGACGGCTTGCAGTGCAAACGCACAAGCCTATTGTGGCAGATGAGAAGGCTTTTGAATAAATACTTGTTAATAGCCTGGACAGCTAAAAATACTACATAATTTCATTGCATGACATAAGGGTTCTTTAAAAGACAGCTCCTCTACTTAAATATTCATGTTTCAATTAAAATGTACACCTACTTTATTAGCCACACCAGGTCCAGTTCAGATCAATAACAGCAGCACTAGATGGAATTCTAATGAAGATAAACAACTCTGAGTCCTCCCAGCTCCCCCTGGGCACTGACACACAAAGCTTCCTTTCATGACTTGCTGCAAGATATTTTACAGTCACCTGCCTCATGCAAATGAGGCTCATGTTTATTCATGATGAGAGTTACAGACTACCTTTCATTCCATAGGCTGCCTCAGTAAACCTAAAGAGTGCCTTTTGCCCAGCTATGGAGCTTGAGCATGCCTAGGAAGAGGACTTCCGAATATGCAATTATCTTCTGCAAAGCACACACTGAAAGTCAGTAAGCCAAAAGCAATGCAGAAAGTGAGCCTTCCCCCTTTGAGCTGGCTTTAACGTTTTAAGCACCATCCCATTTTGTGGCACACCATGATCCAATAGAGGTAGATTATTTTTTGTGGATCCTCTTCAGGGGGTTTCCATGAATGTTTGCTTCTGGCCCATTCTCCAGTTCTTCCTAATTGGGATTTTTCTCCCATGGACACAAATGAAGCTCACAGCTTGGCCATGGGGCAGCCGCTTTGCTGGGCCAGGCTTGTCTCAGCGCAGACTCTGATATTTTAAACATCCACAGTTTTTCATCTGTGTGCCTAAGGTTCCAAACCCCAGCAAGTGTGCCGAGCTTATTTTGCAGTTGGATACAATTTCAAAACAAGCCTGTTACTCCACAGTAAGGCCACTTTTTAAATTGTCACTTCTGTTTCGGTAGAGTGAACACGCCAAGTTGTGTAGTCTTGGTTATAATGTTGATTCTGACAGCGCCGTCAATGCCATAAAAACAGATAGTTGATGGTTCCTGGAATGGCTTAAACACCACCAAATATGTCTGGGCAAATGGGTAATTGTTGGAGAGGCCTTAATTCTCAACAGCTGTTAAGGACAGAGGATTCCTGTTTTCTGTTTGGCTGTTATCACAGTGTGCCAACATGGGAAAACAAGGAAGTTCATAACGTCGCTTGCAACAAATTGCTGGAACCAGCTTAAGTTCTCGGGCATCTTTGGAACTCACCACCATTTTAACATAACATGCTAAAAAGATTTCTTTGCTTGTTTTGAGACAGGGTTTCTCTGTGTAGCCTTAGCTATCTTGGACTTGCTTTGTAGACCAGGTTGGCCTCGAACTCACAGCAATCCGCCTACCTCTTCCTCTCTGAGTGCTGGGCTTACAGGCATGTACCAGCACTTCCGGTTTAAAAAAAGACTTTAAAAAAGCTGTTTACTCATGTTTTGCAAATGAGACTTATATTATGATTTCTTTTTTTAAAGCCATGTTACATCTGCATATAATTTTGTTTCCTCAAAGTATTTTTTATATTTATTACTTCAATTACTCTAACAGCACCATAAGAGAGGATGAGATACCATCTCCATTTTTATTTTTGTTAACTTGAAGGCATGGAGTTTTTGAGTAGCACTCTATCAACATAGGCATTCTGTATTAGATAGAGATATGTGTGGTACATGCCATCAGATGGAAATTCCATTGATACAAATCACTGTTAGTGATCAGTTCTAACTTCATGAAAACACCCGTGGCTAGCTTTTACCCAGCCTGTGGTTTCACTGGCCTGTAGTTCAATTGCCCACTGGGATAAGAGGCCCCCAGCTGCTCCAAATGTACCCAAAGTTGAGCAACGCTACCACATAGATCCACAGTCCACATGCAAACCCTTGTTAGAATATCTAAAGTGCAAACAATAATAACCCACACAAGCATAAGTTTCTTGTATCCAAAACATCATAAATGAAGGCTTCAAATGGTGGTTGGGTCGCTTGTGTTGGGAGGTAACTGGCAACAGTTATCTCTTCCGTGACACCCATAAAAATGAATAATACATACTCTAAAATATTGGTAGTAAAACGAAAAAACACAGAATACAAACTCAAAGGCTTGAATCAATGGATTACTCTGTAGATTGCTATGTTGAGAAAGTGAAAGTGCTTTCCAAAACATAAATATTTTAATCACTCTCTGGTCCTACTTCTCTTACATAAGAAAAACATCCCACTAGCTGCTTATTAAGCTGAAAGAGCAGTAGAGAGCTGCTCTTCCAAACACCTTCTCCCAGCATTGACTAGCGCATTGACTAGCAAGGTTCAGGGATGTTCAGGTGAGTTCAAGCCAAGTGGGTAGCAAATGCCATCCCTGCCTCTGCTACAACATGGTGTGTGTGGTGTGTTGATGAAATTAAAATTTTGAATTAAGGGTCCTAGGTAGGCAATTCAATCTCCCTTCCCTGTTGTATACAAACTGACCGGAGCCCAAGATACTACCCAAAATATTTCAAAAGCAATGATGTTTCCTGTTGGGTTCTTTTAATAATATTCCTGAATTTGAAATTGGACAGCCTCAAGAACATGAGATCATTTAAATCGACCAGTATCTCCAACCTCACATTTGTTCTATCTAATTCAATCTCCTCTGCTACCTAGTTAATAGCAAGAAGAAAAGGAAACTGATTTCAATCTCAGCACATCTCTCTCCTTCCATTTATTACTGGGTAAAGCAGCAAAGTGGCTGATGGGCAGGAAGGAAAAAGAGGAGAGACTGTCTTCAAATTGTAGCAGTGGCTCTCTCACAATGCACCCTCCCTGTCTTCCTACCTCCCTCTCAAAATCAAAAATGCTACCACAGGCAGAACAGGGACACAAAAGAAAAGGGTCACAAACATATCTGTATTTGAGCAGCTACCAGCAGAGTTCTGGAATTGTGTTTGCCAGTAAAAATAACAAGCAAAAGGGCTTATCTATCAATATTACATTAAATTTTGTTATTAACACTTAAAAATCAAACACAGACACAAATAAACTATAGACTAAGATGGAAAAAAAAACACCATCTAAGGATGCCTGTGTTTTAATCTCCTAGACTTGTAACTGTGCTACATGGCAAAGTGTGATTAGATTACAAAGAGAATTAAGGTTACTTTTTAACCAACCTTAAGACAGGGAGATTATCACCCTGGATTACCCAACTTCTAAACAATCTCAGGGAATTTAAAAGATGACATTGACATTAGAGGGATGAGATAGCATCAGAGAGGACTGGACCAATGGCTGCTGGCTTTGGAGAAGGAGAAACAGAATGCAAACCAAGGAATATGGGAGCTTCTAGAAGTTAAAGGATGGGAGGCTACAAATTCTTCTCTAGAACTACCGGATAGAAACTTAGCTCTGCCGAAGCCTTAAGTGGGGCCCAATGAGACACCGTCAGCCTCTGAATTACAGAACAGTCAGATAAGAAATTTGCATTGTTGAAACTACTAATTCTGTAGTCATTCACTGTAGTAGCAATAGAAAATGAATACAAATGTTACTATTGATCTATATCTATCTGTCTATTTATATCTCAATATACCCATGTCTGTATTTATATATGTATTTTTATATGCTTTTCTGAACTAAGCAGAGGAAAAGCAGACCATTAAGGAAAGTTAAAATTCCTTGTCTTTCCCACGCTTGACCCCTCTCTGACACTCATTGTTGAACAGTGTTAATATACATCATGGATGGTGAGTTTGTCTTCCCCCAGGAGTAAGTGTCCTCACACACAAAGCCGAGGCTTCGATGGCTGTCCCCCCACAGCCTGTTAAGAGTCATACTGATCCAGGGCAGAGTGGCCACAGCCACTTTGAAAGGCTTTTGATTTCAGTCTCTTCTGGTGGCTTGAGTGTGGAAGGCCTCATCTCACTGAGGTGATTTGCACCTGAATAGCAAAGTCTCTCATAATCAAGGGAAGTACACAGAGGAGGCTGTGGCTATGATTGCAATCGAATTAATGGCTCCTTTCCTCCCCAGTCCTCTTTGAATCATGCCTGCTCAGACAATGCTGAGCAGATACACAGCGGCTCTAAACTGCAACCCGCAGATCTGTGCTCAAGGTGGGGCACATTAGCGTGGCTGGATTTCAGCACCCAGTGCCGCGTGCAAAGGAGAGCTGGTAGGTACCACAGAGGGAAATGCCTAGCTGAGGGAGATGGGCAGGGCAGTGCCTGGCTGAAGCTTCTGCCCTTTTCCCTGCATTTTCTTTCTTTTCAACCTATAGTGGTTCAAGATGCCACAAACCAGAACTTGTAAACAAAACAAAGTGGAGGCGACATGAATTCAGACAGAAGGTAACAGGGAGGCAAGTGCAGTTGGAATTTAGATTTTTATCTATGCACGAAAGCTACAGAAGTAGCAGGCCAAATTCTTAGCTTCTTAAAAACAGTTATGATCCTTAGGACCAGGAGAGAAGCTTGAGAAATGGGCCACTGCCTTATTTAGAAGCATATTACAAGTCTTATAGGCTAACCTATGCTTGTCCAGACCCTAAAACTAGTCACGATTAGCCATGGTATCACTCCTACACATGTCTGTTGCAAGGATAAAGATGCCTTTGTCCATAAAAGCAGGGACTCTGCTTCTAACTCTTCTAAGTTGACCAAGAAATTTCAATGAACATTCTCACACCCATGAAGATGGGAAAGTCATATTTTTGCAAGTAAGTACAGCATAAGAACAAACAAACAAGTGCTGGTGAGATGGCTCAGCAGATAAAAGCACCTGCTACTAAGCTTAGTGTCCTGAGTTCAAGACCCTGGACCAACACAGTAAAAGGAAAGAACTGATTCCTGTAGGTTGTCCTCTGTGTATGTTACACGCATTCTTACACACACACACACACACACACACACACACACACGCGCACACACACACACATACACGCACATACACACACACACACACATACACACACACACACGCCCCAAATACATGGAATAAAAACATTTAAATTAAAAGTCCCATAGCATCTTCATTCAAATAATCAAATACATCAATGCTCTACACCAAG
>OU015746.1:54471964-54493424 GCA_907169655.1 Acomys percivali | reverse complement strand
GTGTGTGTGTGTGTGTGTGTGTGTGTGTGTGTGTGTGTGTGTGTGTATTGCTGGTTTTGCTTTTCTTGAAGGACCTAAAGAATAGTAAGAGATTAAGGAGAATGCTCTTGTTGGGTAGGAAGCAGTCCAAGGCAGCCAGTGTAAGTAGCACATGTCACAAGTAACTTCAGTACCCTCTTTTAAAACATTATTTGAAGAAATTTAACACGAGAGATGGCACGTTAAGGCTGGAAAGACTGGTGAGATGGCTCAGTGCTTGAGCACTTGCTGCTCTTGCAGAGGACCCACACCCATGTTGTGGCTCACAACCAGCTGTAACTCCCATGCACCGCGCGGTGTGCAGTAACACACATGAACTATATATAAAAACAGAGACTCATGGATCAAACTTAGCATGGCTATCAACAGTGCCCTTTCTCACCAGGCAAGCTGGGCACTTGGGGTTATAATGGGTGATGTTGATCAATCTGCAGCTAGTGTGTATCCCACTGACTGCATCACTGTGTAGGGCCATCCTGAGACTGAGATGGCCTCTGACCTGAAGCTCATGGTATGAATGAGGAACGGGCAAAAACAGGTTAAAAATAAGAAGGTCTGTGTAAGACACCTGCGAATTAAAGGACCAATGGGTCAAGGCTTGCTCATAATACATGTGCTTACTTACCATTACCCAGCCAATGCCTACCTTGAAGTGACCTATCAGTGATCACCTACAGGTGTCACTAATTGAAATACAAAGACCTCAGTGAGGCAGCCAACTACGACGCTCCTCATACTGCCACGTGTAGCATTTTTCTGACCACTGAGCAAACTCTTAAGAGTCATCACAATTGATATTTCTTTATCAGACAGCCCAACCCCTAGGTTGTGCCTCCACATGCTCAGGTCCTGGTTTTCCTCTCTGTGAAGTCCACTGAGTTAGTTCCATTTTCCAGAGAAGCCCTTGGCTATAGGCACTTCACCCACTACAATTCCATGGATTTCTGTCTTCGGTACCTGCCAGAGTCCCTCTGAGCAATGAGCTCAAGGGAAACGGGATTATGATTTAGTCATGCCTGGTCTCTTCACAGCTCCCTCTTTCTCAGCCTTTCAGAAGCATGGTACTTCACGCTTTTTTCTCTTGTTTCCCATCCTCCTTGCACCACCAGCCTCACACTTTTCTTCTCTGTGGTCTTTCTAGGCCATCCCTTACTCTACAGGACACAAAGCATATACCCCAGATTTTGTGCCGTCAATTCCACTGTGGCCCTCCTGCAGTGGGGCCGCAGACAGACGGGAACTTCTTCAGGAAGGTGCCACATCACATATACCTTTACTCGATGCCTCAAAATAGTCCATCCTTCAAAATGACCCGGTGTGTGGCTACCCACCTCAACTTTCTGCAATCAACCTTAGATGTTCTCTTAGAAGACAGCAGGTCATAAGTTTGATTGGGCAGCACTTTGACAACTCTTGGTGTAGTTTATGTTCATTCCTTAGAGCAGTGAATTGTTTTTGTTGCAATAATGTAGCTTACAGTTGCTGGGCTCTGCCTGACATACTTTGTCCCATCACCGTATCTCAGGCTTCCTGTCCAGTTTGTCCTAATCTGGCTTCTAAACACTGTAGGGATCCAGCATAAAACAAAGCAAAGAATATTGTAAAAAAAAAAAAGTATAAATTCTGTAGCAATCCTGCAAATTTGATCCCGAGAAAAGGACAGTGGAGACTATTATAAACACTGTAGAGCTCCCCTCAAAAAAAAAAAGGCAAAAATATTATAAACACTGTAAAGAACCCCTCAAGAAGAGAACGATGAAGATTATTATAAGGACTAGTATAAGGATTGTAGCGATCCTCTCAAAAATAAAGAATATTATAATGTAAACAAACTTACTATACAATTTCAACAGAAAAAAATCTGATTATGTTCCTGAAATACAGAGATGCCTCCCTTTTCTGCAGGTCAATCAGCATCAGGGGATTCTGCATTGGCCGTTCCCAGCTCTGCACAGGAGCATGGAGTTTCCTGCTCACTGTAGGTCCTTCTTAGCCTCTCGGACAGCCTCAAGGCTTGCTTAACAGTGTTAACAGCACTTTAGCCTTGGGAGGTGGGATTAAGGGAAGCACAGGTGAATTTAAGGGAGTAATCTGCTGACAAGCATGCTTTGCCTTTGTGGGATTTGGGAGGATAGAGATTCATATCAGTAAATAAGCAACAGGCTAAATCCCTAGCATTTTTACCTCAAACAGTTGTTCTCAGCACCTTAAACAGAAGCACATAAGGACCACACTCCGTGGCCAAGGATTATGTGGGAGAGCCTGGGGGGAGGGTGGTCAAACAGAGGCTTCTCAGAACTCGGACAGAGTAACACTTGGCCGAAACGTTTGAAAAGGACATAATCTTAATTCCACAATACTTGGGGCATTAGATATGGCCAAGTAGTAAAGCTGTCTGGAAAGACAAGTGCCAGGAATTTGTTATCTTACACAGATTTTCATTCATCTTCATAACAACTCCCTGGGGGGGGGCTTCTGGTGTCAGTCTTACTGTCCAAGGCAACAAGAAGTTGTCTTGGTTAGTTTTAGTTGTAAATTTGATACAATTTCAGTAATTTGAGAAACTCTCAAAGGAGAAATTTCCCAGGGGAAAATGGCCCACGGACATATCTGTAAGAGATGTCTTGATTTTTAACTGTTGTAGAAGAGCCCACTGTGGGTGGCACCATCCCTAGGCAGGTGGCGCTGAACTGTATTACAAAGTTAGCAGAACATAAAGTATTTTCCTCCACGGCTCCTGCTGTACGTAATGGCTTTGAAATGAGTTCACAGGTCTGAGGTAATAAGTGTGGTGGGAACAGCAAGCAGGCCTGCCTTCAAGTGTCTGCCTTGACTTCCCTTAATGATGGACTATGACTTGAGATTGTAAGGCTTAAATAAACTCTTTCTTGCCCCATTTTTTTTTTTTTTATTTTGGTCAGGGAGCTTTAGAACAGAAACAAACGCCAGATGCTCACCCGGCTCTCTCACTAGCAGTAAGAGGAGCCAGAGCTTCACATTCTCTTGGGATCAGGGTCCTGACACCAGTGAGAAAGAGAGTTCCCACATGGGAAAAAGCTAGGGTCCTGACACCAGTGAGAAAGAGAGTTCCCACATGGGAAAAAGCTAGGGATCAGGGTCCTGACACCAGTGAGAAAGAGAGTTCCCACCATGAGGAAAAAGCTAAGATTCCTTAGGATGCTTATCTGAAGTGCCTTAAAAACAACCAAAGAAATAATTATTAAACCAGGTGGATGCAGTGGCCAAGGTAGGAGTACCTGTCATGAGCTCCACGCTAGACTAGACTATATAGCAAATTCGAAGCTAGCCTTGGCTACACAGTGTGACTCTGTCTCAAAAATCCGAGACTAAACAAAAATCCTCTGATTGACCATTTTTCTGAAGATTAACCTCTTCATCTCAGGTGGGTTTTGAATACACAGTGCTTAGATGTGGCAGCACAGGCTGACGTTTTCTAATCTTACTATGTTAATGATTAGAAAAAATTAACATCCTACAATCTCAATTTCAGGGACTTCAATTTCTTCATTTGCTTAATACCGATGACACAAAATGTGCCCCTTTTAATACAAGGTTAATACACTGAAAGATTAAGAAAAACAACCTAGTCCAACCGTTGTATTTTCATTACATAATCATGTAGTCTCTCATATATACCAGCCTCTGATTTTGGAACTTTACAGTTTATTTAATTCTCCCAGGACACCCATGGGACAGCTTAAATCCTTTTTGTTTGATTTGATTCGTTTTGATTAATAAAGACATCGTCTCACTAAATATCTCTGGTTTTCTTGCCCCTCTTTGTGTAGACCAGGGTGACCTCAAGCTCATAGCAATCCCCCTGCCTCTGTGCCACACTTCACCATGTGCTGGGATTAAAGGCATATGCCACCATGCTTGGTCTCAGACTAAGTTCTTGAGTCATGGAGACACAGGAAGCTGTGTACCTTGCCTGGGTCACAAAGCTAGAGAGGCAGAGCCAAAGTAATTCTAGAAAGCAATTGGCCTGCAGATGCTTTTAACCAAACTGATCCATGCACAGTGTGCTCAGGGCTCCTGGGCCCAGCAATGCCACTCCTCCTAGCCAGTTGCTCAATAAGTGATGTGGGTTTGCCCAGACTCAGCATATTAAAGCACAGCCTCTTTTATTTTATTTTATTTTTTAAAGATTTATTTGTTTATCATATATTTGTCTGTGTGTACACCAGAAGAGGGCACCAGATCTCATTATAGATGGTTGTGAGCCATCATGTGGTTGCTGGGAATTGAACTAAGGACCTTTAGAAGAGCAGCCAGTGCTCTTAACCTCTGAGCCATCTCTCCAGCCCCCAAGCCTCTTTTATTTTGACTAATCCTATATATCTACAATTGTCCCATCTTTCTTGGGTATTAGACTATCCCATCAATAAATGGCCAGGCTGATAGCCACTTACCCTAAGTTGAACATTTTACATATTGCATATATGTACTGAAGTGTTACACCACACCACATGGATATGTATAAGTATTGTGTAACAGTTAAAGATAAAACTAGACTATATTACACCAACTCACTGAAAACAATTCTATTTACTCTCTGATTTTTTTTAAAACAAAAGATCCCACTGCTTTACAGAAATCAATACTAGGGTTTTGGTGATATTCTGTCAGCTTTGTTGAGGAGACCGTGGACTATCCAGATGTGATCCCTGATTGCAATGAAGTGTTTTGAACACAAAGACATCATAGAAGAGAGTATGGTTTGCAGTTGATAAAAATTACTTGCATTATAAAAAGCAGTGGTGAGATTAGGTTAATTTCCTGCTGGAAAGAGAGTGCCTTTCATCCCATGCATCTTTATGTCACCTCCTCCAACAAACAAAACATGGCTTGCTTCTCGCTGGACCACAAACACAGGTGTACCTGTGAATTATGCCTTACATGTGAGAAAGTTAGCCTTAAATTGATGGGAAAATATTTTTTAAAACTTAGTTATCACCTACTTTCTTTTTTAAAATTTTGTTTATTTATGTATATGAGTGCTCTGTCCTCATGTACATCTGTATGTCAAAAGAGGGCATCGGATCCCATTATAGAGGGTTGTGAGGCACCATGCGGTCGCTGGGAATTGAACTCAGTACCTCTGGGAGAGAAGACAGTGCTCTTAACTGCTGAGCCATCTCTTCAGCCCATTGCTGTCTCCCTTTGCCCCACTTCTTGCTAACTTACAAGGGTAAACTCTGGCGGTGTTATTACTATCTCTAAGTCTTCTAGGGAATGCACAATCCCATCACAGGCTTTGCCTCCAGCACAAGTGGCCCTAACCCAAGTTCTGTAAGGGCCACTCTGGCTTCCAGAGTCTTGATGCCACTCCTCTTTCTGTTTAAGCCCTCACCAGGACAAAGCTCTTTTAGATAATAACACATCTTAGTGAAAAAAGTAACTAAGGAAGAGACTAAAAATGAGATGGCTTAATCTCAGTTGGAAGGTACAGCTGAAACTTACCAGAGCTTTCTTCTACATGAGCAAACATTAATGTTCAAAGACACACTCATTCCCATGCCTTGCAGATAGTTTTACTTTACGTCTTAAGTCACTCAGTTTTATAACAGATTTTAAAACTGTTCTCTGACAAATGCATTTTGTGTCATTCATTGCTCTCTCTCTCTCTCTCTCTCTCTCTCTCTCTCTCTGTGTGTGTGTGTGTGTGTGTGTGTGTGTGTGTGTGTGTGCTCACGCGCATGTGCTATAGAGTGAGACTTGAAGTCAGAAAATAACTTGAGGAAGTCGGTCCTCTCCTTCCACACTGTGGATTCTGGGCATGGTATCAAGTGCCTTAAAAGTTAAAAACTTTTATTGTATAGAAACATCACCATTAAAAGAAAAATCACCCCCACAACAAACAGGGTCTTACTATGTACCCAAGCCTGAACTCTAACATTTGATGCCCCTGGCTTAGCCACCTCACCATTGAGACCCCAACCATAAATACTACACCAGCTCCAAAGAGATCACATCACTGTTATTAGCATTCTCTTACACACATAATCAATCGACCTGTCACATTTACTGTCGGCTGGAACGTACCATAAGTCACTGGCGTCCTGTAAGACGCCAAGTTTCTTACAGGATAGCTAGTGTGTTTAACTGACGTGGAAGCCATGTGCACCCATCACAATTATTAGACAGCTCTGAAGGCCTCAGAGAGCAAAACCTAACAGCTTAAGAAATTCTTGGGTATCTGTTTGCCCAAAATGGACCAATAAGGCACATTGACCCCTAGTGAGGAGCACATTATAACCAAACTACAGCTCCATATTCCCTTTGCTTAAAATCCTTCAATAAACTCTTAACTTCTTCTTATTCTTCTCAAAGTGGACCCTGCCAAGCCCTTAGTGAGCCAACTTCAGGGCTAGTTTTTGTTGTCCTCTTTCTTTCTCCATTTTCTTTTCCCTTTTTCAAAAGAGAGGGAAGAGTGGATTTATTCAGCAGACAATTCCAGTTTACAGTCCAGGCAGGGAAGGTAAGGTGGCAAGCACTCGAATCAGCTAGTCATCGTACATTTCTAGTGATGAGCACAGAGCAGTGAGTTAATTGACAAACGTTAGTCTTATGCTCACACTCCCTAGTCTAATATAGTACAAGACCCCCTTCTCCTTTAACGATGCCATTCACAGAGGATAAGCCTCCCCACTTCGACTAACACAATCAAGACTATCCCCTCAAACATGCCGGCAATCCTAATCCAGATGCTCCTCCACTGGATTTAGGAAATTCACAGATAAATTCATGCAACTGGCAACAATCATGCTGAGTGGGGCAACTCAGATCCGAAAGCAAACACTGTATGCTTTTGTTCATATGGACGTTACTTTGAAGCATCAAACATGAGCGCTTCATTTGGAATACTAATAGAGGTTAGGATGCTAGAATGGAAGAGGAAAGATCTTCTAAGAGGGGAGGTAGAATACAATCTCCCAAGACTAAAACTTCTAGAATGAAAATGCCAGGGGGATAGAAACAAGCAATTATGTCAAACATCATAGAATGAACCCATCTATAAAGTGTTTATGTGGCTTCTCTGTTTCACAATGGCCTTTCCCTCTGCCTTAACTAACTGTCTTCACTTTGCTGCCTTCCTCAGCAGCAGTGAGTGCGGCTCTCCCCGGAGCTGGTGCATGCACGTCCACCTCTTGTGGGTCTCTTAACTCATCACCATAGGCTGATCTTCCTAAGTGTTTCCATCACCCATGTTTTCCAAGTTTCACAGTCTGCTTGCTTTTCCTTCCCATGTACTTCTGTAGAATGTCTAAGCATCTTGGGGCTTGGGTTATTAATAATCTGACATGTACAGTGCAGAATTAGACATGATGTGGCCTCTGTTCAGAGGAGCAAAGTCAGTGGAGTCCCTACATTAGAAGTTCTTCATCTGCTGATGTGGACGTGTTGCCCTGGAGTATCGCCTTCCTTCTAGTGCTGGTTAATCGTTAAACGCCCCCTTTAAACATAGAAAAACAAAATGCAAGCACCAGAGAAGGCTCTTTGGAGTCGATGCCCATACATTTTAGGGCCTGGCTTAAAATAAGCCAGCAAGTATGTGGGCCTCACCATCATATTGTCCTAGGAAATGTTCCCTCCCATATTCAAAAATATACTTGTTTGGTTTGCTTCGGGCTCCTATTGCAGGCCTGCATGAGTCACTGGAAACATCCCATTAGACTGCTCCCTGCTGATTGGCTTCCTTTGTATGTTCCAGGTGAGTCAGAACGGATGACTCATGGTTCATGCTTATGACAAAAGGAGCGTGCTCCTCTTTCCTCTCTATTATCCATGTTTTTCCAGATATTACTGGCATCATGAAAAAACATTCAAGGGAGCAAGGGAAGGGAAAACACAGGGGCAGCTTGAGACTTGACAGTATTTATTTTTAAGAGGCAGCTCTATTTAAAGCATCTTTTATTGAAGCAGGAGAGGAATTTGGAAGACTGAGCCATGCAATGCTGCTCACCGTGGTCCTGGGAGGTCAGTTCCTGGCTGTGGACACTCTGCTGTGTCCATCCAAGGGGGAAAGTTTGCAGGAGGTAAAGGCAAACTCAGCACTCGCCATGCAGGCTGACACCTGCTGCTCTGGGAGAAGCTGCTGAGAAAGTGGCTGGTTGGATCCAAGTCTTCAATACAGTCCAGCAGTGAGCCAGCAGAGAGAGCAAAGGGAGCAATCTTCTGCATGCCTTTCAAGGGACTCAGGACCTCCCAGCAAGATGGCAGTTAAAATGCTGGAGATCAATTCCTTTCTCTCCACTCCTGAAAACATTTTGGGTACTTAGCCACAGAGGTGAAAATGGCATGGGTTCTATGCAGATGAATAACAACAAAGTACCCCCTCATTAATGAGAGACACGTTCCTGGTAGGAACTTGAGAACACTGATGCTATCAAACCGAGCAGACAGTGCATGTTTTCTTTTGGCACATGTATGTGATAAAGTCAAGGACATTATTATTTTTTTTCACTTAAAAGAAGCATCCCAATTATCAGGTTTAGTGACTTGGGCCATTCTGAAGGAAAGTAAAGGTTATTCTGAGCACAAGCACTGTGACACTATGAGTCAATCTGACAACTGAATCAGCCACTCCATGACTAACGTGAGGACAGCATACACTGTAAGGATACACTGAGCTAAGGGAGGATCCTAGCGCGGAAGCACTGGGATGCTGCAAATGATCATTGTTACTATTGACAGGGCGTGACTTATAAACCTTTCAATGTCTATTTCTGTGGGGCATATATTTGTGTAGTGTATGTAAATGCTGCATGTGTATGGTATGTGTGTATGGTATGTGTGCATGTGTGTGTGTGAGCGCTCAGACATGTGTATGCACATGTGCGTGGATGCAAGACATAAAGACAGATTGCTTTTCTTTACTGTTTCCTACCTTGTACTTTTGAGACAAGATAGCTTACTGACTCTTACTGAGCGCACTTGATTGGCTAGGCTGGCAAAGAAGGAAGCTCCAGGGATCTGGCTGTTTCAGTGATCCCCACCCCCACGTTAGAGTTACAAATGTATGCCCCTCATTTACCTCTTTCACGTGGGTGCTAGGGATCTGAATTCAAGTGTTCGCGATTGCGCAACATGCATTTTACCAACTGAGCCATCTCCCCAGCACCTGTAATTTTCTTTTTAATATTTTTGGAGCATTGTTGCTCATGGGGAAACAATACTGCACAAAGCAAAACCAAGGGTAACGGTAACAACTGTACCACAAAAGAAAAACAGATAAAGGATTCAGAGGCAGGGGAGGGAAGCCTTGTTTCTACAGACTTGGTATTTGAATTGCATCGAAAGACAGGTGGCCTCTAATCTGTCTAATTCATAGCTCTGAGTGTGTTGCTCTTTCAGAGCCATTTCCAAGGCAAGCTCACCTCACATTCCACTGACATTTGTACTCCATGGGTCTAGAGTCACTGTTACCCAGAAGCTTTTTAACTGAATATATACATTCTTTGCAAAGGATGCACTTCTGTCCGTAGTCTGTTCTGTTTGTCTACAGGGAGCTGATGACAGTGGATAAAACATGCAGAGCAGAGGCTGGCTAAGTGTAAGCTGCTCAGCCTTCTAGGGGACTGTTGTGCAGCACACTCTGCCTCTGCTTTAATAAAAGAGGGTAAAAATACTTGCCACCTACTCCTCTACAGGCACACTGCACACACAGAGCATGCTCGCAGCACTCTGAATTTTTCAGGAGGTGGAGAGCTTCATGAAAGCAATGCTTTCCTTTCAGGGATCCTGGGTGGAAAGGAAGCGAGGCCAGCACCTGAAACACACGTCATGAAAGAAAACCTCCCAGGCACAGGACTGCAAGTCAGCATTAGCCACTCAAGACTCAAATGTCTATTCTTGAGAAGCAAGGGTAAAATGGCCTCGGCACCTATGGATGCATGGAGAAGGAGATGGGGCCTGGAGAGGAATCAGAGGGCAAATCGTGCCCAGGATTGGGCACCGGGAACCATAATATTGGAGAAATTGAGAAGAGAACACACAAGGGACAGATAGTGAATGACTGCTCGGCACCCAGGGCAGGAAGGGACTGGTGCATGGTGTATTCAGTGGTGCTGAGCAAACACATTGGGCAGTAAAGGGGAGGCACAATGGTCCAGGCGTAAGTCTGAGTTAGATTTCAGGTGAGAGCAGTGATGTGTAGGATAATTGCCTTGAGCATCAGAGGGCCCCAGTCATAACTCTGATCTGACACAAAATAGGTGTATGTTTAGATGAGGAGGCACTTAATTTCCCAAAACCTCACACAGTTAAGAGTGGAGAGGCAAGATGTGTAACAACATGACAGAGTTATGGTTCCTGAAAGTCATAGATTCTGGATTTCTAGCCGCTTCTCCTCCTCCAGTACTTCAGAAAGGACTGTTTCAGGAGATAGAACCTGTAAAGACATGGTTGAGAAAAAAAAGAACACTCTAATCTAATGTGATTGGTGTTCTAATAGGGAAAGGAGATCAGGGCCCTGGCACAAAGGGGAGGCATTGGGAAGCCTCGGGAAGAAGATAGCATGTAAACCCAGGAGGGAGGCTTGACGGAAGCAATCCAGCCTTCCTCAAGTCCTGCTCCCAGCCTCCTGGCGTTTGGCATTCTCAAATGATAAATATAAGATACTGAGTCTATTGAGTTTCATCATGCCAGCTTTAAGAAAATTACATATCTGAGTTGTTGGCTGAGAGGGTCTCATGGCGATCCACAAACAACCAAGGCTGATGCTATGACAGATGGTTGCTCTCTGCAAAGTGACAGCCAGGTTTCATCACCAAGGGCATTCACACAGCTTTTTGATACCTATTTTTTATATTTTATTAATTTACTCATGTTACATCTCAGTGATTATTCCATCCCTTGTATCTACCCATTCCTCCCTCCCTCCCATTTTCCCCTTACTCCCCTCCCCTATGACTGTGACTGAAGGGGACCTCCTCAGGGTATCAAGTCTCTTCCTGGTAGGCTGCTATCTTTCCTCTGAGTGCCACCAGGTCTCCCCATCCAGGAGATGTGGTCAAATATGGGGTACCAGAGTTCCTGCCACACAGGTTTTTGAATGTGCACAGGTCGATCTGATGCCTGCATAGGGCCTGGTCACCTAGCTATAAAACCACTGACCTACAATCTGTCCTACCTGCAAGATGTGCTGGGGCAATGGTGAGAGTGGTGTGAACCTAGGAGTGACCAACCAATGTCTGATTTAATCTGAGGCTCACTCCAGTAGAGGGAGTCCATGCTTGGATGGCTAAGAACAGGAGACTGGATAGCCCAGAGACCTAGGATAGAAGAAAACAGGACGGGAAAAAGAAAAAAGAAAGAAATGATTACTGATGGTATTCTGCAATTCTCATGGATTGGTGTCTTATCCGGGTGCCATGAGAGAGATTTCCTCTGTCAGCAGATGGGAGCGGGTGCAGAGACCCATAGTGAAAATTATGCAGAGAAAGAGAGTGGGGGGAGAGAGCGGGGGAAAGTCTAAATTGGATGTTTTAATCCAGCCCCTCCCCTCAAAGAGCTGAGAATCCCACAGAAGAGGAGGTGGAAAGACTGTAGGAGGCCAGAGAGGATGAAAGACACCAGGAGAATACAGACCATGGCATCAACTGAGCAGGGTAGATAATGGCTCACAAAGACAGAAGCAGCAAGCATGGGGCCTGAGTGGGTCTGCACCACGTCCTCTGCACGCAAGTTGTGGCTTTTAGCTTGGTGTTTGTTTGTTTGTTTTTTTTGTGAGACTTCTGACTGTGGGAGTGGGTGTGTCTTTGACCCATTTGCCTGATCTTGGAATTCTTCTCCTCCAGTTGGGTTGCCTTGCCCAGTTTTGGTGTGAGGGTTTTCTCCTTATCGTACTGTACTGTTTCGTCATGCTTGGTTGTTGTCTCTTGTTGGCCTGCTCTTTCCTGAAGACCACATGGAGGAAGAGTGGATCGGGGGTAGAGGGGAGGGGAGGGGCAGCTGGGAGGAGTGGAGGAAGGAGAAACTGGTCCAGATGTATTGTATGAATGAAGAATCTATTTTTAAAACCTTACATATCAGCAGTCCCTCTAGAGAGGTCTGATAGCTAACAAATGCCAGGGCAGTTATAATTTGAGCTCAAATCTAAGAATGACAGAAAATCAAGAGAACGTCCATATATGGGAGCCACAAATATATATGTATTAGCTATTGAATTTCCTTTTAAAAACAAGACACAAAACTTTGAAGTCAGATGAAGCTTATGCCATAAGTCTGGTAACCCACTGGTGATATCACCAAGGTCTGGACACCATAGCAGGAGGTAATCAAAACAGCTTTTCAATAACTTTTATGTGGATGAGAAAACAAAAGGAGCAAAGTTAACCTTGCAGGCAGAGTTTCTTGACATCACAGAAGACTAGGAACAAGGAAGGCCATGATGAAATGGGGAAAAGTGAGGGTGCCACTGCCAGTGAATGCCAGTTGGCTAGGGCAGAACAGCCCATGTGCTCCTAATAAAATAATAGAGTGAGGACTGATTATTAATTTATGGACTGTTTCTATATTCATGAGTTAAACTCACAACACTTGACATGGCAGCTTTCCACTATAGAGGGTAGAACGTGTCTTTTAATATTTTAACAACAAATCTGCAGTGAAATGCAGATTTCAAAGAAATGTATCTGATGCCAGAAGTTCCTATGTACCACACAGGAGGGTCACACAGGATTTCCAGTTATTTTCAATGACCTTAAAAGCTTATTCCACAGTGATAGTTATGTTTCCATTTCCTTACTTGGGTCCAAAAATCTGATTAGCTGCCCCCTCCCTGGGCCCCAGCCAATTCTGTCCATTCACCCTTAAGGAAGCAGGTAGATTGTTGCTACCTGCAGGGCTATCAGGCAGCGCTCCACATCATGCTATGGAACAACACAGGCATGTGTATCACCTTCCTCAAGTGACTGGTGATGAAGACAGAAGGCCTGGTGGAAAACACAGAATCTCTCACTGGCCAGACCTCTCACTGAACAAAACTGCACTCTGGGGCATTGTTTTATCTAAATACATGATTGGGGTGCACATGAAGAAGGAGTAATGGCTGGCTTTAAGGTCAGGTTAGGGTGAGCAGGTCTCTAGAAAGATTGACACCAAATAAAAGATCCACAGACATTTTAAACAAGTAAGGTTTTTTTTTTTTTCCCCAGATATTTGAATGACAAACTTGGAAAGTACAATTGAGAGTACATTTTTCTCCAAAGACCACAGCGTGAGCACCTAGTGGTTTAGAAGGACCCCCTCTGCCCATGGCAGCTATCCCTCACACCCCATACCAGGTTAGGATGGCCCCACATGCTTTGACTAGTACACCCCATATCCTAAACAAGACTAGATCCACACGCTCTGGCAACCATCCGCCTCTACCCACATTCTGAACCAGGTCTGGGTAGACATACATGCTCTGAGCACCAGAGCCAGGTGAGAGTTGATGGATCTGTTGTGGCTACCACCTCCCACACACACGTGTTAAACTAGGTTATAGTGGCCCACTTGCTCTGACTACACAGCCCCACCATCCTAAATAAGATTAGAATGGAGCTATCTGCTCTGGCCTCCTCTCATCCCCATGACCTAAGACACATTCCTTAGCTGTGTGCCATGGCTCTGTGCTTTCCTACCAAAGAACTAGTGTGCACAGCTACGTTGGAAGGCAAACCGGACAAGCATCCGGCACAAGCCCCTGGGGAATAGCTAGCTGAAGCCTCCAGCTCACCTGCATCATGCTTACCCCTCTGTTGGCTCCAGCGTCTCTGCTTAAAATATTCTGGACTTTTCTCTTGCGTATGTAGCTCTCATCTCATCTGCACGCATTCCAAACTGCCCTGTGTTCATGCCACTTTTGGGTGTTTCTGCTTTCAGACCCACCTATGTCAGCTCCTGTAACCCTGGCACTGCACCCAGGTTGTGTGCTTACGCCCATAACTACTGTGTTTACTTTATTAGCTTGCTGTGACTGGGAGGAACTCAGTCCACACCAGTGTCATAAAGGATGCTCACACTAGTGTGCAGTGGTCTTTTTCATGTCCTTTATTTATTAGCACAAAAATGCTACTTTTCCTGAACACTAAACATCACTTGCACTTTGAATTCTCAGAGAACTCTCTCCCCCCCCCCCCCATTTCCATTCTCAACTAGAGATAGAAAAACAAGCGGTAAGCATCTTCCTTGCTTGGAGAGTTCCTTCTACTATCATGCTGGTGGATTCCCTGTATCAGCCTTGTGTGACAACATTTGGGGCTCGTGAGGGCTCTCCTCCTAGCTCGCAGAGAGCGGGTTTTGAGGGGAGCCTTATTGCCACTCAGCAAGCATTCTAACCCTGATGTACAGTCTCCGTCCTGTTCATGGCATCCTTCTTGCTGTGTGTTCCCCTGGTGATGGAGAGGGGCAGAGAACACATACTGCCTCTTTATACATCTTTTTGTGAGGGCCATACTCTTGTGATTTCATCTAAACCTATAACAATTCCCTCCTAAAGGCTCCATCTTCAGATGCCCTTGCCCTGTGGGTTTAGCCTTCAACACATGCACTGGATGAAGTACATGGAGAGGAGGGGGAGGGGAAGAGAGAGGGACTTCTGTAGTACTTGGGAAAACCGGGGGCTTACATTCTACCTTCAGAGAAATGGTAAAGGTTCCAAATAGCATTTAATAGAATGACTTAATGCCACTATAAATAATCACAGTTTAGCTCACAAGGGCAGCCATGTGGATCTACACAAGCTCACAAACGGGTGACACTTTACATCATATACCTATCAAGGGAGCAGGACAGACAGACTATGGCATGCTGTGGTCTATGGTAAATGGTTTAATTTGCTTCAAGATACTGACATTCTTTCCTAGGAGGACCCACATTGCTTCTCTCCTCCAATACCCTGTTGTGACTCTGACTCAGGGTCACAGATCAAAAAGGATGTCACGCTGCTTCTATTCTGGTGGGCTCCATACAGTGAGCAGCATGTTCTGGGTCCAGCTGACTTGAGCAGAAAGGCACTTAGCACTGCATCTGGCCCTTTCTCCATAGAAACAGAGAACAGATTCACCAATTTGGAGAGTCTTAACACACACATAAGAGGAGAAACAGACAATAAGGAGGGCCATTTGGCTTTCCAGCTATCCAAGTGTTAACCGTCACCGCATGAGCTTATAGGACTGTTCTTCATCATCATGAGAGAAACAAGCAAGCAAAACGCTATGGCCATCCTGCATGGCTCCTTATGGGAGATTTTTCTCATTAGCTTGAATCTAGCTGACAGTAAGCCAGCGTGTACTTCATTCTGCTTCCTAAGTATCGGCAGCACTCACAATCCACATGGTTTAGATAAATGCATTTTTGATCAGCACCTTGGAGATTTAACAGGAAATGTATGCACTAATCCGAAATAATTAAAAAGTTCAAAAACATTGTTTTTAACTCAGCAAAGCCATTATATGATACTGCTGCCCAGTTTAACTTTCTGTGATGATGGGAGAGAGGAGAGAGAGAGAGAGAGACAGAGAGAGAGAGAGAGAGAGAGAGAGAGAGAGAGAGAGAGAGAGAGAGAGAGAGTAAAACCTTTGCAATAGTTCTGGTGAGGACAGCTGGATTTAAAATTTTTATTTATCTCTACTTAGTTCCTATTTAAATAGCCACTGGGAGTAGGATCTGATGTGGCTGGCAGCACAGTTTTAAGATTTGACATAAAAAAAAAAAAAACATTAAATTATCCTCAAAGAAATAGCTTAGGATTGTTTCCCCCACCATCAACCCCTGGTGTAATGGTTGTACAGGTATCTTGGTTAGGGGGCATAGAGAGCTATATAAACAGTTCTTGTAGAATGCAAGCTGGACAGAAATGAAGCCATAAGTAAAGGAAATCATAATGATGAAAACATGCATGGAGACAGAAAGAGCAACGGAAACAGCGGGTGTGGCTGTTAGTGACATGGCTCCAAGTTGGCCATTCAGAAGTTTATGGATGATGCATCCCTCATGCTCCCCCATGTGATAACACCATATATAGTGGTTCTCAGAAGAGGAGCAGCAATTGCAGACATGAAGTAGTACACGCTTTCCATACCTCGCTACTTCATGCCTATTACAGGCTTCTCTGTTAGCGAAAGGAAGGACACAGGTGAAGATCAGCAGCCTGCATGGCAGGTAGAAGAAACATGTCTCCTTGTGTTTGTATATTTGGGACTCTACAACTATGAAATCTATACTGGAATAAGAATTTGGATAAATGAGAGGAAAAATAATACATATAATAGGTAGTGTCAACACACTGCAGGGAAGGAGAAAAACTGTGCTCAGGTCAGATTGCTGCACTGACCTTGGCTGTCCCTATAATGACCACAGGGGAAAGAAACAACACCAAGATTGATGTTACCATTTGTCATTTTCTTGCCACAAGCCTGAGACTTTTGAAGGCCATATTTATCACAGACAGATTACAGGACCCTGAAATATAAACAGGAAAGTCTTTGCCTACCTGGATGAGCTAGTGTGGGTTCCTCAGTTGACTGTAAGAGAGGTCTGTGGGGTCGGGGAAGGCAGAGAGGGCTGAGAGTCTTCTGTGGCAGACCTTTGTCATGAGGCGAGAGTCTGTCACAGCAGTTAGATTTAGTTCTGTGCGTATCATTTTCTACTTCATATCTTCTTCCTCCTATGTGTGTGTTGTTGTTCATTGCCCTCCTCCACTAATTTTCAATACGTCAGTCAAGTGTTTACTGGGGCTCATTCACAGATATCTATAGCTAGAGTGATGGGACGGGGACCAAGATAGACATGCTGCCTGGCCAGAATGGCCAAAGGTACAAAACGATGATATCATTTCATATGTTTAAAATATCTGCCCATTGGATACTGAAGAAATGGTAAGATGCTGGAGTTTGTTCCTAGCACCCATGTAGCAACTCACAACCATCTGTAATGCCAGTTCCAGAGGCTCTGTGGCCCTCTGCTGCCATTACACGCACATGGTACACAAACATGCATGTTGGCAAAACACCCATACCCACAAAATAAAAACAAATAACACCTCAAAAATAATTTTTAACATACACGTGCATAACTTCACAATGAAGTTGCATTCTCTTGAATACTGGCTAAAACTGGAATAAGGAAAAATACGAGCATCAGCTCTGAGTGGTAGTGAGCTTACAGCCAATGAACATCTTAAGAGGTGGAAACCCAGCCCCGCGCAGGTGGAAACCCAGCCCCGCGCAGGTGGAAACCCAGCCCCGTGCAGGGGCAGCCTACAGAGGAATGGATGGCTTCTCACCTAGGGCACAGATCTGGTCGCACATTTCCTGGATTTTATTCTCAATGTGGATGGAACACACAAAGCTAATTATGCCTTTGAAAGTAAAGAGACTCATGGGTTTTGTTTCACAACACATGTAATTGTTTTCACATACTCTTGACAGCTCTAGTTTATTGAAAAGAGTTGCGTATTAGCTGGCAATATGAGTCGCCTACTTTACTGTCTACTGCATTAGAAAGTCATATGCAGGACCATGTCTTTTGAAAAAACAAAACCAAAAGCAACCAAATATATTTTCTTCCGTTTATACTAGTTTTTAATTGTAGATTTCTATATTTAACACAATTAATGCTGCTAGACACAAAGAAATCCCTGAGCCTGATTTCTTCCTTCCTGTGTTTATTTACAGGGTACCATAATCCAAAGCAAAGATGCTCAACTGCCTTGTGCCTGTGGCTTCTTATCCATGGTCTCAGCAGGCAGGAATCCCAACTAGACAGTGGAAACCTGTGTGGAAAAGATGTGGGTTCTATGGGGTGAGGACAGTGGAGATCCATCACAAGTGAACGGAAGATGCCAAAGTCTGAGAGGCCTTGGATTCCACTCTCCCTCATGCCTCCATCACCAGCAAGGCCAAATCACATTTCAACACATCTCTGAAGTACCCCATCAGGCCACTGCCATCTCTTTGGACCTGGGTACATTACCTTACCAGCACTGTAACTCATCCTCCAGTGACTAGTTAGGCCTATTCTTTTATCTGTCATGGAAGAAATCAGAAGAGTCAGGTGCCCTAGAGAAGATTAAATAAGAAGGGCACTGGGTGATAGCCTAGCTGACCAAAGTAAGAAAAGATTCTGGCAAAAATAAAAAATAAGGCCTGTCTTTGTAGACTAGGGCTGGGACCTGGTCAGCGCCTCCCAAGGGCCACTCGCAGGCCACTAATTGCCCTCTGCACAGTGAACTTCTTATTTTCAGGAGTAGTTACACCTATACTTACTCTTTCATCTAATTATAAGAGACTGAACACTAAGTACACTGTCTAAGACACCTCTCCCTCCTCCAGGAAGAAGACAAGCCCTGACCATTCTGCTGTGAGAAAGTGGGTACGAACCACTAGATAGGATTTGTCAATCCAGAGACTGCAGGTAGTCCCTTGCTGCTGCCTCTCTGCCTAGCCCACTCTAGCCTGAAGGGTGTACTAACTTTCTATTTTCACTTCTCACCTGGTAAAATAAACCATGATTACTTGTTTGCTCTACCCACGCCCTGGAGGGCATTCTTTTGAAGCCCAAGAGCAAGCAAGCACTTCTGGGACAGGGATAAGAGGGAATGCAGGATGGGATCTCTCTGCTTATTTTCAACCAATCTCCAACAGCATAGGCTCCACACAGTAGCCACAGTGATGTTCCATAGAATCACACATTATTTTATGGCATCAGATCCTATGCCTGTTAACTTAGATGAAATCTCCTTTGATGGTTCTGAGAGTCCCAGGAGAGGTGGCCTCTGCCTGCCTCTCCCTCTTACCTCCCCCACTCTGTCTACGCCCTTCAGCGGGCACATAGGCTTGCTTTCTGTCTTAATGCTCACAAACCCCACTTCCAATATCATCTTCCTTTTGTGGGTTCTGAAATATTCCTTGATTCTGCACGGCCACTATCCTCAGGGGACACTCAAGTCTCAGCCTAAAGGAGATGGAGAGACATGTCCTGAGCCACCAAATGGAAAGCAGCCCCACACTTTACCTGTCATTTCACTCAGGGCCAGCTATGTGTGTGATAGTTCCTAATCGTTCTTCGGAATGTACTAATCATCACTGGCCAGCTCCACTCCCTTTAAACCAGTCCCATCTGGACAGAGGTGTTATACTAATGATTCACCATTGTATCGCGGTGCTGTGGCAAACAGTGCTAGCCACCAGGAGAGACTTCACACAGGCACAGTGCCTCCACTGTGTCCACTGATGTGGGGGGGGGTTGAATTTCTGCAGACAATGCCTTGGAGTTTCCCATTCACCCCATTTCTTCCTGCCCTGGAACCACTTTGCTAAAAGAATGCCTCAATCTGAGTCAAGAACAGAGCTGTCCTCTCTCAACTAATGGTCACAAAGCAGTCGTCAGGCTGAGATGACAGACAACCCAGCAGCTTTCCCCCCCTGCACACTAATATTCTAGTACAGGCTGCCTTCCTGTCTGTGTATCACATGTACCCCCTTTAAAAATGCTAATACCACTAGCAGATAGATGGAGGAGAGGTCCTCGGGGCCTAGGATAACCAGCACAAGGCTGTTTGGAGTGACACAAAGGCCTGAATTTTGGGCGTGATATTGTCTGCATAACTAAAATTTGCTAGAGCCTAGCTGTACACTAAGGGAAAACACCACTGTGTGGAAACTACATCTCAAGAACTAAATTTTAAAAACCATCATGCTATCTGGCCATAACGCTAAATAAATCAAGTCAGAAAGCCGAAGGCAGAGTCGGGAAAGGAGCATTGTTTTAATGCTCCCAAGGGACTCCATATATAGCCAGGATCGAGAGGCGTAAATATAAAACTCCTTACAAGCGCAGCCTGTCAGAGATAGTGTGCACAGGGCCCATGGCTGGCTCTGCAGGCTGGTCTATGCACAGAGCTCAGGGGCCTTGCTTTTCAAATTAGAGTCCCTCTCTTGCTCTGTTCAAACATGGACTAGGAACTGTTAACCTTCTAAAGAGGAGAAACTGTAAAGCCCACCCATCTTTTTAATTGAAGACTTACAATAAGCATGTGTGGCTTCATTTTCGTTCTCAGGGTGGTGTGAAATGCTCCGGGAGGCATGGACTGAGAACTGGTACCCCAGCCTCTGTGAGCGCCCTCACTTATGAGCATGGACAATGACAACAATGGCTTGCCCTTGGCTCCAGATCAATCACCCTGGAGGCTCAGAACAGCCATCACACATGGAAGTGATGTCTGAGCTTTACTCTGTTATGGCAGCTGATATGAACAGAACATTAATTGTGCCAACAGTCAGTCTCCATTGCCTATTTATCCTCGCAACATTACAGGCTAACACTATCTTCGGTTCAAAGCAGAACGGTCCTGATTTTCCCATGATCTCTACACTGCCAAATATACGGTACATGGTGAGTGCTGCTGCACTCTGCCTATGCTAGGGTTTGAGCCGGTGATCACCTTTCTCTTTGCAGGTAAGCAATCCTGCCCTCTGGGCTCTTGTTCAGCTTGGCTGTCTGCTACCCTGATTCTTCCTCCCACTCTTAACCACAGTCCTGTGGGTGGTCTGCACTGCATTCCTATCCCATCTTTGGGTAGAGAACTTTCATCCATGCCCATGGAACACGAGGCTTCTCCCTCTCACCAAGGACAGACTTTTAATCACCTGCCAATATTCCATTCCGAGGGTCTAAATTCAGTACCCAGGACAGCACTTTTGATTTCCATTCTCCTGCATCCATCTACTTGTTCCTAATCAAATTGGCTCCTCTGGCTCCTCAAATGCCACATACAATTGGAACCCTACTACCTGCCAGTACCACCTAAAACCAAACTGCCATGCCTCCTGCCCAATGGGGGTTCCTTACTGTATTGTTTCACTCTTAATGTCGGGAAGAATCCAAAGCAATCCTTTTACAGTATTAATAAAATGCTGCTGCTGTCACTTTGCCTCATGAATGTTCCAGTCAGAGAAACAATCACAAATCCTTATCTGGCTCTTGGCCCACCAACTCCTCACCTTGCCTCTGGCCACCTGAACTCCTGGCTCTGTTCTGCACATGCTAAAAAAAAAAGCAGCTCCTGGCTCTGCACCTCAGAATCTATGCTTTCTAAGAGACTTTCCTGCTTGTGTTCCTCCCTCTTCTGCCCTACTAGGCGTTATAGTATCACAGAGACCTCTCAGGCCATGCTGTGTCCATAGATATCCTTTGCCCTGCTCCTCTGATCTTGTTGGCTCTGGTTGCCACCAAATGCCAGGTATTTATCCATCTATGTACAGCGCAAGAGAACAGAAGGTGGACTCCGTGAGATGGGTCTGTCCTCTCATCAGCCTCTCCTGATGTTGCGTACAGTGGCATGGATGAGCTCACAGCAGTGAACACACACACACACACACACACACACACACACACACACACACACACA